>JAGFBZ010002648.1:0-302757 GCA_018398805.1 Hirundichthys speculiger
GACCAGTCAGAGGAATTGATGCTTGGTTACTGCTACGCTTGCTCTTTCAACACTTTTATTTACTGCCTAACCAGTCGTGCACGACTTAAAATGACAGCTAGGCACCCTGAAAACCGAACATATTATAGTTTAAGTCAATTTTAAACCTCCGAAACCCTGGAAAAAATTAAAATCTGCTGTAACCCTGGTGCACTTCCACCGCTCAGCTGCCTGATAGTAAATAACCAAGAATCAAATGTCATCCAGCGTAGTATTTGCTTTCCACAATTTCCAAATTCACACAAAAAAGAAGTGATTCTATATAAGTTTAGAGGGCCTCTACAGAGTTATCTAACACTATTTAGCCCTCAGAGTGAGAAGCTCACGTCTTGTGGTTATTCAGAGAGAAAAACGAATTATTTTTAATCACAGACATCAGTCTTTGCAATTACTGAGCGTTTGCTTTCATTTCACAACAAGAAACTGGCGTTCGCTTTTAGAGCATTGAGCCCTGAGTGCGTTACCGTGACTCCCAAATCAAAAGCAAAAGTTTGCATCAGCATCCTGCGGGAGAAGAGGAAGCATCGGTGCGTGGTGGGAGGACGGCTGATAGGCTCCTTTCAAAAAAGTAGACGAGCTGTTGAACTGATGGAAATCATAAAGGTCAGTGCTGATGACGCATCGTTACCTGACTCTCAGGTCAAACAAAACGCCCAAATAGACTCCAACACATCTAACAGTTGCCATTCACATCAAACCTTCGATGTCAAACAGCTGCCAAGTGGTGGTAAGTGCGGAAAACCACAGATAGATACAGTTTTACTTCTATCTGAAAAGCTAAGGAGAAGTTTTCCTTTTTAAAAATAACAGCATTAAATCATCAGCACCAGCTACAGTATATGTGTGCTGTTAATTTAGCACAGAAATTGATTAACTTTCATTCAGAGTGAGACTTTTAAAGTTCACTCATGCTGGATGAGCTTCAGACAACTTATATCTCTCCTAAACAGATTTGTTTTACTGGAGATATGATACGCACACTGATGTGAGCCGGCGGGAGGAAACGTTTTAACTTTATCTCTGCACAGAGATCAGAGGCTGTGGCCGGATTGATTCTGGCGCGTCTGCATGTAAAACCACATGTGTTCTGCTCCTCCAGTCAGAGAAATTTAAGACAGCTTATTTTCTGAAGGTAAGAGCCATTGATCCAATGTGTTATCGACAATGAACAATGACCATGAACGTCAAGGCCTTTTAGGATTTTTAAGAAGCTTTTGTTACTGTGTAAAAAAATACAAAAAAAGTTGTTAGGTGAAGTTCACTGAATATTAAAGAGTTACATGTTAGAAAGCCTTTAGCATGTACTTGTTTGTGCATGTAGCAACTAGCTATGACCTGACAGCATCTTGTTGCATCTTAAATGGAATTTCCACAAAGTACCATGTCTTTCGTGAACTTATATTTAATATTGCATCAAACACAAACCACCACAGCGCAGCACGCTAACACCACATGCATCACCGTCTTGTGTCCCTGTCTGTCCTGTCCGTTCGTGTTCCACTGTTGGTGGATTTTAGTCTCCTCTGACAGATCAGTGTGAGGTCAGACTGTCAAAGAGGTCTGGTGGAGGTCACATTCACACATACGGACGAGAAAACTGCCATCAGCTGCTACAACAAACTGCATATACTGTACATTAGAAGTCTTTAGAACAATCCAAGGTCCAGACCCGACCCGAATTTGGTCTTGGGTCCATTCACAAGACGTGACTCCAGGTTGGGGTCGGAATTGGTACAGTTAGTCTCAGGTCCGGTCGGTGCTCTCTGACAGGCTGGGTCCGTGTTTACCCCAGAGAGAGGTAAAGATATTGGCGGTGGCAGCTGTTACTCAGCCCCCCCCCCCCCCCCCCCCCCCATCCAATAGGCTGTGAAATGTCAGGTGAAAGGTCAAGCATAATTAAACAAACAAACAGTAGTTTGGTTTAACTCAGGGCAGTTAAATGATTATCAATTAATGAGGCGTGTTTGTCATAAAACAATCGTGTTGCTGTAGCGTGTTATTAGCGGTTTGCCCGGCAGCTGTAAAGCACAACAGATCGCCAACATGATGATGTTGGATGAGAGAATATGTTCACGACATGTTCCTGACCGGTGTAGGCTATTAGCGTTAGCAGTTGCTACAAATAGCATAACAAATAGCAACTGAACCGGTAGAAGAAGACAACGTTTACGTATGAAAATCAAGTTTTATTCAACGCTAGACAACTTTTAACATGAGCAAATATGGGCTGGATTGTCTCGGTTCTATTTGGGTATCTCGGTTCGGTTCGTGGTTGGAAACAAAAGACTCGGTCGAGTCGGTTCCTGGTCCAAATTTGTATATCCATTCGGGTTCGGAACCCGGACTTATGATAATAGCTCAGGTTGGGTTGGTTTTGGGTCGAATTTTCACAGGTCCATTCGGGTTCGGGTCCATGAAAGTGGACCTGTGAAGACCTCTAATGTACATATATGACTTTAAAACAACAACAACAACAAAAGCTTTTGCCAGATTATGGCACTAACCATTAATATATATGCAGACAGAAGGTATTTATTCACGTCAAAGTGCTATCAGCTGAAGTGACACCAAAGGTTGCAATGCAACTCAAAAACCAAAAAAAAAGCATAAATATTTGGTGTAATATAATTCTAACTGGTAAGGCACATAAGAAAGTCACTCTCTGTACAGCGGTCGTAGATGTGACATTTCGGTCTGGAGTAAGGTTGGACATTTTAACGTGGTGGTCAATGAACATGTACAGTGGTACCTCTATTTACAAAATTAATTGGTTCTGGAAGTAGTTTTGTAACCTGAAAATTTCTTAAGTAGAGACGCGTTTTTCCATGTAAATGCTCTAATCCGTTTCAAGGCCCCCAAAATACAGACATAAATGTTTTTATAAATCATAGAAATGCATCAAAACATGTAACAACTACATGTTACAATTAGATTACTGGACAATAAAGATAAAATGAGAGTTGTACATAATAAAAAACAAAGAATAAAGTAAAGAATAATAATTATGTTAATTTACCTTTTAACTGCTATCATCGTCACCTTTTCTCTCTCAGCAGTGGTTTTTGCCTGACGTTTTGTAAAGAACCGATCCAAGGACGTTTGCTTTTGTCGGCTTTTAACAATCCTTCGAAAATGTGCAAGGCAAACATCATCATAATGAGCGATAGCGCGACTAGTGAACACTTTTTCTGGGTGATTCTTTTCAACAAATTCTGAAACTTCATGGAATTTTCCTAAAATGTCAAAGGGATGCCAGAAAGATGCTAGCTGATAGCCAATGGCAGAGCAGCTACGAGTATGTTTACGTTCAGTAAACTCTGGGAGCTGCTAGTAGCAGCGCGTACTGTATTTTTGCCTTTTGTATCCTGAAATTTCTTTCGTAACAAGAGGCAATATTTTCCCGTTGAGGCGTTTCGTAACCTGAAAATTCTGTATGTAGAGACGTTCGTGAGTAGGGGTACCACTGTACTTTGCTTTTTGAGCTGGCCCCTAGTGGTCAATCGACTAACTGCAATTTCTCCTCCTCTGTTCTTGCTTTGAAAACTAGCATGCCGGACACTGAGATGTTGCAGTTCTGTCTCGGGTCTGTCGCTGGGAATCAATCAGCTCACCTATCTGAGACAAACATCCCAGCGTTTTAGCGATTAGTAAAATTTCCTTAAAAATGAGGCAGAAACAGACTCAGTATTGGAACCTGCACTCATCAGCTGGCCAGAAACACAGAAACAATGTTCCTTCCTACCTGTGTGACAGAAGACGCCTGTGTAGGCGGACGGGCTGCAGTCGCAGTGGAAGCCCTTGGTTCTCTCCACGCAGCGACCGTGGTTGAGGCAGAGCGGGCCGTAGCTGCTGCAGTGACCCGGGCAGCCGGGCTGAACCCCCGGGGTGATCTTGGCTCTCTCCTCCAGGTCCAGAGTGACGCCGTTCATCTGCAGAGAGCGAATGCAGCCCCTGAAGCCCTTCTGCCTGGACGCCGTGCCTCCTGACAACAGAAAAGGAGAACGCTACAGTCATAAGAAACAACAAGAAGCTCCGACTTTCATTCAACTCTGTGAACAGTGCTCTCAAAATGATGACAGTGATGATGCAACGCCACACAGGCTGCAGAGTTGCAGCTGAATTGCAAAAAGAGTCTTTTTGAGGAGGGCTTCTGTTGTTGTCAAACAGGATGACACGTCTTTTTCTACAAAGACAACAGGACTGAACCTCTCATCTCAGCCTGAAGATGCCCATTTTCCTGTTGTTCAGCAGCATCTTTTCACACCAGTAAATCACTATCAAACTCGTCTTTATCGGCCTCCGTTCTCTGCAGCGATGCGAAATTTATGAAGCAGTAAAAGCAACGCGACGTGAAACTTGCCTCGTTATCATCTCTGACGGAGCACAATGACAAGCAATTCTCATTCCAGTATTAGCAAATGTTTAACATTAATCCTTGGGGAAGAAAAAAAAGGAATCTTTAGATGATCATTAACCGCAGGTGAGCGCTTAACGCGCACCGCTCAGACATATTATGCTAATGCGACTCTGTATTAATCAATATTTGAATTCCAGTTTTCGGTCCAGCGGGCCTTATCCATGAAATCTTCATAAATCTGTGAGCAGATTTGCACATAAATCACCTCCCTGACTAAAAACCGACTCCACCACATCCCAAAGGTGCTCTGCTGGATTGAGATCTGGTGACTGTGGACCGCTGGACTAGATTGAACTCATTGCCATGTTCAAGAAACCAGTTTGAAATTATTTGAGATTCGTGACTGGCGAATTGTCCTGCTGGAGAGACTTCTCAGAAGATGATGCCCTGTTGTCATAAAGGGATGGACTTGGTCACCAACAATACTCAGGAAGGCTATGGTCTTCAAAAGATGCTCAGCTGGTACTAAGGGGGCCCAAAGTGTGCCAGGATAATATCCCCCACACCATTCCACCAGCATGCTGATCCATACTTTCATGCTCTGAGCCTACCATCTGAATATAGCAGCTGTAATTGAGACTCATCGGACCAGGCAGCATTTTTCCAGTCTTGTATTGTCCGATCTTGGCGAGCCTGCGTGAAGTTTGAGCCTGTTGTTCTTGGCTGAAGGGAGTGGTCTCCTACTGATGCAGCCCATCTGCTCCAAGGTTCCACGTGTTGTGCGTTCAGAGATGGTACTCTGCATACCTTGGATGCAACGGGTGCTTATTTGAGCTGCTGGTGCCTAAAACCAGTAGACCAGCAGTTTCTGAAATACTTAGACCAGCCCATCTGGCACCAACAACAATGGCACGTTCAGATTAACTTAAATCCCTTTCCTACCCTATTCTGACACTTGGTTTGAACTTCAGCAAGCTGTCTTGACCACGTCTACATGAATAAATGCATTGACTTGCTGCCATGCGACTGACTGATTAGTAGGGATGTCCCGATCCCGATCCCCTGATCGGATCGGCCTTCGATCTTAAAAATTTAAGGTTCGGCCGATCAACATTATTATAACACGCCGATCTTTTTTTCATTATTTTTTTCCTCAAAAAGTGATCCTGATTAACACAAATTAATAAAGTAATCATATTACACAAACAAAAATACTTTTTAAACTATATACATTTAATAATTTGCACTGAAATGAGGTTTCCCAGCAGCGCTGTCTTGTATCCACCCTAAAAGTTTCAAGACCGTCGGCGTCAGGCTAAACATTAGCAAAAATGTCAGCAGTGTGGCAGCGCTATAAAATTACAAAGACCGACGCTTCGACTGCGACTTGAAACGTGTGGAAGGCTGAGATATCACGAGGGGTAAGTAAAAAGAGAGTTTACAACACCACCAATCTAATCAGACACTTTAAAAAGCACGCAGCACCGATCACGCAGCCTTCTGTCAGGTGCCGTGGTGCCGACGGCTGCAGCTTCAGAGCTGCTGCCGTCGGCACCAGCTGCTGCAGCAAACGCTCTGTGAAACTTTTAAAAGAAAGAAACTCCCGAAAGACTCGGAGAAATACAGAAAAATCACCGAGCTAATCGCGGAATGTATTACTGAGGACGACCAGCACATTTACAAGGCATTTAACGGCTCATTAATTACCGTCGAGCCTCGTTCCCGTCATTACATGAACGACAAAGGACCACAAAGGTGCGCGAACATGTGCAGCGGGTCCTTGAAAGAAGTTAAGTTATATTTTTATGTTATTTTTATTCTGATGTGATTTCATTGATTGCAAAGACTTCTGCTAGTGTTTTCATTGCCTTAAACTGCTAGCCAAGTTCACCTGCTGCTATTTAAATGGAAGTGCTTTGTTCTTTAGTACTGAGACTGTTGAACAGTCACTGTTCTGTAACTAAATGTGTTTTATAATAATTCTCCCAAACAAAAAAAAGAAAGAAGAGTGTTAAATAAGTTAATGTTTATTTTATGAGATGATAAAAGCTATTAATCTCATCTTGGATGCAGGCCTATTTATTAATGTACACAGGAAATAAAATGCACAGGAAATTAAACTCTGTTTGCCCACTCAAAAAAAGTGAAATCGGATCTGAAAAAATCGGAAATCGATCATCAAAATTAAAAGATCGGAATCGGATCGGGACCCAAAAAACCTGATCGGGACATCCCTACTGATTAGCTATTTGTGGTGGACCTAATAAAGTGGCTTCACAATATAAACTAGAAAAGCACTCGGAGAGCGCAGACCTCCGGCAAGCGCAACAATTCCCCCATATAGCAATTTACAGATTGTTATAAAATCCGCCTCCTGGATCAGATCCAGATCAGTCTTTGAAATTTGATAGGGATTGACAATGGGAACCTCTAAGTCAAATTTCATGAGTTGTGGGCAATAATTAATGGAGATATTGAGAAACAAAATTTTCGGCCCCACTGACCACAATGTTATCAAAAATTTGAAAGTGATCCAGAATCCAGGATTTCTTCCGGATCACACCCAAAATGAAATCAGTCCTTCCTTTTCACATTTCTGACAACTCCTGAAAATTTCATCAAAATCCATAACTTTTTGAGTTATCTTGTACACGGACAGACAAACAGACGGCAAAAACGCCGGCAAAACCATAACCTCCTTGGGGGAGGTAAAAACAGCAGTAAAGTAACTAACTCGTCATGGAGACTGCTGCAACATTAGCAGCTAGACGCTCATGTTTCATTATGTAGATTAAATCATGGTCATTGTAGAGTCGCCAAAGCCCTGCTTGACCTTGTTACTGTGACTGAACAAGCCTTAAAGGTAAAGGTTTAGCAGCGCTACAGAGGTTGGACGGGGATGTGTGATTCTACTGTCCGAGGGAACAAGAGAGACCATGAAGGTAGTGACAGGTTTTCAAACATCCTGCGGTATATCATTGGTTTCAACAAATATTACAGCCTCTCTTTTCAAATAAAAAGGAAACTCTGCTCTCAGAAAAACACACTTAAAACAGCATAATGAGGGATTTGTGGTGTGAAGATCAAAGTAAACATCAAAGAATGCGTATGGTGATTCAGCTCACCTCTGACCGGAGCAGTAAAGCCTCTGAAAGGACCTCCAAGAAGCTTTCAGCCTGACGCTGATCAATCAGAAATGCCTCTTCTCTCATGAGACTGCTTCAAGGATCAGTCATCTAAGACTGTGTGCGTACATTGTGAGCACATTTTATGTAAATCCCTCCATGTTGAGAGCGATAAACGTGAAATAAAAAGATTTGAGGAGTGCACACAAAGAACACATGAACACACAGGAAGTGTCTTCACACAGACACAGACACCACACTGAGCGAAATTACAGAGAAAAATACCCCAACTGCCAATATAGACACCATTATTATATGCTTTGTTGCTGAATTGCATCCATTCAAACACATAAACATGTAGTTTAAGAAACAGTAAGACCATTTCTGGGCGGCTTTGTGGCTCACTGGTTTAAGCAGGCTGCCCAGGTATGAGGCTAAGTTCCTCCTGCAGCAGTTGCAGGTTCGACTCCATGACCTCTGACCCTTTGCTGGGTGTCTTCCCTGCTTCCCTCTACATTGTAAATAAAGGCCACTAGTACCTTAAAAGTGAAAACAGTGACATTACAGTGGTTCCTCTACTTACGAAATTAATTGGTTCTGGAAGTAGTTTTGTAACCGGAAAATTCGTAAGTAGAGACGTGTTTTCAATGTAAATGCCCTAATCTGTTCCAAGCCCCCCATGTATAAATAATACATGAAATTACATAAAAACCTGTAAGAAATACATGTTAGAACTAGAAAAGCACTCGGAGAGCGCAGACCTCCATCGAGCACAACAACAATTATCGAAAATTTGAAAGTGATCCAGAATCTAGGATTTCTTCCAGATCACACCCCAAAATGAAATCAGTTCTTCCTTTTCACATTTCCGACAACTCCGGAAAATATCATTATTAAAATCCATCCATAACATTTTGAGTTATCTTGAACACAGACAGACAGACAGATAAACGCCGGTAATAACGTAACCTCCTTGGCGGAGGTATTTTTTTACCTGGGTTGCTGGGTTATGCTCATACAGAGAAGGGGCCCTCCTAGCCAATGGGATGCCAGGAAGATGCTAAGGGATAGCCAATGGCAGAGCAGCTCGTACGCACCGCTTTCAAACCGAGATACAGAGCCGACAAGTATGTTTACGTTCGGTAAACTCTGGGAGCTGCGAGTAGCAGCGCGTACTACTGTATTTTTTCGTATCTGAAATTTCTTTCGTAACAAGAGGCAATATTTTCCCGTTGAGGCGTTTCATAACCTGAAAATTTCATATGTAGAGACATTCGTAAGTAGAGGTACCACTGTACTTTAATAGTTTTCATTCAATGCCAAGCAGCTAAATCACCCTCGTTAACTTGATGCAACCAGGAAGTGACCTTTGCAGTTACTCGACTGGCCACTAGGGGGAGCCTCTAAAAGCAAGTCAATCTCCACTGGCTCCCATGGTAAAATGTTTAACTTTGCAGCAGAAATAAACATTTGCAGCCTGGTGATGTATAACGGTGGGCATAGATAGCGGCTTCCTGTCATCACTTTAGATACTTTAGCACTTCCTTGACTTCTGAGCATGGCTTTTGAGCTGTGAATAAAGACCTAACAGAGCACAGTCACTCATAATTTAAAGAGAATACATTTTGCTGTGGTGTTACATTTACCGACAGACTGGTGCAACTGGCTCTGGGTTTATCTGGAAGGGTCGGTGGGACTCGCCGTCAACCATCCTGCACTACTCGCAGGCCTGTGCGGAGAGGCTTGCTGGTAGGCTGCTAGTCTTCGCTTCAGCTCTCGCAGCACTTGTTTTGGATGACATTTTAGTGGGGACACTTGAAATGAGGATGACTGGACAGATTTGAATAAATGAATATGAAGCAGTATCAATTGTTAGCATAAGGTGAGCCAGCCAAGCTAAAACAGCTAACTTGTGGTGACCTCACTAAGGTGGGCTTGTTTCAAGCACAAGTCCAAGGTCTGCTCATTCTGCCCATTTGCAGCATGGCACCATGCCGTAAAAGGAGGAAAGAAGCTTCAAAATCACTCATCAATCATAGATCAATCTGTCAGCAAAGCAGCGTTATGATTCAGTGAACTGGAGAACCAAGCATTCGGTAAAATCCTTGTCATAGATGCCATTTTGTGTTTTAGAAGACAGCAGATGAGAAATGAGCTGCATGAAAATATCAGCTGGTAAAAACCAGTTTCAGTCCAAGCTGGTCCAATCAACTGCTTACAAACCTCTACAAAGGAAGTGTCACTTACATTTAGCACCGAGTCTCCTTCAAACTGCTGCGTATGGTCTAAAGCCGCTTCAACAGAAATGGCCTGGTGTGAATCATAAATCCATGCAAGGCAGCAACTGTGCTTATTAATCAAAACAATGGACTTCACTGCCATATAAAGCAAGGGAGGATTATGGCATATAAATAGAGTTTATGTGAAATACGCCGGATGAATATACACAAAACCAAGACAGCGGCTTATGATTCTAACAATGTAAGGCTTTTGTTTCACAAATCAAATCTTGTAAATACAATTCATGTGGTTTAATGCCTAGTAGATATGTACCATTTCAAAGGCTGAATCCAAATAACTCAACATTTTGTCTTTCACTTTTTAAGTCTGCGGGGAGGCAGAAATGGCTTTTGAAAGATCTATTCACAGTGAAATGTCTACGTACCAGACAAGATGTACAGAAAACCTCGAACACATCTTATTTTAGAGCCGTCCTCTAACGAGTCAGGAAGCAGTGAAGCAACTAAATATTGTGGACACTTATGGTCTTTATTCAACAGTGAAGGAGAGACAGGAAACAGGGAAGATACGTGGCAAAGGGTAATCCGGGCTAGGAGTCGACCCCGCAACCAGCTGTATGAGGAATGTAGCCTCTGTGCATTGGCTGCCCACCCTAACCACTGTGCCATGGGGCAGCACTGAATATCACCTTGATCTTAAGGAATAAATATTGAGAAGAGATTGAGGGCCCGATCTTCCGCCAGATCTCCTAAAGCTGCTATTTAGGGAAAGCGGGTAGCAGGAGGGGCGTTCACCCGCAAAGAACGCAATCTTCCACCTTGCTAAACCCGCTATCCCACCTGCGCTACCCGCTACTTTATGCATGGGAGTGGTTAGGGCGTTCCACCTGTTAAACCAATCAGTGCGTCAGAACCCATTGCCTTTAAGAGCAGGTTGCGCTACCTGCTAACCGTTATGTAGGTCTTTTCATCCAGATCAGAGCAGCTCTCATGTGCAGCTCGTCTGGGACTCTGCTGTAGAGCTTCCTCCTCTTCCTTCCTCCTTCTCTGCACTGATATATACATATAAATATTTTTACACAGACAATTCCTATTGGCTACCTGAAAGTCCCAGATAGTTGGTGTCCTCCCAGTAAGTACGCTCTGGTCATCTATAGTTTAACTGGCGAGCAAGCCGTTTAAGACGATCTCTGCCAATTTCTCAGGGGTTCAACGGAGGACAAATCACACTTTTTATACAAGAGTTAATTCGAGACGTAGAGCCATTTGTGCACGTCCACTTGTGACCAGGTGGACACGCATTGATGCCATTTGAACGCTCTCTTGTACGCGCTGACTTGCGGGTTGTGGGTGTTCTAACTACCCGCTACCAGCAACCCGCGATCGCAAGATACAGAGTTTGCAGAAAGGGCAAAAGACACGCCCTTTGCCACACCTATAAT
The DNA here is from genome assembly GCA_018398805.1 of Hirundichthys speculiger. Taxonomy (NCBI): domain Eukaryota; kingdom Metazoa; phylum Chordata; class Actinopteri; order Beloniformes; family Exocoetidae; genus Hirundichthys; species Hirundichthys speculiger. Next base: position 11,204 of record JAGFBZ010002648.1, read on the forward strand.
GTGAGTAAGGGAGTCGGCATAACAGGTAGCGGCTTTAGCGAGCAGAAGATTGCATTAGCGGTTAGCGGAGGTTCCTAAAGGGACTGAGGGATATTTTGGTAAACTTCGCAAATCTTGATGAAGTCAAATGACTTCCCTCCACCATCTTCACCAGGGGTGACCAATCCTGGTCCTCGAGAGCCCCTATCCAGCAGGTTTTAGATGTTTCCCTCCTTTAGCACACCGTGATACAAGTGGCTGTGTGTCATCAACAGACTTGTAAAGACTTTGATGACAACCTGATAATGACATTAATTAGAATCAGGTCTAAAACATGTTGAATAGGGGCTCTCCAGGACCGGGCACCCCTGGTCTTCACCATTGATGTTTTGATGTTGGTAAGCTGTAACCAGAGTTTTACCCGAACAATTCAGCTTTTGCTCGGGTGTATAGCATTTTCCCAGTAGCCCTGTTGATTGCAGTGATGTTCTATGGTTTTTTTTTTTGGTGAGCAGCAGCTCCCTCCCATACTGTTCTGATATTAGAGCCCTGTCTGTTCAATGGCTTACATATGTTACGCTCATCAATAGAGATGTTTGCCAGCTCCAGTGATGTCTTCAGGCCTTTAGCTGTTACACATAAGTCCTTCTTTACCTCACTGAGGACTCTGCATTCAGCGACGTCTGCCCTTTTGAAACCTTGTATTTGTTCATGGCTGTTGTGGTCTTTATGAATCCAGGGGTGTCCATATGTAGACAAGACAACGGAGCCAATGAGTGATACCAACTTGATTTGGCAAAATTAAGCATCACTGAGTCATAATATCTATTTAACGATGTGTTCAAAATAAGCCGCGGCATGCTGTTTAGGAAATGCGCATGTAACTAATGAGACCGTAATGATTACAAGAGATGTCTTGGAGTCAGAGCAACTGTCAGTGCCAAGCGCTTATTTCTCCTCACGCCTCAGGCATGGTGGCCGAGTCAAACGTTATTATACAGTCTATTTATGACAGGAGTTACAACAACACCTGCTACAATGGCTGGCTTTGGCATGTTTTGAAACTAAATAACAGCTTGAAGAAAAGTCTAAGATGGTCTCCACCTAGAAAGACAAAGGCAGCCAGGCTCACTCAGTGAAATCCAACAGTCAAGCTGATGGAGGTTGTAATGAGGCAAAACCAGCTGTAATGAAGCACGGCATGCTGTGTTCACATGGAAACAGCATTTCAAGGTCTGATTTTCTACAGGGAAGTACACATAAAAGCCATATATTTTGATTACATATCAACACTTCATTAGGACAGTGCATTTGCGGCTGGATCGGATTTGATTGTGCATTCTAGCAAGCTACTGCTACACCGCCCCACAACAGTCTCCAGATAAATAACTCCGTTCTGAATTGTGTTTGAATGATGCCACATAACTGTAAGTGAGACGCCTTCAACCAGGCAAAGCTTGGCTTGAATGGGGACCAGCTCCCAAGTGTGGTCTTGGGTCTCAAGGAAGGAGAGAACTGGTGGTCTCAGGGGTAACCAGAATGGAAGATGAGATGAAAGAATATCTCAGAGGTGGACTGACTAGGAAGGGGTCACCAACAGGGTAATGATATGGACTGACGTGGAAGACCCCACAAGCAGTGGCTGAGTTTTCTCATGAGGTCCACATATGACACCTTCCGAATGAACTGGCTGAGATTTTGGATGCACGCACACTTGAAGTGAATAAAATCAGTTGGTCTAGTTTTCAACCATGGATTTACTTCATTGGTGAAGAAGCAGGGGTGCAGAACATCAGCCAGAAGTCGGGGTACATTCTGACACCTGGATGTAGGTTGACATCTGCGAGAACAGCGATCATGGCTCAACACGCAGTTCATTGAGAAGCATGGATGGAGACAGCTGCTGAGAGGAAGCAGGAACAGTACAGCTAGCTGTCTGCAGCTTGTACAGAAGCTGGATGGAGGTTCCCTACTTATTCACTGGAAGTCAGCTGCAGAGGATTCATGGGGAAAAAAAAATCTTTACAACAATTTCTGAAGACTCCTGGACGTTGTTTACAAGTAGAAGCATCAGATTAGCTTTCCGTAGACCAGAAAACCACCACCAAAGATCAGAAAAAGACTTCCAACGCAGATGAATTGAAGAGGAGAAGTCAAGGATGGTGAGCACGAGAAAAATGAAGAATAAAGGAAGATGTTTGGGGCATTTTTTCTACGCTTGATCCCCATTGGGACTGTGAGATCCTTGGAAGAAGGTATGGAGGAGCATGTTCTAGACTCATACAGGTGGACTAAAGACTTCAGACAGATGGACAGAAGCAGAGAAGAAGGCTTATTAGCAACAAATGGTGTAATCCTGGACATGTGACTGTGAAGAAGCACCTCTGCCCCCCACCTCTGCACTAATGAATGTGACATTCACTCCAAAGCTGCTGTGGATTTCAACCCAATACAATCCAATAGTTTCCCACCTAATTTCTTTTCATTTAACTTTTTACTTTCTTATGTCACAAGTTCCACTGAAACAATGTAATTTCCTTTTGGGGATTAATCAATTTCAGTTAAACACAAACGGAGCAGTTAATCTACCGGAATAACAGCAGAGTCTTGTACACGTGAAAAATATAATTGCACGTCCTGAGAGCTGGCGCTTTTAGAAGATTACAGGAGTAAGATATCAGCAGAGGTTTTCTGCTGTTGTGCAAACTGCGCGGTGTAACTGCTGATTGTTCAGACACAACAAGACGGTGCGTAAATATTTATGAGGTGCTTAATTTGCAATTAAACTCCAAATGGGTCTGTTCGGGCCAGCCCAGTGTTACCGGTGCCTCTTAATTATTCTTGACCACTCACACAGGCTAATTGTTCCTCACTTTTAATTTTAAAGTCTTGGCATTTGCTCTTCAGCTGCATTCAGACTTTACAGACTGTCTTCTTCCTAAAAAAAAGAAAAGAAAACCATCTAGAGTCGACTATTGGTGAGCTGGGTTCAACCGGTCGATATCCACCTTGATTACCCTACTTCTGCTGCCGTCGTCCAATTTCATCTGTTTTTGGGTCTGGTTTGTTTGTCCGTCTCGTTCAGTGACATCAAGTGGCAAATATTTACAAGACAATCCAACCTAAAGAGAGAAGATGGATTTTTGTTTTTAGTCCCTTCTTCACTTTTTGAGGATTTACTGACAAACTGTTTGAACAGAGTATGAAAGCAGATGCAAAGTGATGAAGCTGAGGTAAACAAAGCTGGGGTATTGATGAAAGTCTGGATGGAGATAATTACACGTCTGCCAAAAAACCAAAAACAAAAAAACTCAGGTTTTTTTAAACATTCAGCGGATTTAAAGACTGTCCCTGAATCATCACAGCACGTTTATATAATCACAGCTTCAGGCTGCCTATTTATACAACGTGATAATTGTTCGGCGGCCAGAAAGTGTCGCCTCAGCACTTTCAGATTAAGTCGTGCTGAGCAGCTGCTGGCATCTGGCCAGAAACAGTCCAGCACTTTGTTGCAGGAGTCAAGACCTGACAACTGTCCTGCTTTTCAGACGACGTGCACACAGGCAGCCTGATTTAGCTGATTTCAGGTCAGCATGTGTGTGTGTGTCTGTTAGCAACATGCACCTGATCTCTAAAACGTATCTCCTCCCTCAGGTTTGGACATGACATCCTGTTTTAGCAGACTTGTAGTTTGTAAAAGCTGAACACACACATAAAGCACAACTTTACAGCAACCTCAGGTGTAACCAATCCACAGTAGATTTATAGTTTACCAAAAGGTCTGTGCCGGCACAAATGTTTCAAAGAGCTTCACAAAGACAAAAAGCCGGGCGACGCAGACAGACGAGAACAAGGCCAACGGACAGGAGCACTAATGAAGGAGAAAGAGACTTTCATACTGGTCCTTCTGTGACTGGGATTTCAGTCCAGAACGTGGTGATGGCTGATTGCTGAACTTTTCTTTTTTGCTGTAATAGTACGTCTTAGCGGTAGCTGGTTTGCTGTTGTTAGCTCGAGTGTGACGCGTCCTACTGAAAGTAGCGTCTCCCGTGCTGGTTCCTGCGAATCCGATAACGTGCCAAGCAAGCTTCAGCTCGTATCCGATGCTTCTAAGTCTGGTTGACTCGCTGTAGTGCGTGAACATCATTGCTCGCAGGCAGCGTCCACGCACTTATACATGTCAGCCAAGTGTTTTTCTTGTGTTCAATTTTTCTCGTTTTAGGTGTAGTGAGTGCTTTTGTGTGCTTTGACTACAGCACGGGAAAAAAGGAAATAATTGGAGGATGAAAGCTTAGTGGGCAGCACGGTGGCTTGGTGGAGGAACCTTCTTGGGGTTCAAACCTCAGCAGGGGTCTTCCTGTGTGGAGTTCCTGTGTGGAGTTTGCATGTTCTCCTCATGCTTGCGTTTTCTCCACATACTCTGGCTTCTACATGCATGTCTTTGGCATGCATGTAGAAGCCAGAGTATCTGGAGGTTAACTAATCAGGTTAACTGATGGTTCTAAATTGCCTGTAGGAGTGATTGTGAGTGTGCATGGTTGTTAGTTTTCATGTGGCCCTGGGATGCACTGGCAACCTGTCCAGGGGGGACCCCTCACCCAAAGAGAGCTGGGATAGGCTCCAGCAGATCCCCATAACCCTACATAGGCATAGACAATGAATGAATCAATATTTACCATTAGAGCTGAATGATTTTATCGATTCTGCAATATAAATATATATCGAATTTTATCGAGTATCACGTATCGATATTTCAGCCACAGGTATCGATATTCTAAACTTCTTTCAAAACCCCCGTGTCCCACCTTTAAAAGCTTGCAAGCAACAATTTGCACTGTTTAAATAAATGAAACTATTTTCCTCAACACAATCTTTTATTCATTTGTCCAACATTTGCAAGCTGCCTGTCAGCCATATAATGTGTAATTGATGCTTTCAGTTCAATTAATTCAAACAAAGTCATTGGAACACTCACAAGATGTCACCAAAATCACTTTGTCACTTTAAAATCTTTCGGAAAATGATGTAAATGTATTGTAAGATGAATATCGATATATATCGCATATCGTATCGTATCGTATCGCGAGATTAGTGTATCGCTACAGCCCTATTTAGCATGAGGGTTAATTACAGCCATCAATACTGAAAGCTGGGATTTCACCACCCATTGCTGTTGTAAACTAAAGTGTGTCTTCTTCGCTGGTCTCTCGCCTCCACCCACTTCACTTTCTTTGCCGGTTACACCGGGCTTCAGCTAGGAAACAAATCTACATTATGGGTGTCTGCGGGCAGGGCTACTCAGTATAACTGCAGTAACTTTATGTTGTACATAAAAAGGAGGAAGCAATCCCTCACATACAGACAAGTAAGAGTTTATGCCCGAAGAGCATGTTGTTTTTCTCTTCAGTTAAGTGCGCAGCCCTCATTTATGACACTGCTGGACCCAAACTGTAGCAAGTCCTCTGAGAGTTTAAAATAAAAACAAAAGCATGAAGTATTCTCTGGTACTGATTTAACCACGACACCATAAAAAGTGAACTGTTCCACACCAGGTCCAGGATCCAGAAATAGCTCTGTTCAATGCAGCGTTTGATTCATCTGTTGTCAACACAAACTGGAGGGGATGCTTTTATGCAGAGTAAAAAGCTGTTGGTTCAGAGGAAAAGCTGCTGAATTCTGATGGAACAGAAACAGAAACGCTGAAGTGAACAACTGGCTCCCTGGAGAGTGAAGATATTTTATAAGATAAACCGTGTACGTTATATGATAGTGTAGGTTTTCTGTATTTTGTTAGAGGGGGGGATATATGATGACAGAGACTCATGCACCTCATCCTCACCTATGAACAGCTGGCTGTTGAGCTGCAGGTGGAAGTGTCCGTCAGCAGGAGCCTCCTGGGTGACGACGGGAAGTTCATCCAGCCGAAGCGACGCCTCCTTGACGTTGCGCTCGGCTCGGACTCGATGCCACCGGTTGTCGTTCAGGGGGACGTTGGATTCCACGCTAACCTCCAGAGGCCCATTACCGACGTCGAAGGAGAAAACCACCTGAGTGGAGGCTGCGAGACAACAAGAGAGACACCAGCATGGTGGATGGATATCCAGTTCTAACCCATGCTGCCATGTTCTTAATCAAATCAAATTTATTTATAAAGCCCCTTTCATACCAATGTAACACAAAGTGATTTACATAATAAAAACAGTCATTTAAACAACAAGGAAAATAACAATAACAACTTAAAAGCCATCACACACTAGTGGTGTGAAAAAAATTGATTTGGCAATATATCGCGATTTTCAGGCGCCCAATATAATATCGATTTTTTTAGGAAAATTGTTTAATTTTCAATTTTTTTAATTGTTTGAAATTTAAATGTGCAAAAACACTAATAATAAACAATAAATAGGTTGTTTTGGAGTAAATAGTTTTGACTCAATTTGTCCTCTGAATGATCAATATCATCTGATGAACATAAACAGCAACTTGATTTTTCATCTCTACTTTTAATTTTGATATTAACTGGGTAGAATATCGCAATATATCGTGATACTGTGATATTTTGGCAGCATGACCCAAGCATCATGATACATATCGTACAGAGGTCGCCGCCACAGGAACCATCTGGACCCAGGAAGACCAGGACCCAGACTGCAGACATCAGCCACAGTCTAGGGCCCCGCCCACCCAGAACACAAGACAATCTCCATGGCAACGACCCCGTAAACCAGGCTGGTGTAGCTCCCGACGTGGAGGAACCCGCTATCCCACCTGCGATACCCACTACATTATGCATAGGAGTGGTTAGGGCGTTCCACCTGTTAAACCAATCAGTGCGTCAGCAGCCATTGCCTTTAAGAGCAGGTTGTGCTACATGCGAACCGCTATGGAGCATCTTTTCATCCGGATCAGAGCAGCTCTCATGCACAGCTCGTCTGGGACTCTGCTGTAGAGCTTCCTCCTCTTCCTCCTCCTCCTCTGCACTGATATATACATATATATATTTCTTTTACACAGACAATTCCTATCGGCAACCTGAAAGTCCCAGATAGTTGATGCGCTCCCGGTAAACACGCTCAGGCAGAGCCGCAAGAAAGTATTCTCAGCAGGGGGTGCTGGGAGTCTGAGACAGCTGTGCATCTTGACACAGCTGATGTGCCTTTTAAAATACTGCATAACGAATCATTGGATGTGCATTTAAAGATCATGAACAATTAATGTTGGTTTCTTCCACAGCAAACATCTGGATGAGAGCTGCCACAGCTGTACAGACTGACGTGTCTGGCTGTGACTATTCCAACATCCACCACAACTGCTGACCAGACATCCTCGGACCTCAAGGGAATAAAAACGTCTGCAAGTAATAAGGTGATGCGAAATCGAGAGGTAGAGCCGTTTGTGCACGTCCACATGTGACCAGGTGGACGCACATTTATGCCATTTGGAGGCGCTCTTTTACGCGCCGACATGTGGGTTGCACTTTCCGCAAACTCGCTATGTTGTGATCGTGGGTTTAGGATAGCAGGTAGCGGGTGGTCAGACCACCCGCTACCCGCATAACGGGTAGCGGCTTTAGGGAGGCAGAAGATTGCATTAGCGGTTAGCGGAGTTTCCTAAACCCGCAATTTGCGGGTAGCGGCTAGCGGGAAGTGTACGATTGGGGCCTTAAAATAAGTAAGAACAGCTAAGAAATACATAAATGAATGACTATACAATTAAATGAACAACTTACAATAAATAAATAAATAAATAAGTATGAAATAAATAGAAGTAAAATTAGAGTTAAATAAATTAAAAATAAAAGGTATAAATAGAATTTAACTATAAGCCAAGGGCTCATACCTCAAAAGGAGGTCAGATAAATAAGAAGGCTCAAAACCATTAAGGCATTTATAAACTAATAAAAGAACCTTAAAATCAATCCTGAAACACACGGGGAGCCAATGCAGCGATTTTAGAACTGGAGTAATATGTTCCCGCCCCCTGGTCCTCGTCTGCACACGTGCGGCTGAATTCTGGAGTAATTGTAGAATAATAGAGCATAATAGAACAAAAAAGCCTGTAAAACAGGCCACCTCTGTGCCGTCTTTTTAAAATTGCGCTGTCATGATCTAACTAAGACCTGTAAAGTCTAAGATGCAGCTCTTGGCCTTCTGGGGCAGTCTGACCTTGAGGTGAACCTGCTGGGATGTTCACGTCAGGAGAGATTGGCAGCTGTCTTGAATGTTTTCCAGCATGAAAAATGTCTTTTGCTGCAGAACGACGGATTTCCAAAAATGGAAAAGACCTCATAATCCTTCACTGCTGATATCTTTCCTCTTTGGTATTGTGTGAGCGTACACTCAAATGCTTCAGAGCAACAAACAAAACCCTCTGCTTTTATAGAGATGATCTGGTTTTCTATCAGAATCAGAATCAGAATCAGAATGCCCTTTATTGTCATTATACAGTGGCGTACAACGAGATTGGAGAGCTTCTCCCATGTCAGTGCGGCATATAATAAACAATAAACAAGATATAAATATGTGGCCGTTTTTCAAAAGTAGAAGCAAGAAGACAAGGTTTCAAATATATACATATGTAAAGTGAGGTCAGTAGTGCATATACTGTCTTTTATACGCTTTATCTGATTTGTGATATGATGTAATCTTAAAAAATAAACCCTTTATATTCAGACTGTCCGTCTCACAGCAGAAACAATCCTCTCACTCAGTTCTGACAAGAACAAGAGACACTTGTTCATGATGCTCAAACAATCCCACCACATCTCACGGCACTCCACCTTTCAAGCTCACAGAATTTATGTTCTGTTCACTCCAACGAAAGGCAGCTCTGCAGAACACACGCTCGCGCTTCATGTTCTTGGAGGGAGAAGACGCATTACTCAGAGAGGACAGAAGATGATGAAACAATATCCCGGCATCTCGCAGTAACCCAGTTTTCAGAAATCGTTCCCGGACTCAGGCGCAGTGTTACGGAGGGATGCGACGCAGGCCTTCATCAGAGCAGCCGGCGGCGTCCGGGGCTGGAACAGACACGCCGGCGGTGATTTCCCCCGAGGAGGGAGGACGGCGGTGCAGCAGTAAACCCGTATTAGAGTCTGACGTCACCTTCAGAAAAACGCTGAAGACTGTTTCAGACCAGCCACCGATTTCTGCTCCTGAATGAGTCTCACGCTTTCTGTGTCATCGTCCAGACGGGGGTATTTCTAACGACACGCACATAAACCAGTGTGAACACAACATTATGACCAATCCGTGTATCATTCGTCCTTTCCATTTTCAATTGACCTTTCGGTAAGCACCGCCCCCTTCCTAGTTACTGTTGCTAGGTCGGACAAACTTGCTGCTCCTGCATTAAGGACTGTGTTAATTCGCTATTTTTCCGATGCCTATCATCAGTGTTATTATTACACTATAATAACTACATGGTGAAATATTGCTGCTGGGGACCTGCAACAGTGACTCGAGGTGTCCAGAACATTTGGAGGGACACTTTTATTCCCTTTCCCAAGATAAAACAAACGCTGGAAAAAGGAAGCTGTAGGTTAAGTTGTGTCCGTCCACACAAGCAACTGAACGTGGGGAAAGTTACAAACCACACCTATATTTACTCCAAGGTAAGTTTACTTTGTTTATTAGATGATTGATTTAACCACTGTTTAGTAAAAGTAATAATGTGATTTAGCAGCAAGGAGGGTGATGAGTTCTCTGTTAGCATTAGCTCTGGTCCATAGTCTCGATGACTTCTCCACTATGGACCAGAGCTCGCTAGCCACCTAAGCCTGCCTTGTTATCTACCAATATATATGGCTCTAGATATTTATTTTGTTAGGTATAAGGTGAGGCTTGTGGTGTTAACGTCACTTTATTAATTATATTAATACAATGCTGCGACTGTCTCATGTTAACATAGCTCTGGTGTGGGAAAGACCTATGGACCAGAGCTAATGCTAACATCATTCTCCTTGCCGCCTTTCGTATTTCATTTTTAATATTTAATTGGTCCGGTTTACGTGAACCGGAAGTGGCTTTGTCCGCGGCAGTTTGGGTAGCAATATTAACAATTCAGTCTGTAAAAAAAATAAAAATCTGGACTGCAACAAACGTTCAAGCCCCTTTGTTCAAGTCGGTCGCGTGGTTCCTCCATTTATCATCAGATCTGCTCCATGCGTTCACTGTGATGCTCCAGTCACCTGCTGTTTACCTCGGTGCAGCTCCATCTAGTGGCGTAGATGTGTAACGCCAATAGAAAAATTTAGACCTAGATTATAAAACGACCCCATTTTTAAGAATATGATTTGCGTTTTTTTATGATTTGCCGCCACGCTACCCGAACTGCCGTGCACAAAGCCACTTCCGGTTCACGTAAACCGGACCAATTAAATATTAAAAACAAATTCAGTCACGTGGCCCGTTTAAGTCTAAAATTGAAATACAAAAAAACAGGCATGTTATTGTTTTTTTGTGTTAAATTAAAAAACGAAAAACAAAATAAAACTTTTTAAATTTTTGATTGATAATTGAAAATGGAAAGAACGAATGATACACAGATTATGACCGTATGGCTGGACATAAAACAAGTTAGAATCCCCTTTCTGTCATGTTGAGCCTGATCCGTACAGCGAACAAAACTTCTAATCGTTAAAAAAAGCAATGAAAAGTGAAATGAAAATACTGTCCAAGTAAAGCGGACCCTAAAGGGAAGTCTATATTTGTGCTCACGCACGTGCCGCCAATCAGCCTCGGAGGTTTAAACCCACAGTGTGTTTTTGGCGTGTTTTCTCTTCGTTTTCGGATTACGTCAGCAGGAATCAGCACGTTAATTACTCGGCTCCTGAAATGTAGGTCAATGTGTTGAAGTCCAGGCTCCCTTCGCGCCACATGCATTCGTGCTCCAGCATCATCAGTTATCCCCCCACGCTTCCTGCCGCCACACCAGCAAACAAGTGATATCAACACCATGGGTGTCCAGCCTTCGAGCGATGCTCTCTGTGGAAGGTTAAAAGGTTTCAGTTGGTTTTGAGAGCTCAGTGTGTCCTTTCTGCAGGTTAGAAATGGGTGTGATTCCACTGGGGAAAGGTTATATAAGACGTCCTTTATGTGTCCGAGTCCAAAAATGATAACAGGTAGGAGGCTGTTTTCTCTTTAACACGCTGTCAAACAAAATTTGTTCACAACACACCCACACAGGCGGCTCTGGTCCAAAAACGGAGAGGCAGACGAGATGGTGGCGTTTCACTCTGCTGGTTGTTTCGTATCAGGCTCAACTGATGTGAGGACATGTGAACTTTTAACCGTGTATCCGTTCTGTTCCCTCTTTTTTTTTTTATAACACACTAAACAACTATGATTGACAGCAAAGCTGAAAAGTGGACGCTCTTATATCTGTTGTGCTCATTTATGTTATTAAAACATCCGTGGAGCCAAACACAAACCGTTATTAACCGTCACTGGAAAAAAAAAGCATAAATTTGCGGCTTTTACATGATTGTACCTAATGGGCTACATGAAAATTCATCACCCGTGCAGTTGTCATGGAAATGAAATGTACCACTCTTTCATAAAACGATGTAATATATCTATTTCTGCAGTGAAGTTGTCTGCTTTAACGTGGGCGTAGCCCCTTGGGTGCAACGTTAACGCTGCTCGTGGTTTTAAGATATATAGATTCATCTTTTGTGGGTTTTATCGGGATGTAAAAATAAAAGAGTTTTCCCCGGTGACTTGGCTTATTTTCTGATGTTGCAGAGGTTCAGAGGGTTGGTGGTCCGGGCCTGAGCTCCTCCGTTCTACATGTCAAAGTGCATCTGCTGCACAGGGGATTCCTCTGAGACTGTAACGCAACCTAACCTTCCCCTGCCACCCTGCATTATAATGTCAAAAAAAAATAAATGATCTAATATGTGCAGTTCTGTTAACATTTCATTGACAATAAATGTGTTAGAACACGTTAAACGTGAAAACGAGTTGATTCAGAATCAGCTACTTCTTCACCAGTAAAGTAGTCAATTGTCCGTAAATTCCCAGACTGTTTTCTGCTTAATGCATTTCTCCATAGAAGCTGAGAGTCTCTGGGACTGCATGGAGCATTTTTTTCATTGCTGCGAAACCTGATGGGCAGCAGCGCCGCCAGCCGGAATCCTGTACAGACTGTGCGTACAATTTTTTTTAAAGGTGTGAAAAAAATATATAGTTGTTGTTGTTGTAATTGTTTTTGGGGAGGGGATAATAAAGATGCTGGTTTGTAATAGGCTAAACATGCTGAGTCCACTTATTTCAATTAATTGAAGCCTAACATAAAGGCCAATGATTGTCATTCACGTCATCCGTCAGTAAGTGATTTTGAATTCTGGCGCTATATGCTTCTTCTACACTATGTAGCCTACCCCTATGTAGTGATTACGCTTCGGTCCGGTAGTGTTATAGAAATGTCGAAAAGACAGTTAAGCCTTTTCCAGGCATTTGAAAAAAAAAGAACTAAGCCTGCTACTGTTACAAACACACAGAGCAGCAAGAATGAAGGCACTAGCAGCAGTCAGTACGGGAAGATGAGGTAGCTAGCTATGATGCTAGCTCTTCTGCCTCTCTGGCAGTTGTTGCAGCCGCGGCCAGTTCACACCCAAGCCCCGAGCTACGGGAGACGTAGACTTAATTTCAAATAGGTAGGAACATGATCCTATTATTATTATTAAGTGTGTTTTTACCATGTGTCTCTGCCTGGTGCGCTGTCACCATTAGTTTTTTGCTGGGCTGTTTTCATCTGTGTTTCTGCACGCTGTCACCATCCGCTACTGTAAAACCTAACTGATCTTCATTTTTTCGCTGAGTAAAAATCTACTTTGAATTATGGAATTAATTAGAATCGTTTCTTGTTGATATATTATTTTTTTGCTTTGGAGTTTAAACATCTGTTGGCTGTGTAATTTCTCTCTCTTCCTATGCTTAGCGGGAGAGCGGGGTCACTTTATGGATCACTTTATCATATTTTCCTCTCTGCACAGAGATGCATTTATTTATAGTAATAGCATTTTATAGTGCGTAGCAATCATATGTCGCCTGACCACGTTTGCAAATGAAAACAAATACTGGTCTGCAACGTGTACTGTCGTTATGTGTTTAATTTTAATTTTAAATTTAAATCAACAGGTAGGCTAATCAAAAGCAAAATTTTCTGACCTTCATGTCGCGGGTTCTAATCTATCAAATTCCCACATTCAGTTTATGCTCTGGCAGCTGTGCAGGGTACTGAACTGGGGTGACAATTACAGTATTACTCTGCATTCTTGTGGCTTGTTTGCGAATTGCACCAGCCGCTGCTCAGGGACTGGCGGGTGGTGGTGGCGGTGGTGTGGTGTTCTGTGCGTACTATGAAATTGAATCCTGGCGGCGCCACTGTCGATGGGTGTTGGCTTAAATGTCAATGTTATCCCGCCCCCAGACTCTCAGCGTCTCTGGAAGTCAATGGCGCTGTGGGTTGGCCTGGACTGGCCTGGACGCTGATCAGTCCGCATAGTGATTCGTGGAAAAGCTGAATGCAGTACAGTGATCCCTTGCCACTTCATGGTTTAAGTTTCGCGGTTTTAGTTATTCTCGGATTTTTTTAGAAATATATAATATAATTTAAAAAAATGTAAAAAATCGCAGAAATGTTGTACGCCAGCCTGGCCCCTTTAAGAACATAGCCTTATGGGTAATGATGTGGCCTTATGGGTAATGTAGTGTGTGTGTCGTGGGACGGCAGAAGAAAACGAGGTTAGATGAAAAGTGTAGTGAGCATCAACAGCAGCCCAGCGTGTATAGATTTACATTCTCTGTTAACTGACAGGAGCCCAACAATACAACCTGTGTGATGTTACAAGTTCCTGCAGTGACAGAATAAAGTGCTCGTTCCATGCAGAGAAAACTGGACTGTTTGTTTTGTTGTTGTTAGCATGTTAGCCGCTAGTTATGAGCCAAAAATAGCACAATATCAGCGGTTTCTTTACTACGGTTCAGAGACCAGAGGCTGTGAAGGTAACAGAAAGACCACAGTTGATCCTTTGTCTTGTTTCGCTGCAGTGCCTCACTACTTTTTTGGGCTTTTTAAACATATTTTAAACACATTATTTAGGCTCAGGGGGCTCCGGCTCCAGTTTGCGGATTTTGATTTACGCGGGGGGGGGCGCCGGTCGCCATTAACTGCGAAAAATAAGGGATCACTGTTGTAATGCATGGTGATTGGAGGAAAAGCTGAATGCAGTTTTGACTGACAGGTTTCCAAAATATATATACTGTCAAGTCTCATGAACGATTTCAGTCCCATCCTGGATTTTGCATGTGAAGTTAAATGGCAAGCAGCGACCATTTGTTGGCATTTCTTCAGCGAAATACTTTATTTCTTACATTGTAAATAAGTCACACTCACCGAAGGGAAGTGAAGGGCAGAATTTACATATAAATAAATTGACACATTTTTATGATGTACTTCGACTATGAGCTTCCCCTGTTTGAAAGACCAGAAATCTCCACTGATCTGACTTGAAATTAAAATATATGGTTACATGGTTAAAATGTGCTTTATGTGAAAGAATGGAAAAGTCCTTTTAACGCACTCATTTAGCATTTCGGGCAGTTGGCTTTCAGATTTATGGTAATGGCCTGTGAACATGCATTTTCTCTTTCAGCATCAACATTTCCCTCCATAAAATGAGACTGATAAGCGACCTGCTGACAAACCCGACCTGAACTTTTTCCGATAAAAATGAGTCCACTTATCAGGCGTCAAGAGCCTGCGGGTTATTTGCATCCATGTCAACGCGATACGTTCTCAAGAGTAAGTAGGGACACGGAGGTCAGGCCAGCAAATAAACAAACACCACCCCCGCCCTGCAGGATGCTTTTTGATGCAGATTAGCTCTGAGTCCTCCGGGTTTATACGGATCCAGATCAAAACTTCCACGTTCTGCAGACACATCAGCCTAATCTGCGTTAAAGCTCCTGCAACCCTTCAGCTGCTACTCACAGCTCAGCTCGATGCGGATGAAGTCCTTGATGCCCAGGTTTTCCAGGAACACCCCAGAGGAGGCCGTGGTTTTGAAGAGGAAGGAGATGTCGGCGCTCAGCTCGCCGTGGAAGGTGGGGAAGTGGAGGTACGACGTCTCCTTGTCGAAAAACGCTGCGTTCCAGAGGTTTTCTGTGAAAAAAAAAAAAACCTGTAAACACCAAATGGTTCCACTAATGAGTTTACACAGCGCCGTAATTTCTGTCATGTGGTGGATTAATCTCTGCCACGGTTTTATTTCTCTATCTGTAGGTGAGAATTAGATACAGAGTGGCTGTAACTGCAATTAATCACAACTGTAATCGAAAAGCATGAAACGCTGCGTCCCACTTTGATTTTTCTTTGTAAAGCATTAATGAGAAGCAATTATCAGCGTGGAAAACAGCAGCTCCGCTAATGACGACTGGCTCCCAAACGAGGAGGGGCCCAGAAAAAAATAAAACGTGTTCATTATCTGGCTGGAAGATAAAGTTAAATACTAAACACATCGTATTGACATTTTACTGTTTGCTGCTTCATAAAATATAGAAAAAAAAACAACAACAACAACAAAATATTGGCCTACTGTCCCCACGGCACTGAAGCGGTCCCACTCTGTAAGCAGCTTCTGAGCCCGGCCTCTGGACGTCCCCCAGCACCAGAGACCGGACCGGGAGGCTCTTCTTATGGGTGAGGAGGCCCGAGTCCTCGGTCCTGCCGGAGGAGACGGAGAAGGAGACGGGAAGAAGGATGTTAGAGGATGAATGAAAAGGAAATAAAACTGCAGACAGGGAAGAACAAAAAGAAAGCTAACGAGGAGGAGGAGGAGGGTGAAAGCAAATGCAGGAGGAGGACAAGCACACGAGCATAAAGGAGTTCATTTTCACGGATTAAGTGCTTCAGTATTCATACTAACTGGAGCTAATTTGCTTGAATAAACGTCCACGTATCTCCACGTATCCAGCTACAATGGTACGAGTCCGACAAGGACAATTTCTCTAGAAGACATTTTAATATTCAGTCAGATCGTGTCGTAACCATCCAGACGCCTCGACTCTTCATCTCTGTTTTCAGAGAGCACTCTGGACAGATGGGGGCCGACCTCCCCCCCCCTCCATCCATTTACATGCATGTTCAGATCACCTACACGCCAATCTATCTCTCGGAGGGAGAGAGAGAGAGGTGGGGAGAGAGGTGGGGAGAGAGACAGCATCAGCTGACAAATCAAGTGAGAAAAAGGAGTAACCGGGGAGTGAAGAACCCAGCAGGATTTGTCTCAGCGTGATGGATATTTACTGATGACGTGTTTCCAACTGTTCTAAAAGCACAGAAGACAAAAGCTTGAAGAGACCGTGTTTAGTTATTATGGACCTGATTGCAACAAATGTGCGCTTCCGCCTTTCTAAACCCGGACGAGCAGGTCGCAACAACCCAGAGCTGCTACGTCTCGGGCGTTCACCAGCAGAGCCACAGTTACGGTGTTGGTTGGGCTCTGGGTTGAGTTAGTGTCCTCATCTCCCCTGTCATTGGTCTACCTTGTTTCCTGTTTTACTTTGAAGGTCTGCCTTGTCTTCGTAGTGTTCTCTGTCACTTCCTTCCATGTATGTCCCTGGTTGTTTGCTGCCTCTCGTGTGTCTCTGTGTATTTAAGTCTTGTCTTTCTTCCCCTTTTGGTTTTCCAGACCAACTGTCGTTTTTCATCGCGTTCCTCTGTGGGTTTCCCTGATTGATCCTGGCTCTGCTTTGTACCCTGTTCCTGCCTTGACATCCCCATCTAAGGGCTATCATGTTTGGGTTTTTGTTTTTTTTCATTCAAGGACGTTTGGTTGTGAACCTCCTGACTCCACCCGTTCAACCTGTACACGCACTCTCACGTCAAACCACCGATATCTCACGCTCAGAATCCCATCGACGTCAATACGCTCTTTCAGATATGACGCACGCGCTACGGAAACCAGTGAAGTGTCCAAACTCTCCTACGTTCCTAACCTGGTAATAATGTCAGATATTTGGAGCTTGTTTATGTTACAGTAAACCCTCACACTTCACGGTTAATGGGGGCTGTGACCCGCCGGTGAATGGTGAAAACCGCGATGTGGAGTACCCCCTCATCTTATCCAGAAGTTCCACTTTTTTGGCAATTGTCATCATTTTGTGATGGTGTTACGGTTCTCTAGAGGCACCTGGCGATGGGCGGCGTCCTTTGGGATCCATTTTGACTTTAAAACAGCACTAAACCTTTGTCTCACAAGAGCAAAGGATGGGAGATGCGGGGACGCGTGTCAGCCAATAAGCGTACAGACAACCGACAGCACAGTAATGCCCGTCGTAGCAGCCAATCACAGGCCTCGATTTTCGTTCATGGGGCCTCCCATGTAGGCTCTTGTTACTTCCTGAGACTCGTTCTTGATGTGATGTGTTTCGCTTCAGCCTCGCGTGCTTCGTTTAAATTTTTTTCAATTTTTTTTCGATGAATATTTTTGAAACCTCCACGATGTACTGAGACCGCGATTGCTGAGATCACGAAGTGTGGGGGATTACTGTATTGCCTGGAGGCATGGGGCTCTTACATCGACCCTAGGTTACGATGTGTAATCTCGCGAGGAGGGACAAATGGAATAAATGACTACAGTCCTGACAAAACTATTTTGACTTCTTACTTACATTTTTTTAAAGGTGACTAGCATCAACAGATTCAATGGATTCCCCCAGACGGCTAACTTTATGCTCAATGTGCCCTATTTCAATGCCAGAGCAGAAAGTTTAATCCTGACGGTGAGTAGTTTGTTGTGCTGTTTTGTCCCCCTTTTTTCTCTTTTCTTTCTGTATGTTTTCAGGCCAGAGTTTCCTGAGTTTCATGCTGACTTGCAGTTCCCTCCTCTGTCCATCCCAGCGTTTACCTCCACCTGTGTGTGTAGATGTGTTCAGCTGGTGTGGTGACCGGTGATCTAGTCCTCTGACCATCTCACCTC
Organism: Hirundichthys speculiger; assembly: GCA_018398805.1. NCBI lineage: Eukaryota > Metazoa > Chordata > Actinopteri > Beloniformes > Exocoetidae > Hirundichthys > Hirundichthys speculiger. The sequence goes on from JAGFBZ010002648.1 coordinate 29,172, forward strand.
AGTGCTGCTACCTGCATCTGTTTATGTAGTCATTTCATTCAGTCATTGTGTGCTCTCCTCTCTCTGTCCTCCATCCTCTCTGTCTTGTCTCTCTCCTCTTTTCTTTCTTTACCTGGCTGGTCTTCATCAGGAAGGTCCCCTCATATGATCCAGGTCCTGCTCAAGGTTTCTTCTTCTTAAAGTGGAGTTTTTCCTTGCCACTGTTTGGCTTAAATGTTTTTTTTTTCTCCTGCTGTGGGAGTTTTTTACCTGCCATTATCCTTGATTAGGATTTAATGTTATAATTTTAGTTAATGATATTTGCTTGTCATGCTCTGGGTCTCTGTAAAGCACCTAGAGACAATTGACATTGTAACAGACGCTATACAAATAAAATTGAATTGAATTTGAATTGAGGATGAATGAGACCAAAACTATCAGCGTATCATTCGTTCATTTTATATCCGATTTAGAATCCAAAATTGGAAAATGGATAATGACCTGTTATTTCATTACTGTTGTTGAATAAGTCCTTGACCAGACTAGTATTTGATTCCAGTGCCGCCATTCTACCCGAACTAATGCTCACAAAGCCATTTCGGGGTCACGTAAACCATAACAATAAAATAATAAAAACAAATTAGGTTCTAACAAAAATCCTATGATAATACCATTCTCTCATATTCTATTTTATACCTTCAGAACAAAATCAAAACAGCGAAAAATAGCACTTTTTTTTTTTTTTTTTCGATTTTTGGATTTGCAAACGAGTAATGAAATAACTGGTTGATTTTGGATTCTAAATCAGATATAAAATGAACGAACGATACGCTGATACAAAACACACGAAGACCTGGACAACAGATGAAACCGTCCTCAGAAACAGAAGTTAAGATGCAGCAGGCCTTGAACCTCAGAGCTTCAGATGGGGGCCTCAACCTGCTCTCATCAAAGGGCTTCAGGGCCCAAAACAAACTCTTAAAGACGCGACAGTCATGATCACACAAAGATCCAACTGCAGACAAGATTTCAGGCTTGTTCTCTGACATTAAAAAAAAAAACTTGCCAGAGTTTGTTTGCTGTTTAAGTTTGCTGATTGTTTGCTATTTAGTAGTGCCGCTCAGACACGCGGTGAGAACCATGAATCGTGCCCAACTCATCCGGTTGGGTTTTAGCTTTTTGACAGCAGTGACGCAGTGAAAAGCGCAGACAAAAATAAAACGAGTACTGTCTGAAAATGTATTGAGGATGAGAGCTCTTCACTGTTCCCACACAGACCTCCCTCACACCGACGCTACTTACATCGTGACTGTGGAATAATGCACGATAACAGCAATAACGATTGAGCACGGTCAAGGCTGCTGGTACCATAAATACACAGACAGGACATAGACAGGACTCGTGGGAATAACTCCTCTCCATGCTCATGGAGGAGTCTCTTCTGCTCGGGCCGACCAGAAATCTCTCTCCTGCAGCAATGAAATTGTTTTTTTGCAAACCTCTGCAGCGATGGCAAAAACTGAAGCCGCTGTTGTGTTTGTCCCACTGGATAAACCAGGTTGGAGCTTTAATTATTTGTTAATAACTGAATAAATTTACTAACAAGCAATATCCAAAAGTTTTTCACTGTTAAAGAGTGTGCTCATAACCTTAGAGGCTTGGCCAAATTTACGTTATCAAAAGTCAGAACTACCAGGAAAATGTTTTGTGTGTCGGGTGTGTGGTGTGAAAATTATGGAACGGCCTGGACGTCAAACTCAAGCAACGCCAAAATATCCATAAGTTTAAGTCACTTTTTAGACAGAGGTTCTGGGATCAGTAGAGAGTGATTGGGACTCAACAGTAAAGTCATCTTAAATTCATGGCTCTGTATCACTATTGTTGGTGTGTTACCACGTATGTTTCTTTCTTTGGTTCTTTTCAATTTTAAATCAAATTGGCAGGAAGAAGCTATGTAATTTATGTTAACTTGGAAGAAAGGGGTTTTCTTCCTCCCACTCCTTTTTGAGCAGATACAATGACTTGAGTTAATTGTAATTCTAATTTATCGTCTTGTTTTTTGTTGGCATTTCACATTATCTGCTCAAACAAATAAAAATTGAATGAATGAATGAAATCTGCCAGGGACCAGACACGTTCAGGTTTTGTCGGCGACTGTGCAGGAAAGGGACCGTCTTCAGTTTGCTGAACGCCGTAATGCTTTGGAGGCCACGCTGCGGCGTCACAGCTGGATACGGGATTAAGAGGCGGATCTCCAGTGTGCCTCTACGCTGCGATCTCCGGGGCTAATTCAATTGTCCCACTGAGTCAATCTCTTATCAGGATTTAGAAGGCAAACTGGAAGTTTTAGTTTATTCCTGAACACAACATCTGAGCTTGGCTAGTTGGGCCCAGTTCAACAACACACAGTACAGCAGTGATCAAGTGTGTCACTGTTTAATTGTGAAGTAAAAATCCGTCTCAGCACCTTGAAGACACATCCTCCTGTCCCCGCTGTGTGTGAGATGCAGTCGGCCCTGCGGTCCTGGCAGGGGAGGCTGTACTTTATTTTAACACACTTCAGTGGATCAATTTGCCTAATCTTCACAGGACTTAAGCCCAAGAATGGAAATGCGCAGGACTGTGGCCTGAAGGAACCTTTAAGTTCCACGGGAACTGAATAAGCTCAGAGCACTTTGGGTAAAAGTCCGGTACGTTTTGCCTAAGATCACCTGCCAATCCAAGTAAAGACGTACAGTAATGGAGGAATCTGCTAATCATCGTGCTCAGTGGCGACTGAAGGTCAGTACCAGTCCGTGCGGTCGGCGTCGCAGTTGCAGTAGTGCTGTGGATCGACGCAGTCGCCCTGCAGCCCGCAGGCGCACTGCTGGCTGCCCGGATGAGCTCCGCCCCAGTAGGTCTGGACGCGACCGGAACCGGGACCACCGAGCCACCAGCTGAACGGCGATCCCTCTGAAAAAAACACACACGGAGATGCAAAATCACAACCTCGATTTCCCTTCGTATTTTCATTTCAGCTCCTTGAAGGAAAAGGCTTTTGTCCTCATAATGGGCAAACACTATACAATCAAAACTAGGGCTGTAGCGATACACTAATCTCGCGATACGATACACGATATTCGGCTCATGATACGATATATATTGATATTCATCTTACAATACATTTACATCATTTCTGAAAGATTTTAAAGGGACAAAGTGATTTTGGTGACATCTTGTGAGTGTTCCAATGACTTTGTTTGAATTTATTGAACTGAAAGCATCAATTACACATTATATGGCTGCCAGGCAGCTTGCAAATGTTGGACAAAATGAATAAAAGATTCATTGAGAAAAATAGTTTCATTTATTTAAACAGTGCAAATTGTTGCTTGCAAGTATTTAAAGGTGGGACACGGGGGATTTTAAAGAAGCTTTGAATATCGATACCCATGGCTGAAAAATCGATACTCTCTGGGGAAATAAAATATCGATATATATTGCAGAATCGATAAAAGCACTCAGCTCTAATCAAAACATATGATGAAGAAGAAGAGCAATTTATTGTCAATAAACAGAAAAAGAGAAGAAGAGAAAAAAGTATAACGAGAAAAGAGAAAGCGGAGCTTGTTGACGTGGGCAGAGCAACAACTGGACTGGTACCAACAGGAGACGCCCGATGTGGCGTACAGAGGAACAGGGACGCCACTGCTACTGGTTTCCCTGGAAGAAGGCTTCAAGTGCCGTCACTTGTTGGGGTTTTGAAGACTTCACATCGTCCCGGTCATTCGTAGAAAACAGCTATCTCGCCATCTCAAAGGTTTGGACTTCAAGATTTTACACCCCCCTCATCCAAAAGGTGTGGAGTTCTGGGGAGTTTTGAGAAACTGGAAGGTGAAACATCTTCGGGAACAGAGAAGATGATGCGTCCAGTGGCTGTGATCCGAGTTACCGTGACGTGGATGACTGAGAATTTCCTCCAGCTTACAGCCATCTCAGTCGCAGGGCTCAAAGTGAAAAAAATATCCTGAGCCTGAACTTTTTTACGAGGGTGCAATGGATCCAACACATACACATATTGGCAACGTTTTGGCATTGTGCCTGGTAATATACAAGATGGCCTACAATTTGAATGTGAATTTTAGAAAGTAAAGGTTATTAAGTTATACATGAAAACATGTGAAACTCAGTCAAGCCAATTAATCTGATTCATTTATCAACTATTTAATTCAGTAAAGGGCAATTTTTACCCAAAAAAACATAAATTGCAACTTTTCCATCATTTTTGTTCAAAACAACAGCAAATTAAGTGATAGGAAATACATTCCATTGGGTCTATTTTGGGTCTTGACTCGTCTCCTCTTTAACATATTTGCAAAGGCAGATATTAGATTATTAGATGTTATTACTCTGGATGGATCATCATTAAAAAAAGTGAACCATTATATTCAGTATTTTTCCATGTTTTGGCTGGTTGCGTCATCAACATTAAGAGAAAACATCCATCCTTGGAGCTGATAAGACAGACGTTTCTTGAATCTGGAGCTATGTCCCGAGTGTTTATATAACTTGCCCGCTGAGTGGAAACGGACAGTTTTGTAAAGCATTTTTATCTTTTTTACACGGATCTACGAGCAGTTGAGTGGTTGTTAATGAGTCGTGTTCTGCAGTGAACGAGCACACGCGTGTTTTCAAGTCGTAAATACGATCGGTCATCGGGCCGCTACGTCCGCTGTGGCTGTTGCTCTGGTAAACGGCTTGTTGTGTGTCGGAGCCTGCAGACAGCTGCTTTATACCCGACGTCTCCTTCGTGACGGTGAAGAGCTTTTTTTTGCTGCTAGTTGCATAGACTAGCTTCTTGGAGCACAACACAAAAAAACAGGTACCAGCTCCTTTAGCTTCTGGTACCAGCTCCCAAACAGCTCTCTGTCCCCGCCCCTTTCCTCTGTCCAGGCCCAGAGACGCTTGAATTTTGCTCCATTTTCCTGATTGCGGGAGAAAAAACTCGCCGGCTCACCTCGCCTCCATTCAAGATCACTCAGAGATGACATGTTTCTGTGTGTGTTTCTTTTTTTCCTGAATCAGAGTCAAACGCCGGAGATCCGGCACGGTGCCGGATCACTTTAAACCCTGCAGTCGTTTTGAATTGTGGCTGTTTCTGCCTCTGCCCCTCCCCCCGCTGGTTCGGTACGTTCCGTACCAGAGGAAATAGGTTTCAATGGGACGGGTACCAGACCCATTTCACGGGAGATAATTTTCATAGAACTGAACCCATATGGTTGGTCACTTTACCATTGTGGCATACGGGTAAATGAGATTGCAATTATAGTTGTGTTAATCGAAAATTGCAGTTGTTGAACGTTTTAAATTAACTGTCTCTTGATAAAGACTTGCTGATACTCTTTCTGTTCAGTTGTATTATAATTAAAAAAAGCAGTAAAAGCGTTAATTGGAATAGCAGGATGTTAGCGGTTTCTTTCATCTGTCTTGATGCAAGTGAAAGAAAAAATAAGTTTACGATTATGTAATAGCTGTGACATCTCACAGCTGACATGCAGCTTTGCTTCACTGCAAACACGTCTTCCAAGTAAAAACATCTCCTCTAAGAAATGTACCCTTTAAAAACAGAGGTTGGAAGTTTACTTTACTTCATATATATATATATGCAATCTCATCGTGTCTGGATTTCAAAAGGAATAAACCAATAAGAAATGCAAAGCTTCTTAACTGCATCCTTTTTTTTTCCCTTTCCACCATCAACCAACACGTATGTGGAGAAGCAGCGTCTATGTTAGTGCTTTAATCCAATGTGCTCCAGCAGACGAACCAGGCTGAGAGAAACGACCCCCCTCCCCATCTCTCTGCCTCCCCCGATGAAGCCAACATCTGCAGCAGAGGGATGTCAGGCACGTCCAAACCCTGACACTGGATATATTGTTTTCATATCGCCAAACAATGACAGTGTCTACTGAAAAGTGTATTTCATGCTGTGAGCGTGTAGGATGGCAGGAGGGTCACCCGAGGCGTCTCTGCTGAGTCGGCGCTTTCTTTATTTTCCCAACGAGCATCAGAGGGTTTATGATGGGACTTATATATCTGTTCTCATTCCTTCTTTTCTATTGTTTTCACATATTTCATCCATCATTTTATTACCTGCCACAAATTTTGTTCCTTGTAGCTCCGCGGCGGACAGAAACTTTGAAGAGTCGAACGGGGTTGCATTGAATACCTGGCGAATCAAATCAGTTTTTTGCAGACTGGTGATATTTGCAGGAATACGTTGACATGGAACGACTTTATTCTCTTGTGTAAATTACAAACCCAAATGAAAAAGACGTCTGGATGGTGAGGGAGCGTGCACATAAAAATACTGTGATTTATGCGCTTGCTTTGAGTTTTATTTCATTGCAGAGGCAATAAAATAAAATATGAGCTGAGGTATTTCATGTGTTTTTTTTTTGGTTAATATGCATCTATTAACATTTTTAAACCTGCAACATGTTCTAGAAGTCAGTAATTACGTTTACGACATCTCTGCATAACTCTGTATCCTTATTAACTTTAAGGGAAACAAAAAAAGAAGAAATATACTTCAACTTATAACAAAGAACAATTGTATTAAAAATTGTATTTTAGTCTGTAAAGATTTAAAGTGCATCAATCCCACCGTAGTCACAGTGAAGCCAAGCGCTACATCAGCATCGTCATATTTCCTCGTCTTAACTTTCTGGTGACTTTAGTTTGTCTCATTATCTCCGTCTCTCTCCGTCTTTCTTCTCATCCCTGTTAAATATTTTTCCGTGGTGTCTCTTGTTCTCTTCATACCTCCTGCTCTGTGCTGTGTGTGCACATGTCCGTGCAAAAAGCCCCGATACAATATAGCTAATACTCCACACTGTAACAATGAGAGCGCCACTGCCCCCTATGGGAGTATATGTACAATTACACTTAATTCCAGCACAACAGAAAAAAAGCATGTTCCGCGGGGTCACATGTGCCCTCCTGGCATTGCACCACGCCCCAGTATTTGAGAAGGACTGGTCTATGTTAATATGTCCCCGATTTTATTTGAGGAACGTTAAATAGGCCTAATAGGCATGTAAACTGATATTCCAGCCTTCGACTAGATGGTCATGACACAATGATTGTTAAGAAGTTCATGAATGAACTGCTTTGACCGACAAAATGGCGGAAGGGATGTTGTAACGTCATGTGAATACTATCCCTGAGGACGTTTAACAACACAGCTAACCATATTATCTTTAAATTAAGAATTATTATGCTCTCTTTGTCATGGCCTGGGTCGGCCATGGCAGCCCTGTGTTTCCAAGAGCAGGAGATCCAAAAAGCCAAAGGTTTATTAAACCAAAACACAAAAATCCAAAATGCAATGTCCAAAATACAAAAACATAAACTTAACTTAAGTCCAGGGAGATGACGAGAGGGAAAAAACAAGCAGGATTGCAACACACCTCACACGACTAATGGACCCACAGAGAACAGGGGAAAATGACAAGACTTAAATACACAGAGATACAAATGAGAGGCAGGTGCAGGGAATCAGGGTAACGAGAGGAAGGAAGCAAAGCAGAAAACAACGGAGACAAGACAGACCTTTCAAAGTAAAAACAGGAACCACTAAAGACAGGGAGAGACGCCAACATGACAGACAGACACATACAGGGCTGTCATGGCTGACCCAGGCCATGACACTCTTAGGTTTTAATGAGCTTAGACATCAAGTTCACCAAAAGTGCCAGATAGCTAAAGTGATGGCAGCCGATACGCAACCATCACTGGTAAAACCACGCTCCTAATTATGCATCAAAGAACAGAAAAATTCACACTGCGATAGAGAGAAGTGTTGATTTATTTTTCTACCAGGCTGTAAAGTATGTTTTTCTTCCTCTGTAACATTGGACATTTTAATGCAGGGTTCAAATTAATTTTCCGACTGGTGGACGCTGAAAACTGCAGAAAAGTGTTCCTTCTGCGCTGCTTAATGTTAAAAATGATTCAGTTAAGAGCAGAACAAACACTTTTTTTTTTGCTGATCTATTAGGAAACAAGATGCTGACATGCACTCGATCAAGAACTGAACTCGTTTGAATTCATCCTGATGCTCCGTTGTTCTCGTGTCTGAACTTTGACGGTCGTTCGTTCCGGTTCTGCTGAGACAAATTCAACACAGACTGATGATCAAAGTGATTCTAATTATGTTTCTAACATACTTTCTTATTTAAGCTCACACTCGAGGCAAGCCAGGAAAAAAAAGGGGATGAAAGAAAACACTCCAACGGGCCCCCCCCCCCAAAAAAAATCAGATAAAGAGATTTAATGGATTAAGATTAGCTACAATATTTCAATAGTGAGATCTACCTTTGAGTTATCAAAATAACTGCAAAGATCGTGAGAAACTGAATGAGTTATGTCGAACCGAGCGATAATTAGCAGGCTTCAGGTTTGAGCGGGAATGTTTCCAGCTGAGCAGCTCCACAACTGACGAGTTAAAGTCAACCACAGAATTAAAAGAAAATATGCAAGGACATGCTGCATCTTCAGAAGTTAAACTGATTTAATGCTCAAAGTCAACCGAGGGGGCTTCATAAAAAGGGACAACGGATACCTGAAACAAAAATGTTTTCTTTTTTCGTTCCTGTGTTTTATTGAGAGGACGTTTGAACCTCAAGGGCATTGCTTCTATGGTTTGGTAGTCAAGTCTTCAGCTAAACAGATTCGACAGTTTCCTTGATGGAAGTCTGATCACATGTAGACAAAAAGAGCTGCCAGAAGGAAGAACATGAACCATATTTGGAGGAGGTAACCAGACATAACTAGGGGTGAGTATTGGCAAGGACCTCGCAATACGGTATGTATCATGATACTTGGGTCACGATACGATATCATCACAATATCGCGATATCACGATATATTGCCATATTCTACCCAGTTAATATCAGAATTAAAAGTAGAGATGAAAAATCAAGTTGCTATATATGTTTATCAGATGATATTGATCATTCAGAAGACAAATTGAGTCAAAACCTTTTGCTTCAAAACAACATATTTACTGTTTATTATTAGTGTTTTTGAAAAAAATCGATATTAGGGGCTGAGAAATCGATATTATATTGGGCGGCCGAAAATCGCAATATATTGCCAAATCCATTTTTTTTCACACCCCTAGACATAAATGACCTAAAGTTCTTAGAACGGAAACGCTCCACCCATGGTGTAGCTTCTCAGCCTTCGCTGATGAGTTGTGTTGTCTCAGATGCCATTTGATGCACTCCTGAAGTGGTGAGCTGGAACCTTAGGTCGTTTTCACACTGCACCTATTTACGTCAACCCAAAGGAGCTTTGGTCATGAGTACAGTTCACTTGGGTCGGCGTGAACACAACAGCTGGACTCTGGTGTGCACCAATACGGTCGTACCAGACGAACCGAAACAACTGAACATGTGTGAAACAACCTTGAAATCACATCCTTCACATCTCCAACGCATCTGATGCAGAGGAGAAAAAACCCAAAAACAAAAAAACTGGTGAATAAGTCCCAGGTTTTAATGTCATGTGACCACCAGGTCAAGTCAAATGCAATGACTACCTTGAGTGTTGAGGAGGCGGGACTTCCTACAGTGATAGGACAGTTCCTGCTGGCAGTGCTCTGACTGGTCGATGGCGGCCAACAGCTGCTCCTCTCCAGATGTGTAGTCAAAGTGAACCGAATGCTGGCTGACACCTGGAGACAGTCGCACTCTGGTCAGCTCCGTGTTGTTGTGCGGGATCACCATCCACGTGTTCTCCTCTGGTTATAAAAGAAAAAAAAGATACAGATGATATTAATTATTGATGGAATAATCACTATTATAGATGTTAAACGATGTTCTACGTGCAAAAGCTTGAGTGTCCGCGTCACCTGTCATGTTGCAGTAGACCAGCTGAGGTCCGATCGGTCCGCTGCCGTCCACGTCGACGTGAAAATATCCCGACGTGCTGCCGTTGTGTTTGTACGCCTCACAGGACTGTTCGTGCACAGCTGGGGGGGAAATAATTAGATCGGCATGGCGGCACACAGAAACTGTGTATCGGAGCTGAATCGATGCATCACGATCAGAGTAAAAGGGGTTTATTTCTGCAGAAGCGTCCATGAACAGAGGATTAAATCAACGAGGGTGGCGGTAATGACTGATGTAGAAACACAAATCAACTCCGCCTCTTCCTCTCTGCCTCAGTGAGCCCCCCCCCCCCCCCCTCATTGGTGTCTCACACAAAAACAAGGGCATCCTCAAACAAGCGCCCCACTTATATCTAAAGGTTCCCACCTGTTTATCTCATCCTCTCCGCTCCAGAAGGGCTGCTTATTCAACAAACCTCCTCTGAGTTGCCGAGGTTTCAGATAAACAGTTTTCACAGATAACAGCAAGACCTGTGGTGAACTGTGTGTGAAACTCTTGGCTTTGCGCCTCACGGAGTTCCCTCGCAGCTATCGGCACACTACGAGTAAACGATATTAGGTCAAACATGGATCTCTGCAAGGCTCCGTTGCATCCGTGCAGGTCACGAAGAAGCTGAGGGTTCATGTGAGAGGGTTTCAAAGTCTGTTACTGTGTCTCCCTCCATAAGGGCTCCTGATTTACGCAGGACATTGAGTCAATGCAGCTTTTAAAAGTCTCCCCACAACGGGATACGAAAATGTAGTTTTCTCTTTCGTACCCAAGTTGTAAATACCAGTCACTTAATTCGACACAACTGTCTCGAATGTAGCTGGATTTCCTGTTTGCCTTTAGAAGGGCTTTAAGTCTTCTACGAGGTGCTAAAAACGCCCCTGTGAGACTTTGGTCTATGTTGACACGACAGCATCACAAAGACGCTGAAGATTGAGACTGTGGAGGTCATTTGAGCATGCCAACCTAACTGTTTTGTTTTTAGGAAACCAGTTTAAGACAATTTGATCTCTGTGACGACCCTGTGTGATCCTGCTGGACGAGGCCATCAGAAGATGGATACGCTGTGGTTATCAAAGGACCAACGTCATTGGCGATTACTCCCAAAGTAGGGGGTGGAGTTTAAATGACGATGAGTTGCCACTAATGAATTAAAAGCAGGGTTACTTAGGCACAAAGTGGGCTTGGTCATAGGTCCCATATGGTTTCAGCAGTATGGGCCCTAAATGTATGAGACCAGAGGGAAACCAGGGGACTAAATGGCCATGGGATAAGAAAGGGGCGAACTCTGTGAGTTCCATATGGTATTGGAAAACCACACAGGTGAGGCCACCTGGGACCTACGGACAAACCCACGTGGGGCCCCACTTTGCAGCCTCATATGGGGCCCCCACATATAAATGCTGGTTGGGAACAGGGGCTTAAAGCGTGCCGAAAGAAATATCACCCATGCCATTACACCAGCCTGATCCACTGGCACATGGCAGCATGAGTTCTTACCATCCAGATGTGGCAGCAGGGATCACAAGACTCGTCAATCTTCCGCGAACATGCAATATGTTTCCACAGTTGCTTTCTGCTGGCAGGAAGGACCACCCAGAACGGTTTTCTGCTGCTGCAGCCCATCTGCCTCAAGGTTCGACATGTTATGAGCTCAGAGGTGATCTACGTGAGTTGTCGTCGCCTTTAAAAATCATCTCTAACTACTCTGGCCATTCTCTTCTGACAGCTGGCATCAACAAGGCATTTTTTCTTCCCCTCGTGGAGACCTGCGGCTCACTACATTTTTCCTTTTTTAAACCATTCTCTGAAAAAACGCTGGAGGTTGTTGTGCTTACAATCCCAGTAGACACTGAGACCAGCCTGTCTGGCACCAACAGCCATGTAACATTCATTTAAATGACTTTTCTCCACCACTCTCATCAACATCTGAAGCTCAAAAGCACTGAGCTGCGACTTTGAGTCCAGCAGATCAGATGTGTTCATCAACGGACAGTGGAGCAGGTGCGTCTAATAAAGTGGCTGTTGAGTGTACTTTTATGATGTCTATGGCTTTACTTTATGGTTCAGAAGGAAACTGCTTTGACCCCCCCCCACTGTCTGTGCCTCGGTGTCTTCTCTATGGATTTGCGCTGCACCAGATTGCATAATTCCGGTCTGGATGATCTGAGCCCCCGTATTCGGCCATAAAGCCCACCTCGGGCGGCTCTGCTGGAGGTGTCTACTTGTTAAAAGGGAGTTTTATCCCGACTGTTGCCAAGCTCAAAGGGAATTAATGGAGTTTTCTCTCCCTCAGGCTCTGTGAGCTGTGTCATCATGCATTTTTCTTTTTTGGTGCCAATGCTGTCATGTTTCTGTTCTATTACCTGGAGAAAAATGGTCTGAAAATAAATATTTCTACAAAATTCTAAGTCTTTGGCTCTATTTTCTTTTTCTTGTTTGAAATCAGTAAATTTTTAGAAAAATGACGTTAGTGTCGTGTTAGTGTATTTTCCTTTTACGAATGTAATATATCTTCTTGCTGTCACTAAAAAGGGCACATGAGGGTCATGACGGAAAGATGTGGATTTGTCTAGATCAGCCATTCCCAAACTTCAGAATATCAAGGCCCAATTCTAAATGTGAAAATCTCTGTGGCCCATGCAAACCTTTAATCAGTACTTTGATCAACATACAAGATTAAAAGCTACAGTCCAATATTAACGTAAGGGGTCAACCAATAAGGTGACACTTGTCATATTAAGTTAAGAGGACAGTAGAAAAACACTCAGTTGGTTAGTTTTATTATTTCTAAATATTTTTCAAATCATGTAATAAATATTTTACAGTAATTCAAAACATTTTTAAAAAATCGAGGATTTAAAAAATATTTTTTTTATTTTTTAATGCAGCCCCCTGGTGAGGGCCCACCAGGGGGCTGCAGCCCACACTTTGAGAATCACTGGTCTAGATCAGTGGTTCTCAAACTTTTAATACTGCGTACCGCCTGAGAAACTGTTCAGCTCTCTGAGTACCACCATGATGACCTAATTTTAAAGTATAGCCATATATACCTTCTCAATTAGCTTTAAACATACGGGAGAGATGACATTCGGAACCTTTATCAAATTTCAAAGGCTTATCCGGATCTGATACAGAACGCGGATTTTATCGCAATCTGTAAGTTGCTATATGGGAGAATTGTTGCACTCCCCGAGTGCTTTTCTAGTTGTGGTTATTTATTGTTGCCTGAATTGTTACTTTACTGAATCAGACATTTACAACTCTATCCAACAATTCTCACACACTCATACTCTCCTACAGAGCAAAATAAATACACTCAAAAGTTGTTACATCTGCACCGCAACTGAATATGCAACAAATATTTACTTAAAAGACTATTTTAATTATCTGAAGCTACACATTTTGTTTGAATTGTATTTATAATGCATCACCAGAGAGCGCTCGGGTACCACTGGTGGTACGTGTACCAAAGTTTGCGCACCACTGATCTAGATGAATGATTGCCAAAGTGTGGGCCGAGGCCCCCTGGTGGGCCCTGGTGGGCCGTTGTGGTACTGCAGCTGGGCCGCGAGAGGTCATTAAAATTAAACAAATATGTTTTACATCCTTGATTTTTAAAAAAATATGTTTTTAATTATTGTAAAATATTCATGAAATGATTAAAAAAATATTTAGAAATAATAAAACAAACCAACTGAGTGTTATTCCACAGTCATCCCTACGTGGGAGTTTTTTACCTGCCATTATCATTGATTGGATTTAATTATATAATCTTAGTTGATGATATTTGCTCGGGGATCATGCTCTGGGTCTCTGTAAAGCGCCTAGAGACACTTGTCATTGTAACAGACGCTATATAAATAAAATTGAATTGAATTGAATTGAATCTTAACTAATATGACATCTTATTCGTTGACCCCTTATGCTAATATCAGAACATAGCTTCTAGTCCTGTATGCTGTTTGGTCAGGGAGATTTTTCACATTTCAAATTTGGTCATGGTATTCTGAAGTTTGGGAATGGCTGGTCTAGATTAAGGGCCGCGTGACTGAGGTGTTCCACGTTGTAAACATTTACGGTTAACTCTGTGATAACTTTATAAACTCATGATGACCCCAGTTTCCCTATCCCTAATATCCTAGATCACTGGTTCAGTTCCTCCTATGACGTTAGCTAACCTGACCAGATGGTAAAGAACAATAGCCATAAAACAATCATGTTCCTATAAGAAGGTTGCCGGACAGAACGACTCCAAGCACCTGCATCGTCACATACTGGCTATAACTGCTTCCTTGTGCGAGAATAAATCATATTTTGTAATCTTATAATTTTCCTAATGTTCATCCTTAACTTTGTTTAAGTGCGTTTGGATTTCCTCCCTCCCTTCGCCCCTTCAGGGCTTGTCTTTGTGGTGATGTGGTGGTGCTTTTCTGTCCGGAGACTCACAGCTGTGGCAGGTGGCTCCGCTGTAGCCGCTGTCGGAGCAGTTGCACTGGAAGGCGGTCCAGGACTGGCTGCAGAGACCGCCGTGTTCGCAGCGACTGGGAGAACACCTGAGAGATGCAGAAGCACAGAGTGAGTGAGTTTTCAAAAAAGAGCCACTGATGCTTCGGAGACAATTCTTCTTGATCTGCTTCCAGCAAAGTTTCACAAAAGGAGGCTGCAAACATCAAACGCCTCCTTCATCTCTGAAACATCAAGCGGAGTAAACATTTCATGTGGAAGAAAATGCATATTTTAACTGATGTGTTCATATTTAAATTAACGATACACTTCCAGATATTGAATGTTGCCCATCATTTCGTTCAAGCCTTGGAGATCGTAGCAACGCTTTCACAGAGAGGCGGACAGGTTGCAAAAGCCTGCAAAGGGAATATTGGTCAGCATATCTTAAGTTTAAAAAGCTTTCTTGCTGACCCTTCTTTGAGACTTTTACAACTCACTCTGAGAGGCTGGATATCGCTGTCAGATCCAGACTCATGGAGATCCATTCCTGCCTTACCCATACCCAATTATCACTGTGCTGGAATGATGCAATGATGGGAGACTGTTACAATTCAATTCAACGAGTAAAGCTTAGTTAGTTAGTGTCGTATACGTGACTCATCTTCCACGTCTATAGGGGGACCCGCTGAGGTCAAATGTTCTTTTTACTGCTTTAACCCAACAGGCTGCATCCAGTTTTCCAGGCTGAGTTCATTGCAGAAGTAAGAAAGAGTGCAGTTCTCTGAATGAGCACTAGGGGCTGGCTACAAGAATGACTTTACCCCAACTTTACAGCAGAAATGAACATATTTACAGCATGGTTTAAAAATGGTTCTGGTCTCCATGGCTAGATTTCAACATAAAGACTAGTTTAGGCATAATTAAGGGTGTAGTCTTATAGCCAGTGGCTATCTGTCAGCACTTTAGCTACTTAGCACTGTCTTCACTTGACTTCTGAGGAGTGAATATAGACCTAACAGAGTATAGATGTTTTCACTGCAATCATAAGGTACTATGTTTTAGGTAGGCTTGGAATGGTTTAGAAATAAAGCAGAGAAGCAGCTATCTTAGAAGGCTGGTGGACAGGACCAACCAGAGGACTCCAGCTGGACTTCCTCCAGCTCACCAGCTTCTACGTCTTACAGTAGCTGACGTCCTCTGGATGAACGACTTTCACCTCGGATCACTTCAGAACACTTCCAGGTTGACTCACTGGCCCACGAACCAAGGATGTCTGAAACGAGCGCTGCCGGAGCTAAAACAAGAACAAGCGTCCTGCTGGTTGGACCGCTGAGCGGCAGCGGGTCCCAGCAGAGCTCAGCTGTCGTGACATTTGAAATGAGGATGTTTGTCCAGGTTTGACGGGAATGACGGTAAAGTAATGTCAGATAGCATCGCGGCTTAACGTCAGCTGAGTCAGCCAAGCTGGCAGCATGACTGAGCGAAGGTGAAAGTCATGGGCCATGTCCAGTTCTTCTGTATTTGCTTGGCAGGAAGCAGGAACCTGGATGGCAGTGCATGCCAGTGTTTCCGCTAGAAAAAATTGGCACCGGACAATGTGACCGGCAGGTTTTCAATTTACCGGACAAATGTTTGAAATTCCGGTCACATAGGCTATATGAATTTACTGAGGTTAAAAATAAATCATATGCAGTAGTACGATATCAATGCAAGTCATTTAATAGTGTTTTTATTGAAAAACAGGCTATTTCAAATAAAATAAGTCCCGTCAATTTACTCACGAGCGTAACTTAAAAAAAAAAAAAAATAAATAAATATGCTTGCGCTCTTCTGACTCCGCTGCGCTGTTTTAATGCGGTTCTGCAGAGGGAAACCTCTCTCTGCTGGCGCACTGGAGACAGGGATCAGCAGGCTATCTGGGCCAGTTGAGCCCACTCGGGGTAGATTTCACTGAAATCCCGGATGAGAACTTCACAGGACGTTGAGAAGTTCAAGCTTCCATAATTGCGGAGCGCTGTCATTACGGAGATGCGTCTCTGCGCGCAGCTGTGGCATCAGTGAGTGGAGCTGTGGCTGGAGCCGACTTGTCCTCACACACTACTCATTAGTAAAAAAAAGGACATGTTTTTTCATAAAATCCATCCATCCATCCATCCATCCATTAGCTTCTGCTTATCCGAAGTCGGGTCGCGGGGGCAGCAGCTTCAGCAGAGACCTCCCTCCCCCCGGCCGCTTCCACCAGCTCCTCTGGGAGAATCCCGAGGCGTTTTTTCATAAAATGATGTGGAAATAACCCATTTTATTACAACTGAAATTGTGCTTGGGAGGAGTATTTTCACCGGACATTTTGACCGGAGAGATTATAAAATCCCGGACTTCCGCATATTTTACCGGACAAAGTCCGGCAATTACCGGACAACGGAAACCCTGGTGCATGCTGGACCTGACAGGAAAGGCTGAGAATTTCAGCGTTCATACTGTTTCAATGAACGTTCATGTGAAAAAGAAACTACACCCTCTTTAAGTTCTCAGGTGTCACATATTAACAGTTTAATTCCTACATTTCAGCGTCTTCAACAACTCTGACCTTGACTGATAAAAACACATCATGTTGCCTTGTTTTCTTGAGGCAAAGCCAGACAGCGAGGACAACGGGACACAATGAGTAACAGCATTTTTACCTTCCCTAGTTGCCGTCCATCTGTTCCACGAGAGGCTCCAGGTGGCTCCGCACGAGCACGCGCCCACATGAACGCACATGCACATGCAATTTTACATCTTTGGTGTGGTGCATGTATGCAGCGAGCACCGTATTTGCACGTTTCAGTGGGTATGTTTACTAAAATAAATGCATGTGACGACGTCTAAATGTGCATTCGACCAAGCAAAGGAAGACAGATAACTGCATGGAAACTGCAACTATTTATTTTATTAGATAAAAACCCAGGCTCAGCAAGCCTGTCAGGCTGCTATGGTGTGATTTTCTTTATTTATTTTTTTTCATTTTTCTCATCCGTTTATCAGTATCATGCTTTAATCTCCCAGTAAACTGGAACCTCACAGATAAAGCACTTAGCTTTCACTTTGAAATTCATATTACCACACTGCTTAGCTCTGCTACTCTGGATCATTTATTAATTGTGCACGTGTGAAAGAGACTTATGTGGAGAATTTTGAGGGTGTTTTTGTTATCAAATTCGGTGTCTGAGGCTATACGGGTCAACAGATGTGTCTCTGAGCAAAATCTTTTTTAGATGCTGAAACAGTTGTGTGTAGAAAACAAATAAAGGACAACTGAGACTTTAAAAGCAGGTTTGGGGTGATTTTGCTTAAATGGTTAAAAAAAAAAAAATGAAGGCAACCTCTCAGATCATGATATAGGTAGAGCCGTATGAATCTCACAAAGCCTGTGGCTGGTTTTGTCCCAGATCTGCAAGAATAACCCCGCCCTCCCTTAAATAAGTCCCGCCCGTGCTGTTATTGCATTTCTGAGGCCACTCCCCCCTCAGTCGTGAACGACGCCCAGCGATAGTTGAACTCGTCCTCTCGAGGCGACACCTCATCATTCCACCCTGTTTCCTGACTGAGAACCACGGTCTCTTATTTGGAGGAGCTGGTTCTCGTCCCTGCTGCTTCACATTGATATGTAAGAATTTAGTTTATCTTACTTTAGCAGTAACATACACAGTGTTCTGGTGAGAAAATCAATCGGCAGTTAACAATTACACTGACCACGACAGAGGTGCAGAGTGAATTTAATTGATAAAAATAATTGCGTTTCTATATGCTATGCATGTACTTGATGTCTAAAACAAATTTCCATAGTGGACAATAAAGTTAAACTCAAACTCAAACTCAAACTTAATCTCCAAGTTCAAGATCAGAGAGGTCATTGACTCACATCACAGAATGAAAGATGCTCAGAAATAACAAGTGGTCAGTAAGAAACAGACGTTTTTAAACCATCACATGAAGAACATCAGGACTTTGAGATAAGTTCTTCAGATGCCTACGTGTCAAAGTTTAAGGGACCTGATGGAGCCAGATTGATAATCAGAAGCGATGGGTCTCAGCAGACCGGAATCTAGAGGAAAAGTCACGGACTATATAAGGCCATGTTGACCCCAAAATACAGTACAGATCAACCAGTGGTCCAGATTTGGTGGAAGTGCTGCCATCTTGCTGGCTGTTCCTTCTCTCTTTAGTTGTGTGATGTGTTTTAAAGTACTATTTCTGCTTTGCCAGTTGCAGTGAGCTACAGGGGTCTACTGAGATTAAGATCATCCAGATAATCAGCGATGTGGCTTTTTTCTCGCCGGACGCCCTCTCAGTGAGCTGCCATGTGTAGATGAGGCGGGCAGGCTGGATGATTTCTCTTTGATCTAGGTCTGAGATGTAACAGGATCCTGTAAATCTGGATGAGAACTTTTCAGAACTAGGCAGCTCCAAACAAAGTGATGGGATTGTGTTACACCTGAGATTTTTGATTTACTTGTGTTAGATACAATTTTAAAGTACCTTATAACCAGGATGGCTGAATGGTTAAGGTATTGGGTTTAAGATCTGATGGGCAGTTGCTCCTGTGGATTCAAACCCCGAGTTGTTTCTTTGACATCCTAGGTTGAGACTGTTGGAGAATAGACCTTGTGCTATTTCAAGAGCCAAGTTGAAGTCAGCTTTCCTTCAAGTCTAACCTTTCTGACTGTTTTTCCTAGCAGCTCTTCCAGTATTATCAAAAAAGATTTTCACTTTTAATCAATAATCATTATTCTCTTCAGAGCCAAATTTCAACATGTTACTAGGAGTGGGGGTTTGAACCCACAGGGGAATTTACTTTTGGGATTTTAAACCCTGGGCCTTAACCACTCATCCACAACTACACAAGCCTGGTATGACGACCAATGATGACCTAGCCGTCATCAATGCTTCTAACTAGATATGGAAAATACTTTCTCTTTAGCACCGGGCCAGGTGGACTGTAAACATCCTCTTTGGTTATATATATATATGTTTATGAAATTAACGGTGTAACTAATATTGACGCACCAGCTCCACCTTAAGGGTTTTATGTGTTTAGGAAATGAGGTGAAACGGCTACAAGAACCAAGAAAAGTCCAGTTGCCTTGTATTCAGGCAGCAGATGTTTGTCCTCATGGTCTCAAATTCCACATCCTCAACAAAGAGGATTTTCCTTGTAATTTCTTCACTATATCTTCAGCACCCAGATAAAGATGCTATTACTCATCGTGTCCTGTTGTCCTCGCTGTCTGGCTTTGCCTCAAGAAAACAAGGTGATGAAATGTGTTTTTAACAGTCAAGCTCAGACTTATTGTTAATACGTAACATCTTAGAACTTAAAGAGGGTGTCATTTTTTCTCACGAGCTTCAAAATTTTGTAAAGAGACATTTGTGATTTGCTGAACTTGAACCGTCACGTCTTTGACAGTCCTGGTTTTTTTTTTTTTTGGTAGCTGTGGAACATTTGGTTGAATGTTTGTCCTTCACGTCCGTCCCAGTTACATCTGCTCCTCCAATGTCCCGCCTCTCTTTGACCATGAAGGTCCACACAGCACATTTGTAAAGTGTACTGGGGCAAGAAAAACCAAACAAACTATCTGACTAGTCCCCCTGAGGCCATTAACATATTCAAAATGAAAGTTTTCTGCTCATTGTGACTGCGTTGCTGCTGAGATCATCAAGGCCTTAAACAACACTGATGAAAACTGGCAAATTATGACAAAAAGACAGGAACAAGTATGACAACAGAAAAATGGAAACCAGAAATGCTGTCACAAGCATTGATTTGTCACATAACAAAGAGAGGCTGTCGGAGCTCAGATTTCCTCTAACAATCATTCTCCGCCCCTTAATGGGAAAACTGTTAGTCAGACTGCCTGCTTTGATTTAATAAATGACTCTGACTCTGAAGCGGCGTCTCATACAACGTTAGGTGACGAAACAATCAAAGCTGCTGGGAAAGGAATAAAAAAAGTGCCACTCTTCTGACACAAGGAGATGAATTTAGCTGTATAAGCTTCGCCGCATCGACTCTTTAACCAGACCGCTTCCTTCAACTGCAATAAAAGTCTCAAATCTGTTCTTTATAGGTTTTTTTAGTACTAGTTTGTAACCCTTTGTTGCTGTCATGTATTATAGCACTTCAACAACGCTGATGCAGTAACAGAAGATAAAAATATGACTCGTGCTGCTTCAAGATCAAAGCGTTGGCATAACTGCTGTCAGAAGTGCCTCCTGTCACAACCACGACTGCCTACGAACGGAGGATTATCAGGAATCTCTCTCAGCTTTTTCTGCAGCGAACTTCGGTAAGCCTTTCATCCAAATGCATCCACGGCTCTGTATTTAACTTCTTTTAAACCAGCGCGGTTAAATTATGTTTTCAAGTCAGCTCAAACGCAGTTCGCGTTTTAAGGGTGGCTTGAAGTCCAGCGGGGGAACGCTTGTGCGGTTCTGGTGGCAAAATAAAGGCTAATGTGGATTCAAGCCCCAACTTCTGCTAAAATAAATGAGGGCAAGCGGGGATTGCTCCAGAAACATTAAGTCAGAAGATCACGCCAACAGGAATGAATCAGGATCCAATATTTCAACCTGAGGAGGGGTGAAGAAGACACGTTGACACGTAGAAATTGAATTTACCAGGTAAATGTAATGTGCCACACAGGCCTCTTTATAGCCAAAGATTACAAAACATGTCCACATAGAATACATTGCTGACCCACGCTATTTCATAAATTACTATCTCTTGGATTGATCTAGAGCAGGGGTGCCCATCCTGGATAGGGGTCCTTGAGAGCCCGTATCCAGTATGTTTTAGAGGTTTCCCAGCTTCAACACACCTGATTTTAATTAATGGTCATTATCAGGTTGTCATCAAAGTCTGTTGAGGACACAGCCACTTGTATCTTGGTGTGCTAAAGTAGGTAAACATCTAAAACCTGCTGGATAGGAGGACCAGGATTGGTTACCCCTGATCTAGAGCCACGGGTAGAGATCTTGGAGCTTCCGAAATGTTCAAAAAAACCAGCGACATTGGACCAGGATGGCCGAGTGGTGAAGGCGTTGGACTCAAGATCCAATGAGCAGGTGCTCTCGTGGGTTCGAACCCCACTCCTGGTAAGACAAGACCTTGTTTGGATTCTGCGTTGGTATGAAAAATGATATGCTGCAGGATGGTGTTGTGAGTAGGGCCCTATGAAATCCATTTTATTTTTTCTCAAAATCTGTTTTCATTTCTTTCACTTTCTGTGTTTTTCAGTTTTTAATTTATGAGAATTCTGTTTTAAGCAAATTTTATGCACCTTTTACACACATTTTATGCAAATTTAATGCAAATTTAACCCCAAGGCAATATATAAAGTAATGAAAATTTATGTAATTATAATTGTAAACTTTAATATTTTCATACTTTTAAACATATTGTGTCCAACAAAACATTTGTTTCAATTTCAAAAGTTCTTTTTATGAAAAAATAACTAAGAAAATAAAGGTAAAATTAATTTAGGGTGCAAAAAAGAAAAAAAATTGCAACAGCAGTAAACTAATCATTTTAGCTGTTTAATTTCTTCTGTTTTCAGTCACATAGTTTGTCATAATGTACCTGACATTTTTCAGGTGTGTCATGACAAACTGTGTGTCTGATAACAGAAAAAACTATATTTACTAGAGCAGTGGCGTGCGGTGAGATTCATGGCTGGTGAGGCAGTGACTTCATCAGTCAGATTTACAAACATATGAACCCTACAGAACAACTTATTGTTGTTCTGGAGCCATTTGATTGGCAGCAGTTAACTGTTTATGTTTAAAACCTCCTATCGTCATTCACATATAAATGCTTTACACATACAAACTGTAGCGCACAAAAAAGCACATTTAATTTAAAAAAAGTTATTATGGTCTTACCTTTACTTATAAATGAAGTCCATGCGCCGCTCCTTCTGCAGAATAAGTGACGGCGCTTGCTGTCACTTATTCTGCAGCCAATGTGTCGCAAGAAGAATCCCTGTGCTCACTAGTGCCCCCTAACGTGAGGCAGGAGAAGTGCGTGCCTCACCCCGTGCCTCTTCTCAGCCGTTTTATGATCGCGCCGGCACAAGAAAACACATTACACACATATAGTTGTGTTCATTATTAAATCAGCTAAACTATGGAAACTTATTTCATATAGCAAACGTGTTTGAACATTTTAATAGTGACATACAAAGAGACGGCGATCTGGTCTCACTACATAGCATGGCAGCACAGTTAGCCGAGTCATTGCGCAATCCATGGTGAGGCTCAGCGGGGTGCTGCCTCACCGCCCGCATCTTCTCAGTATTTGAATGGTTAAATGTGAAAATTCGGCGATTTTGAATAAAAAATAATCTAAAAATGGTGAAGTTAAAAATGGAAAATTACTTTATAGTACAAATCAATTGATAAATATAAAATATATATATATTTTTTAATTTCTTTCTTTCCATGATGGCAGGTGAGGCACGGCCTCCCCTGCCTCACCTGACCGCACGTCACTGTACTAGAGCTTATATAGATTCTATGAAATCCAAAGCACTGAACACTGGTTGTGTGTATGAGTGTGTGTCCGTGTGTTTTTTTTCTTTAGGTGTTCCAGCTATTACAGACATCAGCGTTTAAATACATAATTGTGAGCCTCTTTGTTTAGTTCAGTGAGTGACTCGCACCTTTTTACGTTTGTGCTTTTCACATATTTTTTCATGTCCATAACCATGTGCTGGCAAAACTTGCAGAACATTGAATCACCAGATTCATAATAATCTCGACGAAACTGCTCTGCCCCGTACCTGGAAATAAGCCGCTAGTTCATTCGCTTCTTCGCCGGTTTCTCAGATGGTCTCTTCAACATTTTTTTTTTTTTTTGTTAACGAGGAAAGCGGGAGCAGGAGGGGGCAGAGAATTGTGCAGTGTCCCCGGCTTTTAGTGACCCCTCTTGGAACATTTCTCAAAAGAAATGTTCCTTTTAGTCCAGGAGAAAAAAAAACAAACTTTTATGCAAATTGCCATTCAGTTCTGTTATATTGCGCATTTATAGTGAATTCCAATTATAATCTCCAATTCTGCGATTTTTCCATAGGGCTCTAAGCAGGGAAAAATCTAAAACCTGCTGGATAGGGGCTCTCGAGAACCAGGATTGGGCACCCCTAGTCTAGAGCCACAGGTGGAGATAAGAAGGCAAAACTTTGAGGAACTAGAAAAGCTTCCAAAATGTTCAAAAAGCCAAAGACATCAGACCAGGATGGACGAGTGGTGATGGCGTTGGACTTAAGCTCCAATGAGCAGGTGCTCTCGTGGGTTCGAACCCCACTCCTGGTAAGACAAGACCTTGTTTGGATTCTGTATTGGTATTTGGTATGAAAAAAGATATTCAGTATCTGCAGGTGGAGCTTCTCAGGACTGTGAGCCAAATGGATTGTTGCAAAAACTTTCAGAGCATTCATTAAAATATGAGCCGGCATGAACAAAATCTATTCCCTGCCTCCGGGTACGTGAAAGTTTGGTGAATGAGGACTGCACGTAAATATTGATTTATGGTGTAAATGCAATATTTGGACCTATTTTCACAATGAGCAGTCTACACGTTTTAAATGTGAAAATGAAATTTTAATGACAGATTTATCTTAGATTTATTAATGTGCATTTCAACATATTTAAGCTTCATATTCTGTTTCTTAAAATGTCCGTGGGCTGATTAAATCCACTTAATATGCTGACAGACACCCACGCAGAGACTCGGGTCGTTATAGAGCTCACTAGCTAGGTCATAAAGGGAAGGTGGTTCTGGTGGACACAAGTGGCTGCAATTTATAAACCTAAGGAATAATACTGGGTTGCTGCATCCTGCACAACATGGCCATGAAACAAGGCCTTCTAGCATCAGAGGACCCTAATGCACCTGAAGCTACTTGGACACGCCTGCAATTTACGAATAAATCTACAGTTAGTGGAATCTCAGATAAGGAGAATGTAGGTGCCTGGAGCAGAGTTTTGCTTTTTTTTTTGCATCCAATATTTCATTGATCCATTTAAGCTTCGCCTGTTGAATGTTTTGTTGGACAGAAACCATGACAATAATGGTCTGGATTGAGTCTTCATCTCATAGGGACCAAGCAGAACACTTGCCAGCGCTGCCTCCTCGGCTGGATTCGTGAGGTTGCACATTTTTTTGAAGGTTTCGAGATCATGTAGTAGTCTGTCCTTTTACACCTCTTTCCCTGGTGGTTCCTGGGTGGGGTCTGTGCTAATTAATGATCTGCAGGAGTTTGCATCCAAACTACTGGAATTCATTATCGTACGCACGTTCTTACGAACGCAGCGTACGTTATTTTGTAAGGAGGTGGTTTATGTGAAAATCTACTCAAAGATTTCATTAATAAGCCCTGGAGCGTGGATCACAGATGGTGAAAAAAACCTTTTGGAAGAACAAACTGAACTGAATCAATTGCTGAAATGATCTATTTGCTTCACAGATGAGCCGAGTTTCAGCTGTGAACAAGGCACGTGATAAACGTGCTAACGAACCAGTGTCCCTGCGTCCCCAGAGTTAAAAGCTATTGTAGTTGGACGATGGAGATTCACGTTGGATGAGTATAGATACAAATTCACCAACTCAAACTCACACCTTACAGCAAAGAGAAAGGCCCGTACAGGCAGAAGCAGCATGAAGGGAACAATCAACGATCCAAATGGAAACTGAAGTTAATCTAAAACAGAATCTGTTGTGTCTGTGACGAATGTTAACGGCAGTTATAAGTGAAGCAACCATATCATAAACAATTTTAATGAGAAGAGCCATAAAAGAAACTGGAGATGTTGAATTGTAAAACTTTCCTTCTGCCTTGACACCACCTCTAATCCCATCCGGCCCTGTTTTGGCTGGACAGGAAATCCAGGACCAGGGTGGCCCGGTTTGGCCCTGTCAGGAACCAGACAATGGGGAAAGCAGCCAGCCTGGCTTGGCTTGATAGTGAGAAAGTTGCTAATTTATCCTTGGAAATCCAGTCACAAGTGGCTGATATGAATGCAGCGTCTGGCCAGATTTAGATCTGATCACTCTGTATACAATCAAAGGTAATATGCACCTGTGGATCCAAGTGTCCCCATTCAGGGACCATCTACCAAACTAGAACCATCAGTTTAGATGATGACTCTCAATTTTGTGCATGAATGGGATAATAAAGCTCTTTGTCACTCAGTTTTTCTTCATGTTTGTGGTGGATCTGTCTTTGTATTGTATAAACCTTGATTTTTATTGCGCATTTGCCTTTTCTAAATAACATTCAAAAGCTTTTTTTTGTTCTGGTGAGCTAAGCCCAGTTATTTCCAGCAGCTATTTAAAAAGGACAGTGCACTTGGTGTTTGCAGGCAGAAATATTCTGTGTGTTTATTTGCATAAAGAGTTATAAAGGTTAGATCCAATTATTCAAGAAGTATTTTGGATCCCACTTTATTGCTGGGTCTGAACTCATGTAGTAACTGCAGGCTGCTTGTGATCAGATTTCTCAGAACGCGTGTTAATGAAAGGTCGCTGAACTTGATGACGATCATTAAAAATTATTTCAGTATTTCACACTTCAGATGATCACATGCTAATGATCAGTTAAGAGTAAGATAATTATCTCTAATTATTTTTCATGACTGCTTTTTATTGCAGCAATTTCTGTCTTCTGTACAAATAATGACAATTTGTTTTAATCCTTGTATTTTTCAGATTAAAGTCGGATCCCATTCACTTAACGAAAGTTCTCTTTTATTAAATGGGTTTGGTACCCCTGTAGACCCCTGGTCTAGTACCCGTCCATCCACAGTCATTTTCTCCAATACAGAATCAACTGAACTTTGACCCAACGTCGCCAGTTGGTGGGTCAAACTTCACATTACAGCACCAGTTATTTATCTAACTTGTAAAGACACAACTGCACTAAGATTAGTCGTCAGAACCGGACAGAAATCATCAACGAATGCCACTCAAGCCACTTCAGAAGGCAGAAGAAAAAAAAGTGGAAGTACGTGGAAACACTCAAGACCCAACCTAAATCTCCTCATGCGGAGACGGCATTCAAACGGCTGAGAAAGACTGGTCGTACCCCGACATCTACAGTTATATTTTTTATGAGGCACTTTAGAAGAGCTGAAGACCTGCAAGTCTCCAGAGGCTTAAAACCTGCTTGTGTGCTTGTGGGTTCAACTCAGATTTCCGAGGGGCGGCAGCATAAGAAACTGACGCTGGACGCCATTGGACATGCATGCAACCAACCAGAGAAACGAGGTATGCGACGTAGCCAGAGCGACAACTAGACTAGTATCAATAAAAAAACATCCAAAATAGTGTTGGTTTTGCAGGAAGAACTGTTGACCCAGGGTGTCTAGGTTTAGTATTCACATGGCGTCACTCCAGTATCCCTGATACTGTGGATGACAGTGACTCGAGACTCACTAATATGTAGGACTTGGCTAAATATACTGAGGAAACATTGTGGGGATAATCTGGGTGGCAGATCTCGGTTATATTTGGTCAGCAGGGCATGCCGAGGCTGCAGGAGAGGTTTGTTGAAATTCATTTCACGAGTTGAGCTTGATGATTGTTTCTAAATTATCCCCACAATGTTTCCTCAGTATATTTAGCCAAGTCCTACATATTAGTGAGTCTCGAGTCACTGTCATCCACAGTATCAGGGATACTGGAGTGACGCCATGTGAATACTAAACCTAGACACCCTGGGTCAACAGTTCTTCCTGCAAAACCAACACTATTTTGGATGTTTTTTTATTGATACTAGTCTAGTTGTCGCTCTGGCTACGTCGCATACCTCGTTTCTCTGGTTGGTTGCATGCATGTCCAATGGCGTCCAGAGTCAGTTTCTTATGCTGCCGCCCCTCGGAAATCTGAGTTGAACCCAGAGGAACCAGAGTAATCTTTGGGGTGAACCACCAGATTCTGTTTTCAGACACAAAATTACATTTAATTGCCAGCTTTCAACACAGTGAGAGAGGAAACGTGACCACCATTAGGTAAATCCAGCCTCAGGCAAAGACCTGGTCTCTCATGAAGACACTGAGTTTCTCTCTGCAGCCAACATGGCTTCAAGGCCTTCCCAGACAAGTTTGCACCTCCAATTTCCTGCCTCTGATAGAATACCTCAGAGCCATATAAGTGAGTTATGCCATCTGTCTGAGAGGGGTGTAGTATCCACTCGAAATTAGACTAAGCTTTGTCTTTTAGAGATGGAAAAGTAGGGGCTCTGCAGCCATCAAAATGGCATCCGCCTGGCGGGAGGCTGAGATAACAACTATTCCTTGATCCCTGAAAGAGAAAGAGCCTCAAACCCTAAGTCAGACGCAGTAATGAATTGTTTTAAACTTCTGGTGAATGATGGAAACTAGAGGTGCACAATAATTACGGCTGATAATTATCGGGCCGATAACAGGAAATTATGACGTCATCTCGATAAGTCCGATATGACCAACAGCCCTGATAACATATGTATTTTTGTCAACACAGCAGTGCCTCGCTCCCTCTGAGCCTTGAATGACCGGCAGTGAATGTTATGTTCAAGTGACGTCGGCATAATCAGAAAAACGAATACTCAACAGGAAAAATCAAAAATACCCCCTCATGCCAGAAAACAACTCGTTAACTCGGTCATCATTTTGATAGTTGTTGACTTGAACTGATATTCGCAGTATTTTCCCACATGTTACACTTAAAAAATAGAAAAAATAGAAAAGGCCAGAAGAACAACTAGCAAACGAGGGAACGAAGGAATTTACGTTACACCTTGAACGCAGCCTGCAGCACAGCGTGCTGATCAACAACATGAACAACAACATGGCGGTGATTGTATGGAACATCTTTAAAGTTTCTGAAGAAGATAGTTAAAGAGGGAAAAATAGCACAAGATTAAAAACATCAAACCTGATCAGCCATGTGAAACGTAACCATCGCTTTTCAAAGTTTTGAAAAGTTGCGCTAATGTGAGCTAACATGAGCTAATGCTAACATGAGCTAGCCAGCAACAAATAATTCACTGGGACTTACACACATCGGTGAGGCTTTTGAAAAAATTCCAAGAAATTTTTCAAAGATGACCCACGGGTAAAGGTGAAATGGGTAGAAGGTAGAAATGTTTGAATCTAACTTGTGTCAGTGCATTCATTTTCTATGTAAATTATTTTTTGTAAACTTCTGGAATGCACTTTTTCAGTTTGTATTTCTGATGCATGTATTTCCATCAATTTCAAGGAGCCTTTATTTTTTATATCAGTCAGTAATGAACCTTATTTAAGTTGATGTGAGATATCAAATAGTTTGTTTGATAGCTTCACGAAAATGTTTGAGAGGCTGGGCAACAGTTTTTTGTTGGAAAAAAATAAATGTCTGTTCATTTAAAGAGTCAAAACTGTTTTTGATAGTATTGATGTAATGATCTTAGGTATATGTGTGTGTTATCGGTTATCAGTATCGGCCTTTAGGAGCTGAAAGTTATCAGATATCGGTCTTTAAAAAACAGTTATCGTGCATCCCTAACTGAAAACGATTATGCTCCTTTGTATAGTCACTCTGATGAGCCAGGTAAACATATAAAGGGCTACATACTGTATATGGATGAGTGGGTAAGGTGTTGGATTTCAGCTCTGAAGTGCACGTGTCCACGTGGGTTTAACTCCTAGTAGAGGAGCTAAATAATAGTGAGAGATAAAAGCAATTCTTTCTGTTATTTCTTTTTCCTCATACACAACAGGGAGCGAACGTATGTCTGAGTTTCTTCAAAACACTTTGTTCTCTTGAGGGAGAAGCAAATCATTTTACAAGAAATACAACACATTAAGACTGCGCCAAATGTTACATGGCACTACTGAACACTTCCCTGAATCTCATAAGCACGTTCCCTGAAGTATGGTGATTGCAAAAGCTGAGAGCACCAGATGTTCAGTGAAAACACATGATACTAACCAAGTAGGCTCTTCTCAGTAACACAGTGGAATACATCTTTAAAGGGAACACGTTGTGGATTATTATTATTTTTTCTTCCTGTGCTTGAGAGCATATTTTTGGGAATCTGATTTGACGGATCAAAACCTCGACCATAACACAATCCCGTCACTTAATTTTGA
This sequence comes from Hirundichthys speculiger, assembly GCA_018398805.1. Taxonomy (NCBI): domain Eukaryota; kingdom Metazoa; phylum Chordata; class Actinopteri; order Beloniformes; family Exocoetidae; genus Hirundichthys; species Hirundichthys speculiger. The sequence continues at coordinate 58,673 of JAGFBZ010002648.1, forward strand.
GCAGCCTGAGTCTGAAGATGTGTCAGTCATTGAACCGGTGATATTTGAGGGGCATTATTCTGTGTGTTTATTTGCATAAAGAGTTATAAAGGTTAGATCCAATTATTCAAGAAGCATTTTGGATCCCACTTTATTGCTGGGTCTGAACTCATGTGGTAACTGCTGAGTGCTTGTGATCAGATTTCTAAGAACGCATGTTAATGAAACTGCTGAACTTGATGACGATCATTTAAAACTCAACATTTCACACTCCAGATGACCACATGCTAATGATCAGTTAAGAGTAGATAATTATCTCTAATTATTTTTTATTCACTCACAGGATGACTGCTTTTTATTGCAGCAATTTCTGTCATTGAACCGGTGATATTTGAGGGACAATGTGACATCACAGACCCAGACAGCACGGGGCATTAGCTCCTCCTCTGAAGAGGGCATTTATAACAAAGCAGATGTAAAGATATTTGAAGAATGGTTCAAAATACGGCCGTCACATTCATGAAAACTCTACAGCAGGTAAATTTGTTATGTTATTCCCACAAATTTATGCATAATTAGGGGAGGAGTCTTTTGACTGATGGCTGGCATATCCAATGGCTGACTGTCATCACTTAGAGCACAGGTGTCAAACTCCAGGCCTCGAGGGCCGCTGTCCAGCATGTCTTGAATATTTTCCAGCTTTCGCACACCTGATTCAAATGAATCAATCACCAGCAGCTTGTCATCCAGGTCTGCTCAGGTCTGTTAATGTCCCATTCATTTGAATCTGGTGTGCTGAAGCAGGGAAACATCTAAGACTTGTAGGACAGGGGCCCTCGAGGACCGGAGTCCGACACCCCTGACTTAGAGCAGTCAGACCTGACACAGCATATGTTTGTTTTCAGGACAATACTGCTTGTTGTGTTGTGACTGGTTTTGGGTTGGTGTTGGAATAATTGTACATAGAAGTTATCTTATATTCGCTTAAACTGTTGGAGAGAAATGTGTGGGTGTGTTTCACTGAGACTGGTGTTCAAAGATAACGATAAGTTATAACGTAAAACCCCGAAGAACTGATAGGAAACCTCCAACAAAGATGGGTAGGGTGTAGCCTAATATCCATACTATTACTAAAAGCTGCTTCCTGTGTAACTGGCTTTTCTCTTCTTTCTGAATAAAAGGCGAAGAAGCAGCAGAGCGTGTTCAGAGCGGTTGGAGGAGTGTAACTGAAACACGTCTCTGTCCGTTCTCCTCGTGAGTAAAAAGAACATAACTCCCTGTGTCTTTTTCCCCTTGTGTGTGTATGATAATGTTTTAGGTTGCTGAACCTGACAGTTGGCTTGGAAAGGTTTGGGGTGAAGCTTAGCAAAGCAGCCTAAAGCAGCTATTTTCACTCCCGTTTGAAGATGCCCTGGTTAGCCCTGCCAGTCAGGGCTAACCAGAGAATATAAACTGGACTGCCTCTAGCTGCAGGGGTGGTCAATCCCAGTCCTCGAGAGCTGCTGTCCTGCCTGTCTTAGATGTTTTCCTGCCACAACACACCTGATTCAAATCAACGGATCACCATCAGCTTGTCATTCAGATCTGCACGAGACTGTTAACGAACCATTCATTTGAATCAGATGCGCTGCAGCAGGGAAACATCTAAGACATGCAGGAACTGCAGGACCTCGAGGACTGGATCGGCCCACCCCTGCTCGAGCTCATTGGCTTCTACCTTGAATCATTTCAGGACCAAGCTGCCCAACCTGACCACTGGTCAAGGACATCCGAAGGTCCGCTGGCCAACACTGGCAGGATGATGCTTTGGTAGCAACATTTAAATTGAGGATATTTGGAAAGATTTGATTGCAGTGAATGTAAACTAAGCAAAGACAGACATGCTCATTCTGCAGATGTGCAACATGATGGAAATGAGGCTCCAGAAAACCTTCAGGGTGACGTCTCAGTCTCTGGTAAAAGCATGTTGTAAAGTTGTTGAACTGCATCTCTGGCATATTTACACCAAAGCATCTCACGCGCGTTTCCTCGAGACCTCGAAAAAATGCTGTGCAAGCTCTCAAAATAGGAAGCGTCTCCATAAAAACGATGGCCTACGGGTAGACTTTCAAATGGACTTCGGTGTCTCTTACCTGTCAATGATGCCGCACATGTCGATCTGAAGTTGGCTGTAATTTCCCAGAAGTCTTTGCTGCACGGCGATGAGATTAACCGGCTGGTTCTCCAGAGTGAGGAGACGCATGCAGCCCTGGAAAACGAGGAAGGGGTTTCTGCAATCCTGGTGGTGGCCTTCAGCGGGACAGCCTTGGAGAGGGAGGAAGACGAGCAGTTAGACCACAGAACGGAGGAGGAGATCACGGAAAAGAGCACAAACTTGCGAAACTGCTCGCGGAGGTCGGTTGGAGAATCCAAGGGCATTAAGGAACAAGCCCGGACCACAATCCTGCTGAGCAGCAGGAAAACAAATGAGAAAGCAGTTTTGGGTGGTGAAAAATGGAGCAAAGAGAACAAAGGCCGGAGAGACCGGAGAGATGAAAGAAAATACGGAGAGAAAGAAGTAGCAGGAAGAGAAGCTGTATGAGGGGAGAGAGGAAAGATAAAGCAGACTTATGACTTTCATTATTAAACCGCCACAAGCTGAAGGTGAGTACTGACGGCAACAACAGCACTGCACTATATAAACAAGTTTCAAATATTAATAAGTGTCTTTGGGGGCAGCTATAGAAACACTTATATGAGAGCATCAGAAATAGAGTGAAATATGGCGGCCGATATGCAGCCATATCTGATGCACGTCCAAGGTAGTAAATACAGATTATGTTGTCTGAGTATGACAGGCGGGAAAAAAAGAAAAAAATAGACATACGGCTGCAAAAATGATGAGCATATATGAGGTCAATCTCAGTGCTTTCATTAAAAAGATATCATGTAAGAAAACTAAAGCGGGAACATTAGGGCTGTAGCGATACACTAATCTCAAAATACGATACACGATATTCAGCTCACGATACGATATATATCAATATTCGTCTTACAATACATTTACATCATTTTCCGAAAGATTTTAAAGGGACAAAGTGATTTTGGTGACATCTTGTGAGTGTTCCAATGACTTTGTTTGAATTAATTGAACTGAAAGCATCAATTACACATTATATGGCTGACAGGCAGCTTGCAAATGCTGGACAAAATGAATAAAAGATTTGTTGAGAAAAATAGTGTAATTTGTTTAAACAGTGCAAATTGTTGGTTGTGAGTTTTTAAAGGTGGGACACGGGGTTTGAAAGAAGCTGAGAATATCGATACCCACGGCTGAAAAATCGATCCTCGATATCGATATATATCGCAGAATCGATAAAATCGCTCAGCTCTAGGGAACATCCTGGTCATCCATCTCATAAAAACACCTGGATGTTGCGTACAGTGTGAATAAAAACAGAAAGCATTGATTAACAACATGTTTCTGGTATTAAATCTGAATTGAGGACATTCAACAAACTAATAAAATGAATATTTTTATGCGTCTGTACACCTGGTCCCGTTCATCTCGTCTGGGGGCTGATGTGGTGCTCAACATCCAGTCCCAGGAGACGTTTAGGGATGCGAGGGTTTCTGGGGATTGATGGAGGGAGGAGGGACCACCTCCGTCCACTATCCACTCGTTTAAATGATTCGCTTTTTATTGCTTTTCTGATTGATCTGTGTTTTATGTACAGCATTCAAATTTTATCATCACTTTTCCAAAGTGGAATATTTTTGGCTGCTTCATCAGAAATGTAATTGCATTTGAAAGATTTTTTTTTATGAAGATGAGGCTAAATAAATAAAAATAATGGAGCATTTTACAAAACAAGATCAGAGCTTCAGGGACGTCTGCTGAGTCTTAAACCAGGATTACCAGTGACAAGAAAGTAGCTCTTTTTGAATCCGGCTGAATCACCATGATGAGCTGAAGTCATCATCACCTGCTCTGGAGTAAGTTATGTTTGAGATTAAAGTCCTTCACAGATTCTCCTCATCATTGTGTCTCGGATCAAATCCTGAGCTGCCAGAATTTCCTCTGTTGTTTGAACAGCAGCAGGATTGTTATTACTCTCTTTTCTATTCACACAACCTGCTTTTCAAATGAACTGAAGTGGGAACATCCTGTTCAACCCAACGCTGGGACGTCGTGAACGCTTTTTCATTCACACAACCTACTTCCTCTTCTGAATGAAGTGTTATCAGGTAGAAACCCTGGCTTTGTTCACTTCACTCTGCTGCATACCCCTGTGAACAGTGAATGATTGGGACTAAGCTGCTTCCTCCTCCTCCAGCTCAATCCATAGTTAATTAGGAGCACCTCGTTACTGTAACTGTGCTCCATTTTCTTTCCTGTAGTTTGTTGTCCTGTTTTGCCCCTCTTTTTTTCCCTCTTTTCTTTCTGTAGTTTTGCAGGCCAGAGTTTACTGAGTTGCATGCTGACTTGCAGTTCCCTCCTTGTCCATCCCAGCGTTTACCTCCACCTGTGTGTGTAGATGTGTTTGTGGTGACCGGTGATCTAGTCCTCTGACCATCTCACCTCAGTGCTGCTACCTGCATCTGTTTATGTTTATGTCGTCATTTCATTCAGTCATTTGTGTGCTCTCCTCTCTCTGTCCTCCATCCTCTCTCTGTCCTGTCTCTCCTCTCTTTTTCTTTCTCTACCCAGCTGGTCTTCATCAGGAAGGTCCCCCCATATGATCCAGGTCCTGCTCAAGGTTTCTTCCTCTTAAAGTGGAGTTTTTTCTTGCCTGTTTGGCTTAAAGGTTTTTTTTCTCTCACTGTGGGAGTTTTTTTACTTGTCATTATCCTTGATTTGGATTTAATATTATCATTTAAGTTAATGATACTTGCTTGGGGTTATGCTCTGGGTCTCTGTAAAGCGCCTAGAGACAACTGACATTGTAGCAGACGCTATACAAATAAAACTGAATTGAATTGAATTAAATTGAGTTGACTTGAGTTGACTTTGGGTCCAACAAACAGGGGCATGTGTGACTGGGATGGCTGAGTGGTTAAGGCGTTGGACTTTAAGATCCAATGAGCAAATGTTCACGTGGGTTTGAACCCCACTCCTGGTACACATGTCCTCAATCATGTGATTGCTGTACAAGAGTCTAGTTTAAAGACCTAGCTTTAACTTAAAGCTGAGCTAATGATGACTGTTCCTTTGTCCTGCTAAAGATTAAATTACAGTTTTGAGTCTTGTCAAAAGCTTGAAGCAACAATTTATTTTCACATAAGTCGAGTGCTTCCTATTTTAACGTTTTAACGTCAGTTCTAACTCTAAACTGCTTCACTTCAGTATCGTCTCAGAATACTCCTCTGGTTTGTTTTACCCTCAAATGTTCCTTTAATTAGGTTTAAGATGTATTTAGGTCCAAATTTAATAACAGAGATTAATAAAAAGTTAGAGGTTGCAAGGAAGGACTCATTGGAGAAATGACAAAGCCAGACTTTCTGTGTTAATCTCTCATGCTTTTTAATAGAGGTACGGAAAAATAGATCACGATCAGGTCAAGGTGCTTCACTCCTGGTATCTGCAAGAGGATGTGTGCTTTTGGGTCAAAGATTATTTTAGATCTTGCTCCAGGCAAAGTAATTAGTGGCCCGAAGAAATTACAGTCGATCTTGTTTCAGTCTTACCTCCAAAGAAAAGTTGATTTGAGATGGTGACAGGAAACGAGGGGGAAGCATGAGCGACGCCACCGTGCTGCTTGTCCACAGAGACTGTTAGACGTCCATGTCTGGAAATAAAATCCACCGAATGCCACTGACCATCATTCAAACCAGAACCTGAAAAAAAAAAAAAATAACAGTAGCTTAAATAGAGTTAATTCAGAGTCATCAGGCTTTATCTTACATCTAATTGACTAAACTGACCAGCACTGAGCTCCAGCAGCGGTCGTCCACCTTTATGGATCTGCAGGCGGAGTCTGGCGTCACTCAGGTACAACCAGACCACGCCTCCTTGCTTGGGGAGGTCAAAGGTGAGCAGAAGCCCCGCCTCATTCCATGTCCTGAACTGGAAGCCGACAGATGCGCCTCCTGACGAGGATGATGTCGCCCACGGGAGCTGGAGGAAGCTCTGGGGCCCAGGGAACGTCACGGCAACGGACACCGGCTCAGAACAGACGAAGGTCACGTTGCCCTGAGAGACGGACGAGAGGCGGGAAGGTGAAAAAAAAACAATTACAAGAGAGATAAAAGCACTGAAAATATAAATATTAATCAGGTGCTGAGGGTGCGTCAAGGTAGCCTCGTGTCCCGGTGATTGCATCAGCAAGTCTCCTTGGGAACTTAAGCCCCCGGGCCGCGGACCGGTACTGGGCCGTGGATCAATTGGTACCGGGCCACGGAAGAAAAAAATCGTTTTTTAAATTTTATTTATTATATGAGTCTGAACGAGCTTTTATTTTGAAAAATCTTTTATTTGAAAAAATGACCGGATTCTGTCGGTTAATAGAGGAGGGCAATACTGGGAATTTTGGTGCCGATCCAATACCAAGTAAATACAAGGCCAGTATCGCAGATACTGATACCAATGCCGATACCGATACTGATACTAATACCGATACCGATACTGATACGTTTTCATATTAAGCTTGATCTATCATCAAACTGCTGATCTTTTGGTGTTTTTGTGATTTTTGTCTTCGGATTATTGTGTTAAAACCTAGAATACAATTTCGTTGAACTTTATAGGTGACAGCAAAATATTTTATTATCACAATAACATTTTTCTGTAAATATTCCTTGGAGTTGAATTGTTCTGTTCATAATGTTATTTCTAGTCCACCTCTTATATCTTTCAATACTTGTGTAATTTTGTTTGCACTGTGTGCACTTTCCTGTTGCTTTTACTATAAATTGCCCGGTTGTGGGATAAATAAAGGATTATCTAATGTTATTTTATCTTAAATAACACTTTTCATTGGAATACATGACATGTACTGGGTTATTTCAAGGTCTTAATTATGTTTTTTTGTGTTGGCTCCAGTATCATATAGGGGTGAGTATTGGACAAGGACCTCGCGATATGATATGTATCACGATACTTGGGTCTCGATATGATATTATCACCATATCGCGATATCACAATATATTGTGATACTCTACCCAGTTAATATCAAAATTAAAAGTAGAGATGAAAAATCAAGTTGCTGTATATGTTCATCAGATGATTATTGATCATTCAGAGGACAAATTGAGTCAAAACTATTTGCTTCAAAACAACCTATTTATTGTTTATTAATAGTGTTTTTGCACATTAAAGTATTTTCCTAATAAATGGATATCAGGAGCTGAAAAATCGATATTATATTGGGCGGCCAAAAATCGCGATATATTGCCAAATCGATTTTTTTCACACTCCTAGTATCATATGACTTAAGTAACATGTACTTTGAAAGTTAATATGAATTGATGCTGAAATTGACCACTCTGATCTATCTGGATACTCTCTGTTGGACTGAAGGAGGACACAGCGACAGCGTGTCAGACACAGACTTCAATGAATTCGTACTTCGCAGCAGTCGGTGCTTGTGGGAGAGAAAAAAGGTTGAGTATCAATCTTTTTACACGAGTATCATTCGATATCAATACCAGCGTTGGTATCGATATTACGATCGATCTGCCCAGCTCTCTCGGTTACATCTTGGTTACTTGAGCGCCAGAATTTAGCTAGCAAAATGAATAAGAAAGGGACGTCTTTGGAAAGTTTCCTTGTGAAGAGAAAGAACAGCCTATGACTTCCAAGAAAAATAAAGTTTTTAACTGACTATACCAGAAAATATGACTTGAAACATGGATTTATCACGACAGGTGATTCTCACGTACCAGTGGGTTTTATTTAATGGGTACAAAGGATGTTACCAGAGACTCTGATGTTATACTCATGTTAAGTTATTGGCGTAATGCAACGAGGAAGCCCCCCACCCCCCAGTCAACGGTAAAATTGTCAAGCGTTGACCAGTCTGCAGTTACTAAAAGGTTAGGGACCACTGCTCTAGGGTACTGACCGTACCCACGCTCACTGTAAAGGCTGTGGCAGGAGTATATAATACAGATCCATCTCTCCACTGGGAACGTCTGCCTTCTTTATAACTCTGGAAACAAAGACAGCATCTAAAACACCCTTTGTATGGCTATTAAAGTGATATATGAAAGTATAAGGTGGGGAATGCATCACCAGTGCAAGATATAAAGTAAGCGGTCCACAAAGTCCACAAACCTAATGCACTACATGAACACCCATCCATTCATCCATTTTTAAAGGCTGCGCGACAGACAGAGGTATATCAAAATAGAATATAACTGAGTTTATATTCCGCTGCTTCTGGTAAAGCTCTCTGAGAACATCAGCCACTTGCTCAAATCCCAGGATTTGAGCAAGTTTCTTTATAGGACTCTGTGTTTTAATGAGATTGTATTTAATAGTTACTAAAATTCAAACCGGTATCCTCAAGTCGCAGTCCTCTCATCACTCACTGTCCTCGTTAGGAGCTTGTTAACTGCATTAACCAGCCTGCAACGGCACGAACATCATTTGGAACATCTCCCAGCGAAGCTCTGAGGATGTCGACACGTATGAACATACCTGCACGTGTAAACATCCCCGTATCCTCTCGGGGCGTGCGGTTATTCATGCATGTTAAAGGCTGGTTAACGCCGGCGACGCTGCAGCAGGATCAGCCCTGATGGTGTTGCGTTACTGCAGCGCGTCTTGAAGGAAGCAGGTCACAGTGAATGTTTCATCAGCTTTCACTGGGCCAACCAGAATTTAGTGACAACCAAATTTCAGACTGCAGTCTGATTTTTTTTTTTTTTTTTTTTTGTATTGATGTCATCTCTTCTCTCAGATATGAAAACTTGGAACTCAACGAGTTTCAAGAGCTGAGCATCAAAGCATTTACCTTTTCCCAAATGGTTTACCTGATCTGTCATCATCCCATTAGAGAAACAGAAAGGATTTTTTTTGTATGGCTCCAAAAAAAAAAAAAAAAATGCCGTGTAGGTTTGTGTTTCATTTCAAAAGCCACTTCTGATGTTGCTCTCACTCTTCTTTCATGCATTTGCTTCAGATCAGTATATTTTTACTGTGTATTTACCATCAACACAGTGACCATCTTAAAGTTTTATCAAAACTAGATTTTATGTTTTATTTTAGATTTTATTTCTTCTGTCATGACATCTTTTCTGTGGCGTCAGGATTTCTTCTCTGGTTTCTGCAGATGCCGTGGTCCTTCTGGCGTTCACCGAGCAAGGATCTTAGAGACGGGAAGTTCAGAGAAGAGCCACTGCTCCTCAGCATCGAGGGGAGCCGACCGAATTGGTTTGGGCATCTGTTTAGGAGACCTCCATGGGGGCACGGTTCAGGCATGGCCAACCGGACGCAGTGTTATCCTCTCAGAGGAGCTGAGGGAGGTGGCTAAAGGAGGGTGGGCGGTCCTGGTGTCAGACCCGAACCCAGATAAACAGAAGTCAATGGATGGATGGAACACACGACCATTTAAAGGAAGCAACACTCGAAGCCCCAAAACACCGTACAGTTACGTGATCACAAGTTGATAAATGCCAAACGGATTCAGCATCTCACTGTTGACATCAACGGTAGCCTCTTACCTTTACTGACACTTGTTGGTCACTGCGTTTAAATAACTCTATCAGGTTGTGGCCATTACAGATCAGGTTTTCCAGGCAGCCATGGAAGTTCTTCTTGGAGATGGTGGGGTTTCTGGGCCGCTCCTACGCTCAGCTGCACAGTGATGACAACACAAGACAGCAAACGTTTACGGTATTTACTTCAGTAAGTCTGAGCTGCCAGCGCGACCATTTCTGCAGACCTGTTTGATGCTCCAGCGGCTGAACTCTGAGGAGATCTGAACTTTTTCCGTGTGTTTGTCCACGGTGAGGTTGAGGTGGCCGTGCTTCTGCTCCAGGACCACATGGTGCCAGTGCTGGTCATCCAGGAGGCTGCCGAGGGAGGCCAGACGGCGGGGCTCCGAGGACGAAGCGCCGCCTGGTAAAAGATGAGAAAAGAGGAGTAGGAGGAGTGAAAAAATCAGTAACAGGAGAGAAGGAGGAGAAAGCAAGGTAAGACGGCATCAAAGGATGGGAAGGAACCAAGGACAGATAAAAGATTTTTTTTTTTTTGTCTGTATATTAGAGGTCTTCACGAGTCCCGAATGGACCCGTGAAAATTTGACCCAAAACCGACCTGAGCTATTATCATAAGTCCGGGTTCCGAATATTTAGAACCGCAATATTTGTACCCGGAACCGACCCGACCCGAGTCTTTAGTTTCCGACCATGAACCGAACCGAGATACTCGAATAGAACCGAGACAATACACCCGATAGCTGCTCATGTGAAAAGTTGTCTAACTTTGAATAAAATTTAATTTTCTTACTAAACCAATTGTCTTCTTCTTCTTACCTGTATCGCCCTTCAGTTATCCAGCTTACATAGGCTACTGGATTATTGTAAATTCACATTACAATAACATCCACGTCGCTATTTATGCTATTTGTAGCAACTAATAGCCTACAGCGGTCAGGACGTGTCATATGGTGATCCATAGTTCTTTACAGCTGCCGGGCAAACCGCTAATAACACGCTACGGCAACACGATTGTTTTATGACAAACACGCCACGTTAATTAATAATCATTTAACTGCCCTGAGTCCTGACATTGGCTAAACCAAACTACTGTTTGTTTGTTTACTTTCGCTTGACCTTTCACCTGACATTTCACAGCCTATTGGATGGAAGGGGGCGGGGACGGGGGCTGAGTGACAGCTGCCACCGCCAATATCTTTACCTCTCTCGGGTAAACGTGGACCCAGCCTGTCAGAGAGCACCGACCGGACCCGAGACTAACTGTTCCGATTCCTGGTCGGGTCAGAACCTCGGGTTTTCGGGGGGGTCGGGTTATTCTGAAGACCACTACTGCATATACATTCATGATTAGTGCCATCATCTAGCAAAACCATCTAGTGTGTATATGCAATTTAATCTTTTAGCAGCTTTTTTATGCTAATGTGAAAGGGTGAATGTGTCCTTCATCAGTCCTCTCTGGCAGTAAATTCTAACATCTTTATTAATATCTTAAATCCTGATTCCCGACTAAAAAACACCAGCAGTGAAACATTTAAAGACAAGACAATTAAAGAGATGCGACAGTGAGGGTGTGGTGTGTGCTGAGTTGTGAAGTGTGAGGGGTGTTGTGTAGTGGATTGTGTTGTGATACAGAACAAACTTAAAAAATAATATGTAGGAAGTAGAGAAAACTACTAACAAAACTGGATGAACACCTTCTACCAAGCTAGCCTCAGACGAAAGATGATAAACAAGACAACGGTAGAAAGATGAGGAAGAAGTGATGGCAGAGAAATAAGAAAATGACTGAAAACTAATCACCATAGTGAGAAATGAAAGTCACATACTTTTAATCAACACATCAGCACTTTTTAATTGGCAAAGTTTAATCTAGATTAAAGAAAGCCTTGTGCATAAAATTAGAGAAGATAAAAAAGACATTTAATTGGGAAACTGGTTTTGGTTGAGGTATTGGTCCTGTAGATGCAGGCATTAATTCTGATCGTCTAATATTAAAATTAGCTTGTCTGTTCACTACGTCTAGCTCCTTCACTTCGACCTCCCACCTCCCCCCCCGAAGAGCTCTGTTTTGATAGCTCGCTGTTTGTTACCTGACCTGTAATTCTGCCATCTCCTCATTATCTGACCTGCTCGTCTCTGACAATCTGACCCCGGGGTCAGAGCAGCTCCGGCCCGATGACGGCTCCGACACACAACACGTTGAATTAAAAAAAACAAAACATCTCTTTTCTCAGCATCCCAGAGGGAAGATCGCTGCGAGGTCGCCCGCGCTCTTCTCATTAGGAGCTACCGACCACATCTGAATACTTGGACTGAAAACCGATGCCGAATGCACGATAATACCTCATTTCAGAAACTGCAAAAGAAACGTGGCGAGACGTCATTAATGATGAATGAGCGCCAGACGGTCCTCATAGGAAGATCAATCTCCATCCGACACCGAGGATGCGAGAGAAACTTGGAATTTCTGCACACATTAAAAATGTATCACGGATTCTTCAGGAGGAGACAAACAAGATGATGGACAAACCTTTGATATTTCAGCTCCTTGTGTGAGGGGACCGATTTTACTGAGGGAGGAGAAGAAAATAAAGGGAACTCAACCAAACAAAGAAAAGTTTTAATTTTCACCTCATGGTACCGAGGAAGTCTGTCTTGTCAACAGACGGACTGTGATGATTTATTTGATTTCAATTTGAGGGAATAGGAAGAGACAATGCAATCAATATGGGAGGAAAGACAACTCAATTTCTAAACAAATATGATCTCCTCACTGGCATTGATTAATGGAACAGTTATTTTGTTGAAGGAGGTGGAGAGGAGGATCTTACTAGATAGATGTTTCATTAGATGGATGATTTGATTACTGCATTAGGGGTGGGAGGAGAAAATAAAAATCGATATGAAAGATTAGAGGCCAAAACACAGAGAACTGCCCACAAATACTGATAAATGGAGCCATTTCTCTTTTTCCCCTCATCATTAGCTCTGTTTGTCTTTCTTTGCAGCTTTCTGCTCTTCATTTGATGTTAAATCACTGTCAGACAGGAAAGAAACTTTTTCAGACTCAGGAAGGTGTAGGATTCCAGCTTTAACTGAATATGTTTCGCAGAATATGCAGGATTGTTGGACCGGAGATACAGATGTGAAGATCTCAGAGGTCTCAATGCGTGTGAGGGAGGACACCATCCCGCTGAAAAAAAGCTAAACGCTAACAGCTCTGGTGTGACCAAAGCAACACGTTGGTACATTTTTTTAAAAAGAAAAGAAAATCACAGAATCCAGACCACAGAAGACAACTAGAGTGGAGGAATAAGTCTTTCCTCTGTGAACAAAAACTCCTTCATACCATCAACAGAAGTCAGGAACAATCAGGAGGACGTACGTTTTCAGTGTCGGTACATTTAGCTGCAGCTGTGGGAGGAAACTCAAGATGGATGCTGCAGAAAAGCATCCCACAAAACAACTTCTGTCGACACCGTCGGCGAGGTTACAGATGGCGCTTTTGCTCCGAGACTCATATGTGCGTTCATTCATGACCGCTAAGCTTGAAGCGGATCAGATGCGCGGCTGTCAAGGCAGGCACACAGAAAGAAACTGCCTGATTTATCTTTGAGATTTTGCATTAATATTTATTCTAATGAAGGTCTTATATCTTCATCTTGCATGTATTTTCCAAGCAAATATATAAGCTGAGTGCTTTGGATTAGACTGGCAAACTCACTTACTGTGGCCTGTCTATTGTTCTGTATGAAATATTGGATGTGCCTTTTACAATTTGTCTTCCACAATTTGACTGAAATGACTTTGCTTATTTTCTGGACCGGAGCACAGAGTAGCAAAGCACCTTGGCTGAGTTTAGACGTTTCTTCTCAGAGCTCTTGGAGTTTCTGTTACGGTTCTCCTTTCAAGCCCCCGTATGTGGACGTTTTACTGGGAGCTTTCTGAAATGATTTCCACTACGTGGAGAGAATTATAATAATCACAAGACAAGCTGTTTCTTCAAAATATTGGGTGGGGGTTATTTATTCAGTGGTGTGAAAAAAAAAGCTCCTCTTTCATGCGAGGCGTCATGTATCAACCGATAATAGACAGACATCTGGTCATTTATTAGATCTGAAATTGAGGTAAATATAACTTCAGGTGAACACGAACATGTGACACATTCTTATTATGTCATCACTGATCAACGACTGAGCCAAAATGGAGAAAGCACTGCTTCATGGGAACTAAGAGGGTAAACAACAGCCAGGTGCTGCCAATCAAACGTACTTGATTAATTGATCAGCAGGAGGTCTGAAAACCTCCATCAAAGCACACGTTTCAGCATTTTACCAGTCTAAAGTCACAGTCTAATGATTTTTCTATTGAAGAGGAAAGGCTCATAAGGCCATCCATCCATCCACCCCTCCATCCATCCATCTATCCATCATCTATACCCGCTTAATCATCTGCAGGGTCACGGGGATCTGTTGGAGTCTATCCCAGCTCTCTTCAGGTGAAAGGCAGGGGTACACCCTGGACAGGTCTCCAGTCTCATAAGGCCACAATTTGGAGTCCATCTTTCGACAGTGAGAAAGATTATTCACATCATGAATACTTATAAAGAGCTGCCAAAAGCCTGCTCTTCCCATGAAGAGATGTCCTTACTAAGTCAGTCCTTCTCAAATAGTGGGGCGCGACCCCTTAGGGGGGGCGCTGTGCGATGCCGTACTCAAATAAAGTGCAATTGCACATCTACCGCAGTAGGCGGCAGTAGCGCTCTCATTGTCGCAGTGTGCACAGGGAGCAATTTTAATAAAGTTATTCTTTGTTATAAGTTGATGTATATTTCTTTCTTTTTTGTTTCCCTTAATGTTAATAAGGATACAGTGTTATGCAGACAAATTATACTATTTATAGTCACGGTGGGGGGGTGGTTGGGGGGGGGGGGAAGGGGGCGGGAAATGTTTTCTTCTTCCTAAGGGGGGGCACAGCAGAAAATAATTAAGAAGCACTGCAGTAAGTTCAGCCCAGGATAAGACTGTGTAGTCGTCTGTACAGGGTTGGACTATTAATTGGGTTTGCTGAAAGGAGCGTGGAAACACGACCTATGACAACACGAAACTTGGGAAAGAAGTCCTCCTTAGACAGAAGACACCGAAGTGGAAACATCTGGCCACGATTAACAGTCCCAAGCTTGGAGAAAACAAAGCACATCAGCACAAACAGCTCTGACCAACTGTCAAGCACAGAGGTGGAGGTGTCATGATCTGGGGTGTTTTGCAGTCTGCTGCAGTCACTAAACTCCTCTGCAGACCAGAGTAGAATTAAATGTGAGACCATTTGTGCAAGAGTTAGGAAAGTGGGCGATCATCAAGCTCATCTAAAGCTTTACGGGACAAACGTAAACCTACTTTACCATGACTTGATGATTCTTTCTGTTGGAGTTTGCTCTTTGCAATTGTAACAACTACAGAGGGATAACACTGCTGTCCATCCCAAGCAAGGTTTTCAATAGAGTCATCCTTAATAGAATGAAAGATGCAGTAGACACACAATTACGAGATGAACAGGCGGGATTCCGGAATGAAAGATCTTGCACGGACCAGATCGCCACACTGAGGATAATCCTCGAGCAGTCCTTGGAATGGAACTCACCCATATACGTTAATTTCATCGACTTTGAGAAGGCATTTGACAGTGTGGATAGAGAAACCCTGTGGAAGCTGTTGAGACACTATGGAGTCCCAGAAAAGGTCACCAACATCATCAAGAACTCGTATGAAGGTATGATCTGCAAAGTAGTCCATGGCCAACATCTTACGGACGCCTTCCAAGTGAGAACAGGGGTGAGACAAGGATGCTTACTGTCCCTGATTCTGTTCCTTCTGGCAACAGACTGGGTGTTAAAGACCTCAACATCAGAGCGGCGAAATGGGATCCAGTGGACACTGCGGAACCAGTTAGACGACCTGGATTTTGCTGATGACTTGGCGCTACTTTCTCATACCCACCAGCAAATGCAAGACAAGACCTCAGCAGTCGCAGAGAACTCAAGATGAGTGGGGCTGAACATCCATAGAGGAAAGACCAAGATAATGAGAATCCATGCCAAAAATCAAACACCCATCAGCCTTGAAAGGGAAGCACTGGAGGAGGTGGATAACTTCACCTACCTCGGTAGCATCATGGACAAACAGGGAGGAACTGACGCCGACGTGAAAGTCAGAATAGGCAAAGCAAGAGCAGCCTTCAACCAGCTGAAGAACATCTGGAATTCTGGAAGCTACTCAGTCCACACCAAAATCCGACTCTTCAATTCTAACGTAAAGCCAGTCCTGTTGTACGGATCGGAGACTTGGAGGACCACACTGGCAACCACCAAAAAGATCCAGACTTTCATTAACACCTGTCTGCGACAGATTCTTCACATCCACTGGCCAGAAACCATCAGCAACAAAGACCTTTGGCAAAGGACCAGACAACAGCCGGTGGAGGAAGTTATCCTTCAGAGACGCTGGAAATGGATTGGACACACCCTGCGGAAACCACCCTCCAACACCACAAGGCAAGCGCTGACGTGGAATCCCCAAGGCAAAAGGAAGCAAGGCAGGCCAAGGAACATCTGGCGACGTGACCTGGATGCCGACTGCAAGAAAGCAGGATACACCTGGGGACAGCTGGAAAGGCTGGCACAGGACCGGGATGCCTGGAGGACCCTTGTAGGCGGCCTATGCCCCAGGAGGGGTAGTAGGCATAAGTAGTGATGATTCTTTGTGAATCCAAATGAATTTTAAGAAGACCATGTGTTCCCATGAGCCAGAAACCGTTCAAAGAAGGGATAAAAAATATGAACTAGTTTAAACTGCAGTTTTTCCCTCCAATGAAGGAGGTTCAGATTGACTGTACTGTCTCGTCATTACAGTCTGCGCTGAACACTAATTGTTTCATTTTATCACTCCACACATGGCCTCCAGACAGTATCACTTCCCTGGATCTTGTCTGCTATTCTGTTACGGCGCCTCAGAATCGGATTGCTCTTATCAGGGAGCGGTCCAGCATAATTATTCCAGCAGCTGACTTTCATTCATCGCGACGTCTGTCTCAGGAGCTGTGAAGACTTACAACTCCGCTCACACAAGCAGACGTCTGCGGCAAGATTTTTGTCATCTTAAAAGTTTATTTTTTGTTCTCTCTTTGAGTGTTTTCTTGTTTCTTTTTTCATCATTATGCGCAGTGACAGGAAAAATGTCACCGGCAAAATAAGGATTTGTCAGACAGAGAGACTGATGAAACAAAATCCAAAACTTACAGCATCACTACACATGTTGAAGTTTCTGATGTGATTTCTGCAGAGATTCTACATAAATGTATCTATTTATTAAACTGACATTAAAAATGTGAAACAAATCAGTCCTCAAATGACTCAGGGAGGGAAAAAAAATATAGATATAGATAAACTTAAATTTTGGGATTATTCAGTTTACAGCACATAACATGATAAGACAGAGCTGAACTGGACAAAATATTAGCTTCTGCTGAAGAATATTTCCTGCGATGGACTGGTGACCTGTCCAATTCAATTAAATTAAATTCAGTTTAATTCAATTCAATTCAATTCAATTCAATTCAATTCAATTCAATTCAATTCACTTCAATTCAATTCAATTCAATTCAATTCAATTCAATTCAATTCAATTTTTATTTCTATAGCGTCTGTTACAATGTCAATTGTCTGTACAGAGACCCAGAGCATGACCCCCGAGCAAATATTATTAACTAAAATTATAATATTAAATCCTAAACAAGGATAATGGCAGGTAAAAAACTCCCACAGAGGGAGAAAAAAACCTTTAAGCCAAACAGTGGCAAGGAAAAACTACACTTTAAGAGGAAGACGTTGACCAGGACCTGGATCATATGGGGGGACCTTCCTGATGAAGACCAGCTGGGTAAAGAAAGAAAAAGAGAGGAGAGACAGGACAGAGAGAGGATGGAGGACAGAGAGAGGAGAGCACACAAATGACTGAATGAAATGACTACATAAACAGATGCAGGTAGCAGCACTGAGGTGAGATGGTCAGAGGACTAGATCACCAGTCACCACGCCAGCTGAACACATCTACACACACAGGTGGAGGTAAACGCTGGGATGGACAGAGGAGGGAACTGCAAGTCAGCATGAAACTCAGGAAACTCTGACCTGCAAACATACAGAAAGAAAAGAGAAAAAAGGAGGGAAAACAACACAACAAACTATAGGAAAGAAAAGAAAATGAAGCACAGTTACAGTAACAAGGTGCTCCTAATTAACTATGGAAAGAGCTGGAATGACCTGTCCAGGTGGACTCCTGCCATTCACCTGAAGAGAGCTGGGATAGACTCCAGCAGACCCCCGTGACCCTGCAGAGGACTAAGCGGGCGTAGAAAATGGCTGGATGGATGGATAAAGAATATTTAATCTTTTATTAGGTCTCTAACTTGTATTCTGGTTTGGTCGACAGGCAGGACGGTGCTGCACTTTCTGGGCCGTTTCATGGTGTTGCCTCATAATGCGAACGGCTCTGGTAGTGGTGGGAGGTGGGGGGTGGGGGTGTGTCAGACCTGGATGTGTTATGTTAACTTAGCACAACAGGCTACGTGTAACTTCAGGGCCAGCACGCGGAGCAGATTATGCAGATTGAACAATTTCTTAATTAAGCACTCAGAGAAAAAAAATGGAGAAACAAATAAAGGTGGGATGTTAAACGACACTGAACGGGAGGAGGAGGGGGAAAAAAGAAGCTTTTAGCTGCTTTTGAAGACGCTCTTTCATTTCCAAATGTGTGTGTGTGTGTGCAGAATGAAACAATGAAAAGAGAGCAGTTAAAAATAGAGGGATGGATTCTTCTGAAGTGAAAAATACATCGCTGTGCAATTTGGGAAAACAAACTAAGACAAAAGCAGCGACATCAGAAATGGAAAACTGGAGGGAAGAATTGTAACAGAGACGAACTGAGGACTGACAGACAGAATGAAATGGGAAACAAGATGAGGTGATATTGAGCGTGCTGAGTTTGATAACAGTAGCTCTGATCATTTAGTGCCATTCTTTGGATTATCTTTAGATTTTCTACTTTCTTTCTCTAATCAAACACTGACTCTTGATCCTTTGTTTTTGCTTTTTTTTTTTTCCTTTTTGAAGCTGCTTTATTTAGTTTATGTTGTTTAAACAATTCAGGCACTTTTAAACATCTGCTATGTTAAAGTAACTTTGAGGTTCGTCTCAGTAAAGGGCCATTCAGGGGGCCACATTTCTGACAGAGGGGCCAGGTATCCTTTCTTCATTAATATTCCACCAGTCACACCAAGCTCAACCTACTGGAAGCTAACAGTTACAGCAGCCGACCAGTAAATACTCTTTCACACGTTAACGACAGCCAACATGGCGATTCATGACTCAACAACAAACTCCACAAAGTGTTAATTGCCAGTAACTGGCTTTCTGTGTGACTTCAGTCTAGTTTTTTCTTCTTCCTCTATCAGCTTTGACGACGGTGGACGTATTTGCTCTGATGCGCTGCTGCCACCAACTGTTTGGGAGTGGAACTGCACCCACCAGTAAATCTGATCGTCAGTTTTGGACAAAGGATGGGACAAGTGCCTTGAAGCGGTTAATAAAGGTTACTAGAGCCATAAAACCTGAAAATAAAAAGAAAACTGTCACAAGAAATTTAAGATCACTGGCAAATCAGATGAATGACTTTGGAGCACTCCTGAGGACTCTTCTTGTAAATCTGAGACTTCAGAACAGGGGTGTCCAAACTCGGTCCTGGAGGTCCGCTGTCCTGAATGTCTGAGATGTTTCCCTGCTTCAGCACACCTGACTCAAACGAATGGGTCCTTAACAGACCTGTGCAGACCTGCTGATGGTGATCTATCCATTAGAATCAGGAAAACATCTAGGAGATGCAGGACAGCGGCCCTCCAGGACCGAGTTCGGACACCCCTGCTGTAGAGGATGGAAATGCAAACACAGGCCATGGTGAAGCAGCCGAAGAAGAAGTTAGTTTCATGTGAAACAAGAGTGCAAACAACCCACAACCAGACCCAAGAACTGTGGGTAATGCACATTGAATATCTGAAGCTACATGAAGAACTGCATTACCCACAGTTCTTGGGTAATGCTATATGAGGAACTGTGTTATCCAAGAACTGTGGGTAATGCACATTGAATATCTGAAGCTACATGAAGAACTGCATTACCCACAGTTCTTGGGTAATGCTATATGAGGAACTGTGTTATCCAAGAACTGTGGGTAATGCAGTTCCTCATACAGCTTCAGTCATTCGACCTGAAACCTTATTCCATCCCAACTTTTGAACCAAATCAAATTAAATATACAGCATGTTCCTTGAAGGATGTCCCATTCATATTTTTAATTAGACAGGTTTTCAAGAGGATCCTTTTGTTTCAGAACAAAAACGTCCTTGTCATCTCTACAGCCTGATTCTTTGCAGCTAATGGGCTGCTCTGAGGACGCACAGTCGTCTCACAATCTCAGAGCCTCTGTTTTGAAACACTGGGTTTATTTGTAGATTTTCTCTCGTCTCTTCTTTAAAGAGGGCAGAGTCAGGAGTTGAGATTTCACGAGGAGATGCGAAGGAATGAGGATGACAGATGGATAAAGGTTAGAACTGTTGACGGAGATAAAAGGGAGGCAGAGGAAGGGATGGAGAGCATTACTGACAAAAACAAGCGGCAGGAATGTGGACAAGGTGGCGAAGGGGATTTTTTAAAAAAAAGAAAGAAAAAGAGATGTTTAGTGGAAAGAGGCAAAAAAAAAAGATGCAAGGATGAGAAACTAAAAGAGAGATGCGCTGTATGATTATGATTCAGTAAAGCAGCCTGACATGTTGTGGTTTGACCCTGTTTACAGAAACATTCTATCATAAACATACTCTACACGCTGTGCATCAAATCCTCTGGAGTCCAGCCCAAACACAAGCTGCTGGGAAACGAGCTGCATCCGTCATGAAGGCAATCAGACAGAGATGTCAGTTATCCTGTCGGCACCATCACCATCATGGTACGACTCATGAATGAAAGTAAAACGGACTCATGTTCTTTTTTCTTTTTTACATGGAAGCATCATGGTTTTTCTCGAGGTAAATGCACCTGCCAAGGTTTCATCTCGGAGCTAAAACCGGTCGATTCTCACATTCCTGCCGTATATTCTGTTGTGGCAGATTTTATAATCTCTGTTTTAACCACTAGAAGACTGAAGGATCTGAGAAAGACTGAATAAACTTAAATAACAAGACTGGGCTATTGACTGGAACACAATGAATTTATTCTCATTTGCATGCAAATGGGGTCAGATTGACACCTCAGCAGGCGATGGAGGAATGACAGCTCGACAGTGACTGACAATACGATTTAACAGGGTGTCCAAGACCAAACATTTGAGATAACAACTCTGGCTGCGCCCATGTTGGAACCAACCATGTCTAAATGATAATCGCAAAAGAAACGATCAGCACGACAACACAGTTGTTACAAAAATCACGCTTGAAAGATTTGTTATCATTGAAGTGTTGGAATTAGTTCGGTCAATGTGCTGACGTCGTCCTCTGGATACATACCGAATAAATGCAGGGTCAAAAGCATGAACACTCAAATGTTAAGTGATAAAAAGACTTGCCAAAAAGTTGGACATTTGACAGATATAAAAGTATAAATATCAAAGCCAAAGTTATTTATTTATTTTATTGACCCAACATATGTGACAAAAATCCAGTAATTCTCTACAAAAGCGACTTCATTTTGCACATGCATGTCCTGGCCATTGACAGGAAGAGCTCCCATACACGCTCGGAGGGTTTCATCACCCTGGAACAGGACAGTGAAGGAGGGAGGCTGGGGACCAGTGACCCCCATCTAGGGGTGTGAAAAAAAATCGATTTGGCAATATATCGCAATTTTTGGCTGCCCAATATAATATCGATTTTTCAGCTCCTAATATCAATTTTTTTAGGAAAAAAATTACAGTGGTTACAATACTGTCAGTATGTTGTAATGGTTGTAAACACTAATAATAAACAATAAATAGGTTGTTTTGAAGCAAATAGTTTTGACTCAATTTGTCCTCTGAATGATCAATATCATCTGATGAACATATACAGCAACTTGATTTTTCATCTCTACTTTGAATTCTGATATTAACTGGGTAGAATATTGAATTATATCACAATATCGTGATAATATCATATTGTGACCCAAGTATCATGATACATATTGTATTGCAAGGTCTTGCCAATACTCACCCCTACCCCCATCCAGGTTGAATCAGTATACATCCAGAAACACATCTGGAATGATGAGCATGAAGGAGAGGCTGATGTGAAGAAGACCTGTTACTGGCTAACACTCGCGGGCTCGTGACCTCTGAACTGGGAGAGTTACTCCAGATGGGCGGGACATCACAGATCACAGTCCCAGAAACAGCTACGATACCACCCAGGGCCCTCAAACTCCCCCTCCAGGCCACCTGCTTACTCTCCAAGTACTACTAACAGTTTCAGACTCCAGATGTTCCAGCTGAGTATGCTGGCGGGCTGTACCTTGTTTGACCTGAAGCAGCAGCTTTCCTCCCTTCAGCTCCAGGCTGACGCCGAGTCCCTCCTGTCCCTCCGCGTGCAGCAGCGTCCCGGAGTTTTTCAGGCTCTTAAACTTCAGAGAGACGACCTCCCCGGACGCCGGCCTCAGCCCGGCGCCCGGCCTGAACGTCAGACTGCTGCCGCCGTCGAAGCTCACCACGCCAGAGGCTGCAGATCAGAACAGAACAGGATTCATCACAGAATATTCAAACTGAATCTGAACCAAAACTGGCACTATATTCCTGCTCACCAAACGGCCACATTAATGTCTTAATTTGTCATTTTTCTGCAGGCCATCAGTCTAGACATTCAAAAGCATACAAATAAACAAATATACTGGTTTCAGTGGTGGCAGTGGAATATGACCAATCTATATTCTGTTTATCACTCTTCATCCAGCTATTTCACCGTCAGGGTCTGCTGCTCACCGGGGATTTGAGCTGAGCTGAGGCAGACTGAGGTGAGCTGCGTAGGAGGTACAGAACCGACTGTTTACGGAGAGCAGCGGCTCAGAATCCGTTTGATTTTTGCAGCTCCGCAGCTAATTTCTGGCTCTTTCTTTTTCTAATGAAGTTGCCAGGTCTTTGACCCCACTTATCCCGCAGTAATTCTCGCGCTGCACCGTACGGTGTATTTCCTGCTGATTACAGAGCGGCTCAGAGGGTTCAGGCTCTGAAATCCAGAGTCATCCATCCTGCAGAGCCGAGCGCTGCTTTCAGTCTGCATCATATACAACCAAACAAGCTAATTAGGCACCAGATTTATTTATTTTAATGCAATGTAATGAGCCCTATCCTTGTAATTAAACCATTAACATGCTTTTTTTTCTTTTTCTTTTGGCTGACATCCAAGGCACAGAAAAGACTGGCTTACAGGTTGCTACACCAACTCATGAACGCTGGAACAGCTTACACGCAAATTCATTCTGCTCACGCTCCACACATGAAGCTCATCGCATGTAATTTTTTTTAAATGTAGAAGGTTGTAGAGCAAAAAAAGAAGCTAAAGCTAAAGATGACAGTAGATATAGGAATAAATAGTGTAACTTAATTTATTGACTTAATTGTGACTTAATTTATTCTAAACTTAGAACTTATTCTGAATTTATACTTAATTTATTCTCATTAAGGGTGCACGATAATTATCGGAATAATTATTACAGGAAATTATGACGTTATCCCGATAAGTCCGATACCACGAATAGCCCCGATAACATATGTATTTCTGTCAACAAGGCAGTGCCTCGCTCCCTCTGAGCTTTGAATGACCAGCAGTGAATGTTATGTTCAAGTGACGTCGGCATAATAAAAAAAAAAACGATTTCTCAATAAGGAAAATCAAGAATACCCCCTCATGCCAGAAAACAAGTCGTTAACTCGGTCATAATTTTGGTAGTTGCTGACTTGAATTGATATTCACAGTATTTTCCCACATGTTACACATAAAAAATAGAGAAAAAAAAAATAGAAAAGGCTGAAAGAACAACTAGCAAACGAAGGGAACGTGGGAATTTACATTATACCTTGAATGCAACATGCAGCACAGCGGGCTGATCACAGCAAACATGGTGGTGATGGTATGGAACTTTTGCTGATTATTTGTGACAAATGCTCCAAACGAATTCCACGAGGAGGGAAGCACAAGCTTTAATACGTCAAACCTGATCAGCCAACAAAAACATAACCATCACTTTCATGGAGTTTTGAAATTGCGCTAACGTGAGCTAACGTGAGCTAACGTGAGCTAACGTGAGCAAGCCAGCAGCAAGTCCCCCCTCCCCTCCCCTCCCTCATCTCTCTCATCTCAAGCTTCCACGAGACAAAACAAACAAAAAGAAAAACTACTGAACCTCATTTACTTTAATTAAAGGTATCAATTTAAATGGAACCACAAGCCAAAATCCTTTAAACGTAAATCTTTTTCAGTTTGTAATTGTGATGCATGTATTTCCATCAGTTCAAGGAGCCTTTATTTTTTTTATATCAGTCAGTAATGAACCTTATTTAAGTTGATGTGAGATATCAAATAGGTTTGTTTGATAGCTTTATGAAAATGTTTGAGGCTCGCCAATAGTTTTTCGTTTGAAAAAATAAATATCTATTAATTTAAAGAGTCAAAACTATTTTTGATTTTGTTTATGGTATTGATGTAATGATCTTAGGTATATGTGTGTGTTATCGGTATCGGCCTTTAGGAGCTGAAAGTTATCGGTAACGGTTTTAAAAAACAGTTATTGTGCATCCCTTATTCTCATGCTGTATATATAAAAAAGGATGTGTGTGAATCATTCCAGGAGTTTTGACTATAAATGGGGACTTTATTTTCAGAGGTGTGAATCACCGCCATATCTGTACCATCTGTCAGGTCCTCTGCTCGTCATTACGGGATGCTGCTGGGAAATGATGCTGCTGGCGTTGCCCGTGCGCTTGAAGAGCGCCATCGCCTCGTGTACCCCACAGGGAGTGACGCACAGCTCTACCTCTCATCTAAGATGCTCGAATAAAACATCCCTACTGATACCTTTAGCTTTCACGGACTAGATAAAATTCATCACAGACTTTACAGCGGATAACGGTTTGCACAACATCAGATACTGCAAACACGAACCACTTCTGGGGCGCTGAAGAAGCTGTCCCTGTTTTGGGAACATTTTTGGAGGACACAAATCAAATACATATTTACAAATTTACAGCACAGTACGCTGTGGATCAGCCTGCATCCGAAGAGCCGAAACACCTAAGAAACACTCAGGTTTATTGTCGCCTTAAATTTCCCACAAGTCTATATTGAAATAAACTTGTCCAAGAAATGCTATCAGACTTTTAACAGTCAACAAACATTTACAAACATTTATTAAATAGGTTTTATTACTGTGTTACACCATTGGTGGCTTTGTCCCCCGGATGGATTTGATAATGTGTCTAAGCAGCAAACCCATCTATTACATCTATTTGTAATAGATCACATCTATTTTCCCAGGAGGATTCTGCTCTGGATGCTGCGCTAGTTTCCTGTAAGATCACGAAAAACCTTCTCTGACAGTTGTGACACAAGCTGATAAATATAGCACAAACATTTCTACGTCCTCAAATGAGCTCAGACTACATCCAAAGCACTGCAGGTGATTCATCAAGATCTGGATAGACAGTGGTTTTTACATCTAATCTCCTTTTATTTCTAAAGCTTTGTTGGTAAAAAAGACAATCAATTATCAACCATTTTAACGGAAACTATTTGTTTGGAGAGTTCCAGTCAGGATTCAGATCACGTCCCAGTGTAGAAACAGCACTGGTGAAAGCCACCAATGATCTCCTCATGGCCTCAGACAGCAGACTGGTGTCTATACTGGTCCTGCCTCAAGTTGCATTTAATACATTTGATCACAGCGCTCTTTCACAGAGGCTTGATCATATGACAGACATTAAAGGGACCACAATAGCTCGGTTTAAGCCATATTGATCTGGTGGATTCCAGTTTCCTCACATGACTGTTGAGTCTTCCAAATACATCAGAGCTGGTCATGGTGTTCCACAGGGTTCTGTACTTGAGCCATTACTTTTCATGTTACGGATGCTTCTATTAGGTACTATTATCACTTTTATTACTATTATCATGAACCTTCATTGCTATGAAGATGATACTCAGCCACATGTCAATGAAGCCAGATGAGACCTGTAAACTAACTGGGCTACAGACTTGTCTTAATGACATCAAAACCTGGATGATTGCTATACTCATGCTACTAAACTCAGATTCGACTGGGGCTGTTGTCTTTGGACCTGAGCATTTCAGAAACAGACATTCTAGTCATTTAGTAACACCTGATAGCATTACTTCTGCATCACTCCTGTGATGAACTTTGGAGTTGCTTTAGACCAGGATTTGTCCTTTAAATCGCACATATAACAGGTTTATAGAGCTGCCTTCTTTCACCTTCATAACATCGTAAAAATAAGGAAAATCCTATCTCAAAGTGATGCAGAAAGACTAATCCATGCATTTGTTACTCAGAGATGGTATTACTGAAGTTCCTTGTTAGCACGATGTCCTGAAATGACTCAGAACTTCCTCTGGCTGATCCAAAATGCTGCAGCGAGACTTATGATGAGGATAAAATTCTTGTTACATATAAAACACCTTAAGAGATTGTTTTTATCGAATTACAATGAATTGGACTGAATTGGATTGTACTATTTTGTACGGTGTTGAATCTCTGTGCTTTCTGTCAAAATTGCCTTGAGATGGCTTTTATTGTGAGTTGGTGCTGCACTAAAAAAGTGAATTGTACACCAAGTTTCCATCCCATTTCGAGCCATTCTGAGAAAAAGCACGACAGTGTCAGCCAGTCAACTAGTGTCACAGAAACTGAAGTGTCTCAACCGCTCTGTGATGGATTGTGCTAACATTTTACAAAGCATTCATATTCCCCGGAGGATTTATCATCAGTGATGAGACTCACTGTAGGGGCATCCGTAGGCCTCCAGCCGGAGTCCGATCCTCCCGCTGGGATTCCAGTCCAGAGGAATGAAGCGGAGGAAGCGAGCGATCGCCGGCTGCTGCAGCTTGTACTGAACCACACTGTCTGCATTACTGTTACCTGGAAAAGTCTGGAAAACACACACAAAAACACAAGTTCATAAGATTTTGAGACGGTATCAGTGTTACGATGGTTAATATTTATCACGTTAGGGCACAACTGTGGGTGATGATCATGATCAGTGCCACAAACCAAAGCACTGAACGTTTTGAACTGATGGCGATCATGCTAGGGACCAGTTAGGGACCAGTAAAATAATCTAAACATAAATGCATTCACTCAATTTCAGGACAATAATACCAGGATATTTTCACTGAAATCAACTTCCGCTCCCTGAAATGTGCCCTCAAGTGACACTAAAGAAGCATTGCTAAACCAGAAATAGTCACTGTGAATCTAAAACTATCCCTTTATTTAATCAAAGCAAATGGACAGATGTACACTGTTTCCTTACATGATAGACGTGTGTTAAAGATTAATACATCTACAATGCCAAGTTAGCCTCTTCATCACGGGAGGCTGCATACAGACGATCTATGCGCACACTAGGAAGCACTAATCCGAACATGTGGCATACTGAAATGACGGGTGAAACACAACTAAAAGCCTCTTCCAAGAACTGCAAGACATGAACCACAATTCAAACCCCAAGCGATTATATGAGCATGTTGCAAAAACATGAAAACAGCCCGCGTCAGCTTTAGTCTTTCGTCTGCTAATTTCAACACTTAAAGCAACCCTCACAAACAAGCTGGCACGTGAACGCAGACTGATCACAAAGATGTCTGTCTCATCACTGTGCAACGAAAACCTCGGCAAGATAGCAGCCGAGGGGTTAAACATACGTCTTCCATTTCAACTCGTTCCACTACTTCTTTGAGGAACGTTGGTTTTTACTATTTCAGTAACTACCGAAGACCTTGTGTCTTTGTATCTTTGCTCTTCAGAAACACAACTAAGCTTTTCATGGGCATCCATGTGAGGGAGCTCACAGAGCTGCAGAGGACGAAGAGACTCAAGAAAGTAAAGATGTAAGAGAAAACAAGAGAGAGATCAAATGAGTAAACAATGTCGTTGATGCAAGTTCACCTCCACACCTACAGGGGGCGCCGCTCCTTTTGTGGTCTTTTGTGTCGTTTTAAATTTGAGTTAATTTGAAAACTTCACAGAATTATCTATCTATTGTTTCAACTTCGATTTTGAATTCTCAAAGGCACAACGTGAAATGGCACATTTACCGTTTTTTTTAAAATAGTCTGGGAAATTTCTATCTCAATTACCTCGGTCATTGACCTGCCTCATTCTGGAGAGAAACCTGAGGTGTGAGCGAGGAATCGATTGCCTGCTTCTCTCTGACTCTGAGCTGAGAGCCTGATGGATCACATTCAGTCAATTTTCTTCTCCTGCCCATCTCTGCCATCTGGCAAACCATCCTAATTACACGCCTCTCATGAAGTTGACATGGAGGTTACCTGGCTCTCTCCCAGATGAATATAAGCTTAGACACATAATTAACTTATTAATTCCTCTGTAATAATGAGAGCCGAGTGAATCATCTCGTATGATCAAGAGACTTTGTTCAGTGTTCAGAGGGAAACTGATAACTCGCTTTTGGTGAATGTCGTGTTTAAACGCATCAAGACACCAGTGGTTTATTAACTCTTGGATGTGCTGAAACCTCCTTTCAAAAAATCCAACAGACTTTAGAAGTATTTCATGAAAACAAACAAACAAAAAAAGTTAAACTGACCATTGATAGTGACTCTAATTTTCGTTATCCCCATGAGGATAATTTTTTTGCCTCCAAAAATGCTGAGGAAGGCCATTTCCTGACATGCTCTACAAGTAATTTACAGTTATAAAAACATTGTGGTAAAGATGTGAGTCCAGGACACTGCAAAAAAAGTCAAGTAAAATAAAATAAAGGTGAAACAAAAATTGCTTTTTTTCATGTGCACACGGGAATAAACATCGTACTGGAGAACAGGAGTGTTTCCTGTCTGAAAGTACAACAGACTCTATAAAGGGGAGTTGTGGGAGTTGGGGGGGAGTTGGGGGAGTGTGCTGCAGTCACACTCCGGAGATTCATTTTCATATTATTTTCACTCTTCCAGCGGCTCTCAGAGCATTTTCCTCAGGTTTAGCTATCATTAAAAAAATTGACTTACAGGTTGATGAGTCCGATCTCATTTTTAAACCAAAACAAAACCAGAGAACTTTGCAGATATTAAAGACGTACTGTGCGAAAGCCTTAGGCACTTCTGGTCTCCTTGCTTTGTCAAAGTTTTAATGATTCCCAGATTTCCCAGTCTCTTTGACGGACCAACAGGAAACTGCAAAACCTGGTTCTCTTACACGTCGCTGCAAACATCCCTATGGGACAGTCTCCAGAAAGAGTCACATCTGCGCTTAAATATGAACTTTATTCTGAAAGTCGTGTAGCTTTACTCAAAACGAAGCCGCTTACTAGAGCCGGTCCAGTTTGCCTGCAGGTCAGGCAGCAGTGTGGATGATGCAACAGGCACCCTTTAAGACTCAGTTTTAAACCATCTGGAAGGGCTCAAGTCCTTTGAGCGTCTTGTTTTTATTGATTGATATCATTTTCCTCTGCTTTTAATTACATCCAGCCCCACATTCTCGCTCAAGGACAGAAATCCTCTTTTAACACCGACTCTGGTCTGATATCCTGGCTCATGGACACCTTAACTTAGCCGTCGCAGCGGCTGAGACTTGACGGTGTTTTATCTGATGCTCTTGTAACTTCCACCAGCTCCCCCCCAAGACCACATCCCTGGGTCATCACTACGGGCATCATATCATCAAATTTGTAGATGATTCCATCATTGTATCTTTGATATAATGATCAAGGGGCCCTTGATCACAGGACCGATGGCATCGGATTTTATCGACCGGTGTCAGTCTTTATACTTGGGGATAAAACTGTCTAAGACGAAGGAGACGGTGGTAAATTTTAGGAGGATAACTAACCCGTTGAAGTCATGCATCAGTACAAATACCTCGGCACCATTATTGATGATAAGCTGACCTTTGAGTAACATCTCAAAGCTATTAGTAAAAAAGCTGAATCAGCGTATCTACTTTTCCTGTACGTGTCATTGTTTTAACATTGACAGCACTTTTATGAGGATGTTTTATTCTTGTTTTATTAAATCTGTTGCTACTTCTTCTTTTATTTGTTGGTTCGGATCACTCTCCCCTAATAACAAGTGCACACCAAACAATCTGCACCGATGGATCGGTCCATCTTGGCTAATCCAAGCCATCTGGTCGCAGATATACAGTGATCCCTCGCCAATTCGCGCTCTTTAAGTTCCGCGGTTTTAGTTATTCGCGGATTTTTCAGGAATATATAATATAATTAAAAAAATCAAGAAAAAAATCACAGAAACATCAAAGGATGTTGTGCGCGTTCTCTCACAGTGAATAAATGTTGTGAGCCAGCCTGGGCCCTTTAAGAAGGTAACCTTATGGGTAATGGTGTGGCCTTATGGGTAATGTAGTGTGTGTGTTGTGGGACAGCAGAATGAAAACGGGGTTAGATGAAAAGTGTAGTGAGCATCAACAGCAGCCCAGTGTGTATAGATTTACATTCTCTGTTAACCGACAGGAGCCCAACAATACAACCTGTGTGATGTTACAAGTTCCTGCAGTGCCAGAATAAAGTGCTCGTTCCATGCAGAGAAAACCAGACTGTTTCTTTTGTTGTTGTTAGCATGTTAGCCGCTAATTATGAGCCAAAAATAGCACAATACCAGTGGTTTCTTTACTACGGTTCAGAGACCAGAGGCTGTGAAGGTAACAGAAAGACCACAGTTGAGCCTTTGTCTTGTTTCGATGCAGTGCCTCAATACTTTTTTGCGGTTTTTAAACATATGTTAAACACATTATTTAGGCTCGGGGGGCTCCGGCTCCCGTTCGTGGATCTTGATATTCGCGGGGGGGCGCTGGTCCCCATTAACCCCAAAAAATAAGGGATCACTATAATCTGCCAAAGTACAGAACAAACAGACTTAAAAAAAAAAAAAACAACAACAATTTGCTCCTGCTGCCATTAGTTTTTTAAATGACTCTTTATTACGTGCACTTTTTACCGGCGTTCCTGTTACGTGGCTAGCTTGTGTCTCTATGAGCGCAACCCATTGGGGATGATAAAGACTAAAGAAGAAGAAGAACTTTTAGCTTTCCCATTTATCTGCGCCTGGGAGTGGTACTGTGATGATGCGTGATTGGTGGGCGGGGCCATGTGGGGGTTCAGTGTTCTACGCCAGGACACCTCTGCATGTGACTGGACGGGGGATTGATCCGGTGGCTTTCCTGTTTGTGGAGAAACCGACTCTACCCAAAACACAACGGACCTCCTTTTATACCCCAAAATACATTTAATTAATTACAAGACATCTGTGTAGTTTGACATAATGTGCTCGCCTCGTGCACCTGTGCTGCAGCACTGAACCTCCCTCTGAGAGAGTATGACTACTGCATGCACCCCCCCCCCCCCACCCCCACCCCGCTGCAAAAGCATGTGAGTCATATCTGTAATAGACCAAAGTCAGATGTGCGCTCACAGCTCTGAACCAACCAACGGGATCTTTGGCTCGAGAAAAAGAAAGGTGGAAATGCAATGAAGAGAAAGAAAATGACAGAGGGACAAAATGAAGGGGAAAGAAAATCACATGGTGAGAACAGAGATCGAGATAAACTGTGGAGAAAGCAAATAAGAAAGGGGGAAATAAAGCAATAGAGAAAAATTTGAGAGATCAGGAAAAGCGAAGAGAGCAGGACTTGCTCCCTCATCTTTAGCCCTCCAGGCAGGAGAAAACAAACACATAAAGAACAGAGACAATAAAGAAAAGATGGATTGCAGTAGTTCCAAGCACCCACAGGCTTCTGAGGAAAGAAAGAGAGAGAGAGAGAAAAAAAGACATCCTCAAACAAAGAGGACGAAGCTCACTAGGTAATGTGTTGTGGCTGATCCAGCAGCTCCTGCTGTCAGCGTTCTCCTCTGACAGACTGTCTAAGCCCAGCTGACTTATTTAAAGGAGTTCAGACACATTTCTGAAATGTGGCTGGGCTTGTGTGGAGTTGACACGGCAGGTCGGATCAACATGTTTTTAAGCTGCAAGGAGCTGTGAGGATTCCTCAGCGCTGAGATTAGCTGCACTCTCCCCACGTTACTAAATTACCTCAGCCGGGCTTCAAATTTAAAGTGACTGAGCAGCACCATAACAAATGTGGCATCAACCTGGATTAATGCGCACGCCCAAATGTAGGAACTAAAAGAAAAAAAGTCCAGGTTTGATTTGATGTTGGAGTCACAGGGAGAATGCAGTTAACAGAGCTCGACATATCTAAAACATGTTCACTGTGCCGCCCGGTTGCGCAGCTGTGGTTTTATACTTCCCTGAAACTACTTAACATTCCAGTGCCTGTACACTGAACCATGTACCACCAGTACAGTGGACCAAATACAAGTCCAACATGACACCTGTGCAATGGGAAAACACTGAAGGGGAGAGCCGTGTCTACGAGGAGGCAGGAAGTGATGCCTCACTGCCTCTGGGGTCCATCTGGCTCGTTTCCACATTAATCAGCACCACGGACAGCACCTGAGCCGGTTCACTCTGGAGCTACGTGGTACCGCTTTGCTGTTATTTGTGAGAGGAAGATGTACTACACTCACCCACAAAGTGAGAACAATTTGTTAACATTATTGTCAAGCAGCCAAGTGATTGTTCCTGTTTTACTCGGCTTGAATATTCAGTTGCTCAGTAGACAGTAAGACACAGCGACAGGAGAGAAATGTTTTTTAAAAAAAGGATGTGACAGATGAATAACAGATGGATGATCTCTCCGTTTTTTTTTTCTGCCATGGACAGTTTTTTTTTAACAGATGTATTATTTATGAATTTGTTTCAATTAGTTTATATTGCTTTGATAAATGAATTGTTACATTTTTATTAGCTCAGAAGTAACTGCTTATATCTATGAAACAGTTCTCTACAGAATTGTTGCCTGTGTTATTGGACATGTATGATGAGGCACGTGAATCAGGTTGTTTACCCAAAACACAACGCCAGGCCTCTATCTCACTGCTGTTGAAAAAGGGATGAGGCTGTCATCTGTCA
This sequence comes from Hirundichthys speculiger, assembly GCA_018398805.1. Lineage (NCBI taxonomy): Eukaryota > Metazoa > Chordata > Actinopteri > Beloniformes > Exocoetidae > Hirundichthys > Hirundichthys speculiger. The sequence goes on from JAGFBZ010002648.1 coordinate 91,598, forward strand.
TCTGTTATTCGCTATTGCAATTGAACCTTTGGCACCAGCATTACACCAAACAACATAATTAACTGGGATTTTCACACTGCAAAAACTCAAAATCTTACCAAGTGTATTTTCCTAATTTCTAGTCAAAATATCTCATCACACTTAATATAAGACAAAATCCCCTAAAGAGTAATATTTCAGTGAGATATAGGAGCTTGTTTTAAGACAGTGCATCTTGAATATCTTGTTAAGTGAAATAGTCTTGAAAACATCTTGTTTTGAGTCATATCTCAGATGAAACAAGTTTTTTTGACTTGACTTGACATGTCATAAGATTTTTAAGCTAATTTCAAGATCTTGTCAGGCTTAAATATAATGTCGTATTTCATGAAATCTTATTAAGCGAATTTTCACTTGTTCCATTGGCAGATTTTTTTGCTTATTACAAGCAAAAATATCTTGCATGAAGTTTTTTTTCTACTTATTTTTTGAGTGGCCTTTTTTCCAGTGCAGGGCGGATCAAGAACACAGGGTCTCTTTATATGTGGACGACCTCTTGATGTACCTCTCTGACCCCTCTCACTCATTTCCTGTAGCCTCATGTATCTTAGACGTATTTAGTAGGCTCTCTGCATATAAAGTTAACCAAGCTAAAAGCGAGTTGTCACCAGTAAATGAAGCAGCATTCAATACTTTCCCCTTCAAAGTAACTCATAAATATTCCTACGTTGGAGTTACAGTCACTTTTTCAAAACTTTTCAAGGAAAACTTTGATCAGGTGGCGACAAGAGTTGAACAGCTTCTTCTCTTTTTTTTTTTTTTTTAACAGCTTCTAAGAAGCTGGAGTTATCTTACATTGTCTGTAGCTGGACAGATTACTTCAATAAACAAGTCTATACTCCCAAAGTTCATAAAACTCTTTCAAAGTATTCCTGTCTGTATCCCAAAAACTTTTTTTTAAAAAGTAAGTAGGTTGGAATTATTTAATCATTCACCTGGAGTTATAAAGCTTTTCATATTTGGCATGGTGCAGGTATTAAAACAATTTCACAATCTTTACTATGATGGGACATTTGTCACCTTTCAATATTTGTGAATTCTTTAATATTCCCAAAACTCATTTATTTCACCATCTCCAAGTCCGTGACTCTGTATTCCCAAATCAACCTCCATCTTCCCCCTATGACCATATATCAGACCAACCTTTATCATTTGAGGGTATGAGCCAGTTACCGTGCACCGATGGCGGAGATGAGCTTGGGAAACCTATTTCTGAGGAACCCTGTGAGGCTGTCTTCAGCGGCGTACAATCGTTCTTTTCCCAAAATTAGCAGCCAGTTGGCTGGCTACTGGACATCCATCTTTGACTATGCCAGGCTTTCTGGGACGGCCAGTATCACCATCCCCTTTGATTGGGATAGTTTGGTGTTGGGTCTAACTAGGGCAGAGTCTAACAGTACTGCATTCCTGACACTCGCTGTGAGACGACTGATTCTGGTCAACCGTGGGGATTACAAACCCCCAACATTTACACATTGTGTCAAGGATACTTTCTACTTTCCCAAACTTGAAAAAATTAGATGTTCTTTGAAAAGATGAGCAAAACACTGTAATAAACTTCGGGGACTCTCATGTTAAGGCTCATATTATTTTCCCTTCAGAGGAAGCAGAGGCAAGCATTTCTCAACTTTAGACAGCTATTGACTCCAATTATTCCACCCCCTCACCCTTTGTGTATTCTCTTTTTTTGTCTTTAGTTTTGTCCTGCCTTTTATACCTTGATTGTATGCCAGCTCCTATAAATATTGTTATAATGTTTCAGTATTTTTATGTTTATGTTCAGTAATGCTTATGATGTTACGTCCATGCCATACTGAAATAAAAAGACTGTTTCTCATGTATTTCTGATTAAGTATTCTTGTCTGTACTTGTGTTCTTGCAGACTTGTGAAATGTCCTCAGTTGCAGCTGACGCGCTGATCCAGTCCAAAGTCAGCAACTCACCAAGTGTGGCTGAAATCACAGTCTTGTTCCTCTTATTTTACCAGGCGTGCATTCAGCTGAGACTTACAGTGACTTAAGACAGCAGAGTGTCCCAGAATGCATTTTGCATCAGTGAGTAACGGAGGAATGGAGGAGGAGAAACCTTTCAGTTCTAAGTTACAGCTTTGAAATGCGACATAATGGAATGTAGTTATTCAACATCAAATTTGTGGTTGATTCATCAAGACAGACCTTATTTGAAAAGTTCCTCCCTGCTGATCACGCTGCCGTTCCAATAACAGAGACTGGACTGCATCCTCCCATCCTCTGATGGGGTTTCTCCTCAGTTGAATATATTCAAGGTAGAGACCCTTTTCCCAGGTCAAAGTTTGCCACCTCTGGACTTGTTTGCTTGATAGCTCACAGTTAGCTGGTTGCAACTTAACGATGCATTCAGGGACACTCAAGGCTGCACGTGTTTCCACTGGCTGCATCCTTGATTAGATGATTGGAGCAACAACACATCCAGAGATTCAGACCTTATTTGGCTCGATGCACACTTTATTGGACAATATTTTCGTTGCAACTGATGATCACTAGTCCACAAGGACAGACAAATGTTTTTTTTTTTTTTCTCTTTTTCTTAATATCTATATGGCGGTGCAGTTGTATACTCCGATCTAAGTCGAAACTGCTTCTAGTAATTAGTAACAGACCTCGTGTTGATTTAAGTCTGGAATATTTCTTTAAATATCTACCAACTCTGGCCACTTTTGAAGTTAAACTGAAGATGTTTCTTTGGGAAAAAAAAAACAAAACAATCTTTGTTTAATTCAGGTTTCTGCTGCACCTGCAACTGTAAGTGCTTTATGTTTTTCCTTATCGATTCCAATCTGTCTTCTTTCATCAAAATCTGTTTTATTCATGGTTTGTTATCTGTTGTTTTTAATCTAATTTTTCTTTTGTCTTATGGATTTTATTTGCATTCTGATGCTTTTTTCCCCTTGTTTTTAGCTTAATGCCTGGGTCCATAGATGATGGATGGATGGATGGATGGCTGCCATGGATGGATGGATGGATGGATGGATGGATTGATGGATTGATGGATTGATGGATAGATGGATGGATGGATGGATGGATGGATGGATGGATGGATGGATGGATGACTAGATGGATGGCTGGATGGATGGATGGATGGATGGGTGGATGGATGGATGGATGGCTGGCTGGCTGTCTAGATGGATTGATTGATAGCTGGATAACTGGATGGATGGATGGATGGATGGATGGATGAATGGATGGATGGATGGATGGATGGATGGATGGATGGATGGACAGACTGAGCTGCAGCTAGTACAGTTCATCTATGTGCTGTAAATCCATTTGAGCTTGAATAATCACCTCTTCATTTAAACGGCAGTCTTTGAAGGTGTAGAAATGCTTGTGTCATGTGTGGTTTTACAGTTCGTAGGTTATTTATATTTTATTATGCATGTATAGGCTTGAACGTAACCTTTCTATTTAAAAATACTGGTGCTTCTTCTCAAATCTGTTCCTAACTCCTGTTTATTTTCACTGTTTGCTTAAAAAAGTCAAAAAAAAGGAAAAGTTTTATTCAAAAGTCAAGCCCTCTCGTATCAAACTGAGGTGACAAAAATGACAGAGTACAAACAAAACATATATATATATATATATATATATATATATATATATATATATATATATATATGAATATATAAAGAACAGAGCAAACTGTGCCACTCGACTGGCTCTGCGTTCGTGATCTGCAGCCAAATGTTCTGTCAGCCGAGTCAGCAGAGCTCCAACGGCGGCTCATACATTATAAATGAAAAGGATAAACGCTTGATGACTGAGTTTATCTGTACTGGAAAGGTGGAACCACGATGCGCCGCAAGACGCTACATCACTTCATTTTGAATTACACAAAACAATATAGGTTCATTGATCCCAGGAGGGCAGTCGAGTTTATACAAAGGAGTAGCCATAAAAACTCAGCCACTTGTGTGATTGGTGGAATAACAAGCGTTATGGATTTTTTATTTTTTTTCTTAAACAAGCGATGTATTTGGGAGCGTGAAATGCTCTGGAGGCCCGTTGTTGTGACGGGCCCGTTACCGCTCATCCAAGCGTGAACTGACCCCGAGGCTGTCCTCCCGCCTGTACTGCTTCCAGTTGTGTCCCGTGTCGCTGAACATGAGCAGGTAGGATGTCAGCCAGTCGGAGCTGCCGTAGCGACCCTGCGTGGCAACGGCCGTGACCTCGGTCCGCTCGCCCAAGTCCACCTCCAGCCACTGATACCGGTCCGAGATGAGAGGAGACCAACCTCCAGCTCCTGCAGGGAGCGAGAGCAAGAGAGAGAGAGAGAGGGGGAAGAAAATACAGCACACAGATGTGATTTATTAGATTTTTATCGACGGGGGTGGGGGGCAGGGGGGGAGGGAGTTCTGAAATGAGTTCTGGTAAAGACTGAAATAATGAATTGTATCGCCTGGCCTTTCATTCTGAACTAAAATCCCATTTTTCTGCTTTGAAACCAGGATGATTAAAATTGATTGAGCCACAGCAAACATCTTTAAATCCAATTGGAGCGCATAATGAGATATACAGTAAATCACACTTTAAGAGCCTTCTGGACGGAGTTTAGAGTGTCTCTTATTTGCTGTGACCCTTGGTGCCGTCTGGAGTTTGTTCCTTTCCACATCTGAGAATCAGCTGCATGTTTTCGGTGCAGTTTTAGAGTAGCGTCCGTGATTGTGCTTCTACGCGCCGCCTCAGTGGAATTCAAATGAAAGATGTGATCAAAGTGTTCACTTTCAGCCTCGAGAGGTTTCACAGAAAATACAGCATTTACCTTTTTTTTAGGAGCTACAGACATTTTTTAGGAAGGTGCTTCCGTTTTTTTAGGGGCTCAAAGTATTTGGAGAAATGAGCGAAAAGAAGCTGATTGACGAGAGCGGTGCAATCCCTCGTTACCTGAAGACGAGCGAAGCAGATGAAAAGGTCTGGAGTTCAACATCTAACCGGAGCTACCGATATGAAGTCCCTGGAGGTGTTAATGCGAGTAAAAGAGGCCCACGTTTGGATGGAAACAAAAATCACAAGCTATAAGCAGTGTTGGGCAAGTTCACTTTCTACATGAACTAGTTCAGCTCATAGTTCACAGAAATTAAAACGAACTAGTTCAGTTCACCATTTCAAAAAATGAACTAAATAGTTCATTTAGTTAAACTAGTTGAACTATTTTTAGTTGAAAAATGAACTAAATAGTTCATTTTTAGTTATTTTTTCTTATTCTTTTTTAATGTTGCTGCGAGCAATTATTTGTCAAAATGATTGCCACTGCCCATATACTACACCACCACACAGCAATTATTTTATCCATTTTATCTGTCAAACTATGCGTCCAATTCTGAATCCTTAACCAACCAGGGTTCACGTTAGCATTGAAGGAACAGCCATGTAAAACTGTAAATTCCGTTTCAGCTTCTCTCTACAGCAGCCATTCCCAAACTTCAGAATACCAAGGTCCAATTTAAAACGTGAAAAATCTCCACAGCCCACCGAAACCTTTAATCACAACTGTGATCAACATAGAGGACAAGGAACCATGATCCGATATTAATGTGAGAGGTCAACAAATAAGGTGACACTTGTCATATTAAGTTAAGATGACAGTAGAATAACTTAACTGCTTTGTTTTATTACTTCTTAAAGTTTTTTTTTTAATAATGTCATGACTATTTTACAGTAATTCAAAACATATTTTAAAAAGATCGAGAATTTCAAACATATGTGTTTAATTTTAATGACCTCTCACAGCCCACCTGTAGTACCTCGACAGCCCACCAGGGGGCCGCGGCCCACATTTTGGGAATCACTGCACTACAGTATGTTAAAAATATAAAGGAAAAACTTGCTGCCAAACGGTCTTTATTTTGAGACAAAAACAGGTACTAAAGGTGCAAATGTTTTTTCCCACATTTCAATATATAAACCCCCCCCAGGAGTCGGGCCGCTCCTCCAGCTCTGGGCGACTGCAGCTCTAATCTTCCTTCATGCTTGTTTTGATGACGCAATTGTTAGCGCGACAGAAGCGACAGCCTTGTTGCCATGTTTGATTGATTTCCTCAGATACATATCAGGCTCGTTTGTGGTGTATTTTAAAAGGGGTTCACTGGAAACCTGGAACGGTTTTGACCGTGCGTGAACTTTGAGAGAGCGTCGTTCACAACTGCCCAAATGAACTCGTTCACGCCCGACGCTCCTGAAGTGGAAAGAGAGGGCGCTCAGTTCACGTTCGCACAAAATATGAACTAGTTCGTGAACTTTCGTTCAATGAACGCGTTCAGATACAACACTGGCTATAAGAGAATTAGAAGTTAGATTGCTCCTGATCAGGGGTGTGCAAAGTGTCCAAAGTCAGTCCTCGAGGGCTGCTGTCCTGCAGGTTTTGCATGTTTCCCTGCTTTAACACACCTGATCCTAATTAATGGCTGTCATTATTTCATCATCAGGGTCAGCACATGTCACAGTCACTTGTATCAGGGTGAAGAAGGAGGGAAACATCTAAAACCTGCTGGACAGCGGCCCTCGAGGACTGACTTTGGACACTCCTGGTCTTGACACCTCAACCCAAATGTCCTCTCAGGGGCGTTTGGGTGTAGCGGCGGTAGCATGCGTGTCAGCGCCGGTGAGCTCTTCATTAAAACACGGCAGGAGAGTGAGAAGTGCCGCGGGGCCGCCGGGGCGAGTCGACGGCCCGAACCGAGGCGGACTGAAATAATTTGTCGTAAAAATCGATGAGAGGAAGTGGTGCCGGGCATTGATTAGTTTTACAGTACGCCTTTACATGCGTATCCTTTCTCATATTAAATGTCATCAATAAGAAGAGCTGCGCTGTAATTTATCGATCGGCTGCGCTCTGAGCCACCGGCTCGAGATGTTTTCCCACAGAAATAAAAAAAAAGGAATCAATGAGAATAAGCTAAATTGATCGGATGCAAAAAAAAACACAACGCTCTGTTTTAGCAGGTTTAGGACCGTTCTGACCCAAAATTTGTGTCACCAGGCTGCTACTAAAGCAGCATTAAGGCCACTTATTCACAGCTATTTACTTGCTTATTATCAAATACCTTCAATCAGATTGTCTGCTAAATGAGAGACTGTGTGCACGTGTAAGCTGCTGAAAGTCTGGACAGATAAACTGTGGATGCTTGAAAGGGTAACTTCTCCATAAAGACAGAAAAATCCCCCCAAAAAAAGAAGGGAAGAGGCTCTTTGTGTGCGCATGTGTGTGTGTGCATGTGTGCAAAATGATTAGCTGGGCCAAAACGATGAGCTTAAACACCAGATGGACGGATTCTGGAGGAGGAGGAGGCTGCTGACCAGACACCCACTGAGCCAACAAGCAAACACACAACTGAGCGTCAGAACCCAAACACATTCACATCCGCCTCTCAGCGGCCTGGAGCCGACGTCCTGACGGCACGCCGCCGCGAGGACGGGCCACAAACGAGACCGTAATGTAAAGCAAAACTCGCTCCACACGAGTGTTACGTCTGTCCAGATGGCCATGTTGCACTGTAACAGTCAGATAATGTTCCCTTAACTGCCTCGGATCAAACCCAGAGGATCTTACACCCACTTTCCATTTGAGCGTTTTATGTAATGAACAACTCTTCTGGTGCTCACAGACTCTCAAAAAAAGAGTGAAAAACACTTCATGTGAACAACAAAACGCTCCATATTTTATTGCGTGTGGTAGGAAAAGTGAGATGGATGGATGAGGACTTTACTGAACCCAGGCGAAGAACAACCTGCACAGCTCATGCAATATGAAACAAACTAAAACATTAACATTAACTGACAGGTTGTGGTTATGAATTTAAAGGCTGTGAAACATATTATATTTTCAGATGTACAGACTGTGTTACAAATAAATAACTATCGACTTTGCAAGCTATAAAGATATGGACTATTTTTCATTAAATAACAGGCTTACTGTTAAATTTAAAGCGATATGAAATATACAGACTATATTAAATAATCTATCGAATGTATGAACTAAGATTTATGGACGACCTTATTGCTTCTAAGCAGCCGCCAATCAAATGACCCAGATTAACTGATCATCAGCAGGTGTGAGCACCTCTTTAAAGACAGATGTTTTGGCAGTGTAGGGAGCATTAATGTGTGCATTTATCATAGGAAAGTGCATAAAAAGTGCATTTGGTAAGATTGAAATAAAGAGATGCTGAGCTGTTGTTTGGTATTTTTTCTTGGCAAAGAGAGCTCCACCTGAGTTCGAATCTCCGCCTGGTTGAGACTCAAACCCAACCACCCCGGGTTTGAGTCCTGGCATGTGTCCTCCACCTTGTCTTCTGCCCAATTTCCCATCTGATTTCTGTTATTAAAGGCCACAAAAGTCTCAGTTCAGAGAAGCGTTGCTGTCCAGCTCAAGCAGCGATGCAGGCAGGTATGTAAAGGTTGAAGTCCTCATCGTGGCCGACCCAGGTAGGGCTGTAGCGATACACTAATCTTGCGATACGATACATGATGCACAATATTCGATATTAATCTTAAGATCATTTTCCGAAAGATTTTAAAGGGACAAAGTGATTTGGTGACATCTTGTGAGTGTTCCAATGACTTTGTTTGAATTAATTGAACTGAAAGCATCAATTACACATTATATGGCTGACAGGCAGCTTGCAAATGCTGGACAAAATGAATAAAAGATGTGTTGAGAAAAATAGTTTTATTTATTTAAACAGTGCAAAGTGTTACTTGTAAGCTTTTAAAGGTAAGGGCACAATGGAGAGTTAAAGTACAGCAAGTGGCCTTCTTTGGCAGCTTTTTAGGCTTGATACTGAACATATGAGGTAGCTACTAGCCATTCTAGCCACCAGGTTAAGTAGAAACGAACCATGGCAGCCAATAATTCAAGTCCATTGGAGCAACATTTAAACCATCTTAAAATTGCACCCATCTCAGGGTTAGAGTTAGGTTCAGAGAAAGGTGCAGTTCTCCAGAAGGAGACCTCCGAGGGCACGGGCTCTCAGGGATGATGCCAAGGGATGTTGCCCATGAAAAAAATAAAAGAATTTTAAAATGGATGCCATGTGAGTTGGGTCACGGGCAGAGCAATGGCAGGAATATCTAATTACTAAAAAGCTCCCGTAACCAAGGGCCCCAAAATCCATAGTCCCGGGGGGGTGGAGTGGGATTTCAAATAAGAAGTTAGTTACTTAAATAACATTAATAATTTAAATTTCCCACCCACTGAATCCTTTTAAAATTATAAAAATGAATCCATAAATAAATATTAAAATAAGTGCTAAAAGAATAAATAAGTGCTATGATAATAAGAACGAGGAAGAAAACATGCAAAATATAAAAATAAATACAAAATATTTAAAAATAAAATAGGATTAGGGTTAGGGTTAGATTAGGGTTAGGTAGTAGCTGGTGGACTTAATGGCCAGCACCCCTGCGGCAATCAGCAATCACCCCAAACACAATCAGAATGGGGGGCACTAAGGTTCAAGGCCTGGCTCTGAGGTCTACCTCATTTCCCGTCTCACTACTATCAACAAAAGCCACTAGAGACCCAAAAATCCTAACAAAAAAGGAAAGAAAAGAAATAGGGTGTTGCAGTCGGTCCAAGTCCTGACCTCAACTGAGTGTAATGATGTAGCTGAGCCTGAAGAGATCTGTGCATGGACAGAGGCTTACAAGCCTCTATGAACTGAGGCATCAGTGGCATTAAAAGAGAGAATTATTCAGTGTTATTGCTGGTAAAGGTGGTTATTTAAGTGTGGGGTCTATGAAGATCGACCGAAGCCACCTTCCAGCCTCTTCGCTACAGGCTGCATTAGATGCATGCAGAACAGAACTATGAAGGTCCAGGAACGATCTGGGGAGCCCCCAGTCTGAACATGTCGCAGCTGAAAGCCTCTGCCAGGCCCTGCCACCTAAATGAAACTCAGTTCACGAGCCGAGCAATTATATGGGCTTGTGATATCGCAGGAAAACAGCCCAGGTCCACACGAGCACTTCTGCTAAATTCAACATGCAAAGCAAAACCACAGAAACACGTGTCAGGAGAAAGCAGAGAGTCTGTTGATTCCAAGGACGCCCGTCTCATCACTGCGTCATGACAACCCAGCGAGCTAGCAGCCAACGATCAATCCCAACTCTTTTTATTCCCGTTGCTCTTGTTTGATCAGGAAACAGCAGAACTTGTTTTCATCTGATAAAACCTGACACGTCCTAAGACAAACTTAGTTCTGCTTTATATTCAATACTCTTATTAAGACACTTTAACGTCCTGAAATTTGAACTGCTGATGAAAATTTAATTCTGTGGGTTTTTTTCGAGTTGCTGGTTTTAGTTTTTTGGCCGTGCTAATTACAATGATGGATCACTTCTTGTTTCGTTACAGGGTGAACTTCAAAGATGAGGAAAGGAATATTAATAATTTCCCTTTTGTGGAAAACGTCTTCGTTTACGTGTCGAGATAAAGTGGTTTCCTGTCATCCAGCGCCGCGTGGGGGTTCAAGAACGGCTGTTCACAGTTGCCCAAATGAACTCGTTCACGCCCCCCCGCTCGTGAAGGGGAAAGAAAGCGTGCTCAGTTCACTTTCACGCAAAATCTGAACTAGTTTGTGAACTTTCGTTCAATGAACGTGATCAGGTACAACACTTCCTGTAGAAAATAACTACATGGTTTTTTTTGGTGACAGGTGAAGTGTGGGGAGAAAAACAAAACGCAGCGGTTAAAGTGAATCGGTGTCATTCTGGCGGCAACTCCGGGCCGATCTTTAGAGAGCCAAAGGCCGGGGCTAATAAGCCCTCGACTAACAGACGTGCCCGTTGACAGCCGAATGGAAAAGAGCCGACACCCTGACCTTTACCGGTGCCGATTAGAGTGTGGAGAAAATGAGAGGGAGATTAAAAGAAAGACAACACAGGGACTAAGAGGCGTACAAAGAATTACTGGGTCCATGCTGTTATAATAACTGCAACTAATATCAAGGGGGTTAACTGATGGTGGATGGTCTGGACACACAGAGTCATGGCTGTCGCTTTAAATCAGAGAGATTTCCCCGGCTTCTTCCTCCCCCGCTGTCTGTCAACGGACCACATCCAACCACCCACAGGAGGAAGTGAAGATTAATGGAGGTCAGGAGTGTGACATCACTGCTCTGAGAGGCAGATTAAAATGATTAAAGCCTAACAAATCAGGGCAACTTATTTAGAGCATTCCAATACTTCTTCTTCAATCACTTTCAGAGAATTCACATCGACTGATTACAGTTTTTAACCTTTAATTTTTCAAGGCAGTTTCACTTGTAGCGAAGTTTCCCTTTTGCAGAAATGGTGCACGTCCTCTGGGACGGTTCTCCACTGCTCTCCAGAAATATCTCCCGCTATTGTATATTTAGTAAATCTGTAAGATTAGTCCTAAACTCTCCTCCTTTTTGCACACATTCAAAGATAAAAACACCTCACTTTGTCAGCAGAAGACCCCACCTGCTCCATCACTAAGGTGGGATGTCATTTTTGGAGAAATTTATATTCTGTTCTCGCTCAAAACTACTTCAATTCAGGCCGTTTTGGTTACTAACAGAAGTTTATAATCTAATGACAGACCTGTGGGTTGCTTTTAACTTCCAGAATGTTCTTGTAATTAGGACTAAGACTTATTTAGGTCCAGTTGTGGCAGGAGTCCATCACACCTCAGTGTTGCTACCTGCATCTGTTCATATAGTCATTTCATTCAGTCATTTGTGTGCTCTCTTCTCTCTGTCCTCCATCCTCTCTCTGTCCTGTCTCTCCTCTCTTTTTCTCTTTTTATCTGGCTGGTCTTCATCAGGAAGGTCCCCCCATATGATCCAGGTCCTGATTCAAGGTTTCTTCCTCTTAAAGGGGAGTTTTTTCTTGCCACTGTTTGGCTTAAAGGTATTTTTTTCTCCCTCTGTGGTAGTTTTTTACCTGTTATTATCCTTGATTAGGATTCAATATTATAATTTAAGGTTAATGATATTAGCTCAGGGGTCATGCTCTGGGTCTCTGTAAAGCGCACCTAGAGACAATTCACATTAAAACAGATGCTTTACAAATAAATTTGAATAGAATTGAATTGAGGATGTCACCAGAGTGGCTGAGGGGTTAAGGTGTTGGACTCAAGATCTCATCAGTAAATACTCAAAACCTCCTGGTAAGTATATCTTCTTGGGTTAAGGACTGTTTGGGACTAATTACAATCTGCTCCTGGTGGTATCCAGTCTCTCTATGCAACCAAAGAGGTGCTGGGGTAAAAAAAAAAATGGCTTTAAAAAGAGACAGAAGTCTCAAAAAAAGATAACTGATAAGCACCAAATGGCTGTATGGATTGAAGCTAATTTCCTGGAAATAAATATGAAGATTCTGCAACTTTAATATTGTTATAGATTGTGTCGACTTGCCCCACTTGTTTTATGTGAAATTGTTAGATCAGTAACTGTTTTAAAAAGGGCAGATGTCCGTAGTCCAGTTCTGTATCTTTTGCATCTATTGAAAGACGATTTGGCGACATCAGCAGTCGACTTGTATGAACTTATGACAGCGTAGCAGCGAACAAACAGAAATGCTTGTTCAAACGGTCTCTTGTTGACATGCAGAGCTAAAATTACCTTGATTACCCACACTATCACTGAAGTGGAATGACACTTTTGAGTCTTGTCAGAGGGTTCAAATAGCGGTTTATTCTGTCACAAGCAGATTGTCTGCTGGCCCAACATTAATGGCCTGTATGCTGCAAACATATAATCCGTTCAAACTCAAAACTGCTTCACTTCACACCCTTTTGGCCTCAAATCAAAGTTTACACTCTTTACCATCTAATGACAGACCTAGCATTGTTTTAAGTCTAGAATGTTCCTTTCGTGACCTCCGATGCTGTAGTTCAGATTTCAGACATGTGCAGTGAAATGAAAAGAAAATAAGACATTCTCATCCTTAAAAACGTGTTTTCTCAGTGTATTTGTCTGTGGCGCTAAATCAAACTCTAAGGATGCCGGTGTAAAATATCTAAAGATAGACATCTCGTACAAAGAACGTCTGGATAAGGTCGGCTAATCTTGATTTAATCAACTTATTAAGGTTGTGTTCTGAAAGGATTGCAAACAAGAGAGCTGTTCACACAGCACATGTGGAATATCCCACGGCGAAGCAAATCAGTGTTTTACACAATATTAGGTCGCAGTGTTCCATGTGGCTCTCATACTTTTTTTTTGTTGGGTTTGGTTTTGATTGTTTTTGATGCAACATTCACACTATGCCATGTTCACTTTTACCCACTAACATTTCTTATTTTACTGTCCAGACACACCATGTACTTGATAGCATTGTATTAGTTTTTCTTTGTGGCTTTTAATCAAAACCAAGGAGCCTGTTTGTTACAAAAAAAGAATAGAGACCAAAATCACCAGACTGAAAATATACCTATTTCTGTGAAGCTGAACATTTTAGCATCGTGTTCATGGAGACAGATGGCAGCCCCACTTTCTAGTAGGAATTTGAGGAAATAATGGAAAACCGCAGGGTAACAGGATCCATCCATCCATCCATCCATTATCCATCATCCATTCATCCATCCATCCATCCATCCATCTATCCATCTAGCCACCATCCATCCATCTATCCAACCATCAATTGTCCATCAGTCCATCCATCAATTCACATGTCCATCCATCCATCCATCCATCCATCCATCCATCCATCCATCCATCCATCCATCCATCATCCATCCATCCATCCATCCATCCATCCATCCATCCATCCATCCATCCATCCATCATCTTCCATCCATCATCCATCCATCCATCCATCCATCCATCCATCCATCCCCATCCATCCATCCATCCATCCATCCATCATCCCATCCCATCCATCCATCATCCTCATCCATCCATCCATCCATCCATCATCCATCCATCATCCATCCCATCCATCCATCCATCCATCCATCCATCATCCATCCACCCATCCATCCATCCACCCATCCATCCATCATCCATTCATCCATCCATCCATCATCCATTCACCTATCCATCTATCTAGCCATCTAGCCATCCATCATCCATCCATCCATCCATTCATCCACCCCTCCATCCATCATCCATTCACCTATCCATCCATCCATCCATCCATCCATCTAGCCATCTAGCCATCCATCCATCCATCTATCCATCCATTGCCCATCCATCCATCAATTCATATGTCCATCCATCCATCTATCCATCGATCCATCCATCTATTCACCCATCCATCATTCATCTATCCATCCATCCATCCATCCATCCCTTCATCCATTCACCCATCCATCCATCTATCATCCATCCATCCATCCATCCATCCATCCATCCATCCATCATCATCCATCCATCCATCCATCCATCCATCTATCCATCCATCACCCATCCATCCATCCATCCATCCATCCATCCATCATCCATCCATCCATCCATCTATCCGTCCATGAATTCACACGTCCATCCGTCCAACCCTCCATTCACCTATCTATCCATCCATCTATCCGTCCATGAATTCACACGTCCATCCGTCCATCCGTCCATCCCTCCATTCACCTATCTATTCATCCATACATGCATCCACTAACATTTATTTGGTACTGGGTCACAGGGGCAACAGTCTAAATTGTTCCCAACCCAACAAAGATTAATATCTCCAGGAAGTCCTGAGTCATGGGGCCTCCTTGTAATGTTTCTTAACCACTTCAGCGAATCAGCATCCAGCAAGCTGAGGCACCAAAAACACCTCAGCTGGCCCTTTTTCAGTGTAAAGAAGCAGTGACTCTACTCTGAGCTCCCCTCCCTATACTTAGAGATTGACCCAACCTTCAAAGAAGGCTCCCTTCAGCAGCTTGTATTTGCAACTTCATTCCCTCAGTCTCCACCCGCAGTTTATAACCACGGGTGTCGGTCAGAATTTAGACCTACAGGTAAATCGAGAGCTTTGCTTTCAGCTCAGCTCTCTTTTCATCACAACAACAACCCAGTGCAGCATCTGCCTCAATGTTCTCAGAGTCTTTAAAAATCAAAGCGTGAAGCTCTCACACTGGGTTCCCATAAGACTTTCATTCACATTAATTAGGGGTGCTCCAATCGATCGGTGACCTGATCGGATCGGCCGATATGCATATGATCGGGATCGGTCAGAATTGTCATTAAAGCCGATCAAAAGAGCCGATCAAAAACGCTCTATTCTCGTGCGCATACACTGTGTATAGACCGTTTCAGGCCAGCCCCCCGGAAGTACCCCGGGGGGCTGGCCGCCATTGCGGGGTTGTGCTACAGAACGACACTTTCACCGGCTCGCAGATTAACCAGGGTTTTTCTCTTTGTACAAATATATATTTTTATAATGCCGAAGTCGGTCGAGTGGGAATACATGTTCCGTCATAAACTGTGCCAACAATGGCGTTGAAAATTCAACAATGGAAGAAGAAAGTATGCGAAATACACAAGCCTTTACTGCACGAAGACTGCCTTGTTTGCAGCCATACGGTTTGCACCGATTTCCTGGGTGCACCGACAACCAAGAAGTTAGGAAGACGTGGGTGAAAAATATCAACAGAAAGGACTTAGTTCCAAATAAATACAGCCGGGTGAGTTTTCGTTAACATTCAGTCTCGTACTACTCATAGTCTCGCTGAGAGTCCCGGACGATTCTGGCCGAAAGAACAGCAGTATGACGGCTACTGTAGCCCTCGGCACTAGCACAAGCCTATAAATCAATGAATGAATGAATGAATGACTTAGGAGAATGATAAAATAAATATAACATTAACACATAGCCTAATTTACCGCTAGCGTTAATGTTACAGTAGCATAATCTTTATGGCTTGTTGACGTTAGTTATAGCCAGCGTTCCAGCATTCCAACAGTTTTTAGTGTTTGATTATGGGAATAGATCATGCTATTTCCATAACCAATCATTAAAAACAGCGATAAACTACCTTCATCTGTAACTGGAGGCCACTGCCTAACATCATCAATCCAAGACATGTCTGCGTTATCCGTAACAGATGCTCCACGCTGCTGTGTTTGGGTTAGTTGGTGGAGCACCGCACACTCCAGTTATGGCAGGGCCACTAGGGGGCGCATGTCCACAATTTTCAAGTCGAAAAGGTCTAAGACAGCAAGAAACAAAGGGAAATAAATACGATCGGTGATCGGTATCGGATCGGCCGATATTGATTTCAGTGATCGGTGATCGGTGATCGGCCCCAAAACCCTGATCGGAGCACCCCTAACATTAATACACCTTTACAACAGCAAATCAATTAAACCTCATCATTTGTTGTTTGTTTTTTTTTTAACTAATCCATCTTTGTTGATAATATATGACACAGACAGGCTCTGCTCATTTATAATGTCAAAAAAAAAAAACCTTTCATGAGGTCAACTGAAATTCAGACTGCGTTGACAGGACAAGGCAGAGATGGGGGTTTTCAGGATTACCCTTGTCCTTGTGTCAGGCCAACAGAGAAATACTAAATGGGTGCAGCCTGATTCGACATCTCCGGGTGGACAGGCAACTAAACAAATAACTGCTTCAGCATCATTTGTCGCACTGGTATTCCATCTGACAGAGACAGGCAGGCTGAATAAGACCGAGGGGAGAGAAAAAGACCAGAGAGTACAAAAAAAAACTTTAGAGACAGACCATTAGACAGAGACAGAGAGTCGGGCAGTTTAAATGGATGGAGAGGCAGGTGAAGGGACGTGTACGAGACAGCCTGATAAAAGTGCAAGGCCTACAAGCAGCAACGGCCATTTGCATGGGAAAACAATGTCAGGATGGTAATTTCAGTGGTGTGACAGCGTGTCACTTGGTTCAACAACAACTTAACAGCCTCCAGCAGACAGGAGAACATCCCAGTGCCAGGCGAAAATCAGGCAAGAAAGCCAAAAAACAAAATAATAGGCTTGAACATTCATTTAAGCTATCACTCCATATTAATTTATCTTGTCAAGCATAATTTGCATCACAAATTATTTACATTTTTGTGCTGTGTGAAGAGGGTGTAGTAGCTTTAGTAAAGAGTTGAAGAATCCAGTGACGATGGTGAAGGTAACCTTCTGTGGTGGCTGCTGCTAATTTACACATAAGCGAGAAGATGTTGTTGTCAAAATGTTCAGATTTCTGCATCTTGGCTCTTTATTAGTAATCATTCTTGACCTGAAACACGAGCAGAACACTGCAAAGAAACTCGATGCAGAGAAAAGTCGATACGGATTCAAGTCCTCCCAATGTTGGACGGCGAGTGGAACCTACTGGAGGTCACAGAGGATGACCGAATATCAAGATCAATAAATGATTAGTTGGCTGCTCCTGCACACTCTGAATTTACAGCCTCCAATCAAAGGCTTAATTCTGTCTCCAAATCTCTGAGGGAAAATGATTACTACGGGACAGTAAGTCATTATTCAGTATAATTGCAGCAGCATCGTTGATAACTGTCAGCTTTGCCTACAGAAGAAAGGAAATGTTTAAACATGAAGACCGCTATTAACATTCACCAGGAGGACAGAGCTGACTAAATTAGTTCTTCCCACAGACAATGCGACAGAAGATGGACGGAGACAGCTCGGGCGAGGGGAGTAAGGTGGAGGAGGAGAGGAAGATTTGTGGCAGAAACACAGTAACACAAAAGAGGAAAGACAAAGAAAAGGCAGCGAGACTTGAAGAATAGCAGCCCGTTGGTTGGTGAAAAAGTTGAGTAATTTATCTGCAGGATCCTGCAAAAGGGCCAATCGATGGACCGCCCGGGCTTTTTATCCACGTCTGGTGTCTCACCAACCCTGAGACCTTCGTTGCGATCAGCTACATCAGATCTTCTGGTCTCACTGAGTTTGAAGTCAGACAGAAATCCCATTTTATTTGCCGGTTTGCAGCACATGCTGCAAACCCGCAGATCTCCTAAAGCCGCTATTTAGGGATAGCGGGTAGCAGGAGGGCCGTTCCCCCGCAAAGAATGCAATCTTCCACCTTGCTAAACCCGCTATCCCACCTGCGCTACCTGCTACATTATGCATAGGAGTGGTTAGGGCGTTCCACCTGTTTAACCAATCAGTGCGTCAGTAGCCATTGCCTTTAATAGCAGGTTGTGCTACCCGCTAACCGCTATGGAGCGTCTTTTCATCCAGATCAGAGCAGCTCTCATGTGCAGCTCATCTGGGACTCTGCTGTAGAGCTTCCTCCTCTTCCTTGTCCTCCTACATATAAATATTTCCACACAGACAATTCCTATCAGCTACCTGAAAGTCCCAGATAGTTGGTGTCCTCCCAGTAAACACGTTCTGGTTGTCTATGGTTTAACTGGCGAGCAAGTCGTTTAAGACGATCTCTGCTATTTTCTCAGAGGTTCAACTGAGGCCATATCACACTTTTTATACAAGAGTTAATTCCAGAGGTAGAGTAGTTTGTGCACGTCCACATGTGACCAGGTGGACGCACATTGATGCCATTTGTGCCGACATGCCTAAACCAGCGATCGCAAGATACCGAGTTTGCGGAAAGGGCAAAAGACACGCCCATTGCCAAACCTACAATGTGAGTAAAGGAGTCGGCATAATGGGTAGCGGCTTTAGGGAGCGGAAGATTGTATTAGCTGAGGTTCCTATATCTGCAATTTGCGGGTAGCGGCTAGCAGGGAAGTGTACGATCGGAGCCTTTTTAAATTTCACTAAAACAGTGCTGGCAACCATTTAAATTCATTCCTGCTGAACAGCAAGCTCCCGGAACCAACGCAAGTGATGTGAAACGTGAAAGACCGGATCTAGACAGTTACATTAGGCTGGGCAAGCGACAAATAACAGGGAGGCAACATAGCAGTCACTGGAAGTCACTGGTTCGCTTAGGAGATGTGGTGCCACGACAGCATGGTGGAATTCTTGGTGATGTGCAGATGGAGGACATCTCTGGAGATAGGGTCAGGGTTAGGGTTAGGGCTTCTGACTGGGCAGGAGGCTAAAGGGCAGAGGTGAGCAAACCCAGTCCTGGAGGGCCGCTGTCCTGCATGTCTTAGATGTTTCCCTGCTTCAGCACGTCTGATCCAAATGAATGGATCATTGACATACTCATGCAGACCGAGATGACAAGCTGGTAGCTGGTGCTGATCTATTAATTTAGATCAGCACCAGCTTGGCCAGGGAAACATCTAACAACGGCCCTCCAGGACTGGAGTTGACCACCCCTGCAAAAGGCGCATCTCACAGCTTTTTAGAGCACTGGATTTTCAGAGACAGAATAAAGGTTTCACAAATCAAAAACGTGAACAGTCTATGTGGTTTTTGATCTGAATCTGAAACTCAGGGGGTCTGACTACTAAAAAAGAAATTGCTTTTTTTTCTTTCCCTTTTTACAAATAGAATAAAGGTTTCACAAATCAGTAACTGCGTTTTATTAAGTCTTAGATATCTGAGAGATTAATTTCATCCAGGTTTGAGTTGTTCAAATGTGACTGTGCAGAGGCTTTTGAAGGTGCTCTACTCAGGCAGCTTGCAACCAACGAGGTGTAATAATCAGACATCCCAAGAGTCCTCAGGGCTCCGGGAGTCTCTTGCATATCCATAACGGCTTCCCTGACAACCTGGAATTAAATGCAGCCTCCTGCAGATTGCGCAATGCCACAAATTTCATTTGCAATTGATTTGCAAGTGAGAACAAGTGACAGATGCAGCGCTGGGAGACAGAGAATGTCAGAGAGAGCATCCTAAATCATGGCTGACTTTTCCATGAAGCTGAAGCATCAGTGCACCACTGTCAATCGACAACATCATGGCGTTGTTACTCACTGAAGCACATACTGTTGTTTCTATTTCCACTATTACTGAATAACATTTGGTGAATTTAACATGTCTTATTCCTTCTTTAAATGAATAAATAAATGAAATGAGAAAGCCACAGGTAAAAGACTCTAGTCCACTCCAGGCGACGTTCATATCAATGGGATGTTGGGGCGATGAGGCTGTCAGACAGGAGGATGGGATTCCAGCCAGCTGGGAATTTGTCAGAATACTGGGTCGTTGGACGAATGAGATGTCAGAATAATGAGAAGTCCAGCAGAATGGGACGGATTGGGACTGAACTGGTTCTTCTCAGACTGGAGCTGTATTTCCAAATTATCATACTCCACCAATTTCAGATGGCATCATTTTCTGTTTTATATGACATAGAAAAACTATTCCTCTGGCCCTGGTAAGTTAAAGAAATGTCACGTACAGGGCCGTCGCAAGGGGGGGGCGGGGCCCGGGGCAGACTTGAGATGCGAGGCTCTTTACAGGATAACCTATTTTCACGTGCTCCTTCGGAGCGAGGACAAATTGCAACCTGTTTGTAGTGTTAGTAGCAACATCAGATAATAATAATAATAATAATAATAATAATAATAATAATAATAATAATAATAATAATAATAATAAACAATGGAAAGTAAGAAACAGTAAGAAAAAGCCTTCTAATGACCACATGAAATTATTAGATAAACAAAACTCATTGGTCAAGTGTGAGGCCCCTCATAGCGCGGGGCCCTGGGCGACCGCCCCCTTCGCCCCCCCCTTGCGACGGCCCTGGTCACGTACATGACGAATCTTCTTTGTACGCCAAAAGCAACAAGGCTTACATGAGTGCAACATTTCCAGATGTCTTGTTTTGCTGCGCTGTGTAGGTGGTGTTACGAGACTCTTTTAATATTCTCCATTCACGTAATCAAGAGCGAAACAGCTCCTCAGAGAACAAATGGGGAGGGCAGATTCTTGGCAGCCCCGGCAGCCGAAGACAGAAATGAGAAGGACACATTCATTTATTCATCCATTTCCGAGACAAGCAGCAGATTCGTCTCCCTGGGATCCTGCAGCGGGAACTTTCCTCTAAGCCCACTAAATGCGAGAGCTCGATACAGATCCAGGTGCCCAGCCACACAGTAATCCTGCACATCCACTCTGTGCTGTCTATTACTGACACAACTGTGTGCTGCTGGAGTTTATTTCTCCATTTCCCTTAATCTACTAACATCAACACTCCAGGAGGCAGCGTGCTTACAGTACGCAGTTTTATATTTCTGCAGCTGGCTGCACATGGATTATTTTATCGCAATATACTGCGTGTACTTTATAAACTCGTGCTGTGTAAGAAATAGCTCTCACCGCTGGAACCACAAATTCTTCAAAAAATAAAATAAAATAAAATCCTTTGGGGATATTAGCACTAACTACCCAGATTTTTTTTATTTTTTTAAATGCCTGCATACTGCTGACATGCTCAAACACAGTGTCCTTCAACAGTTTGTTACCTCTGGTTGAATTTGAATTATGGATTAGTTCTGGGTCTGTGCTGCGGGAGCTGATTCGCTTTTGTGATTAAAAATTTGTGCAAAAGAAGCCATGATTCATTTATAGTAACCTCTTCCTGACGAGTTCAACTGCAACCTTATACAAAACATGATTCAATATACATGCGCTAACCCACCAAGAACATTTCCACAATGTAAAAAGAGTCCAGCAAACGGTATTCCTTAGAAAACTGGAACTAGTGACGAGCTGCTACATGCTACAAACGCTAGCCTGTTATGGTGTAAGGATCACCACTCAAGATAAAAACTCACTGAGGCAGAAGAACAAAACAACAACAACAACAACAACAACAACAACAAAAACTTCACTGTTTACGGCTCAACTCCGATTGTGGTCTCAACTGTGATGTTTTTCCTTCTTAAATAATATCCCAGAGAAAAACTCCACTCGATTCATCCAATCCCACGTCTCTGTGACAAATTAAAAGCACTTTTTGATCAATCAGACCATTTCTGTTACCCGTAGAGCCTTACTCAATGGGTCAAACCAAGAGAACATCTCAAAATATATCCAATACTTTGTTGCTCTGATTGGATGGTGCCCGAAGTGATTTACGAGTGCAAACAGTTGCGGTGAATTCACACGGCAGCGTTGTGGCAATGCACGGGGGATGGTGTTTCAAATCAAATCAATCAAATCAAAGGATACTTTATTAATCCCTTTTGGGGAAATTCAGGTATCTGGTGTTACTTCGTCAGACTAAAAAGAACCAATCAAACTTCTTCCTGCTAGCTGCACAAACAATCCCCAGTTTTTAATTTGGTCCCGCCTAGGGATGTAACGATATGGAAAATTTGATATCTCGATTATAGTGACCAATTTATCACTGTTTACGATATTATCGCGGTATTCTTAATTGCTGTATAAATGTCTAAAAAACACATACATTTAAATAATTTCACAAAATCTTGCAATTTTCTTGTCATACTAAAACAACCGAAGCCAAAATTTTATCAAAATGAAACTTTCACATTAAAAGGTCAAACAACTGGCACAGAAAGAGGTTTAATTTTAAATGAACAAAATAAATAACAGGAACAAAGCTTATTTGTCTGGTGCAACTTTAAATAAACACTTTAACAACCATAGTAGGTCAAAATATGCAAACAATTATCAGGAACAAAAATTATAGTGAAGTTAAAATGAAATAAACTTTGGACTTTAAACTGAACCTTAAATACGTATAAATGTGCAAATAAAGAAACAGTTGTAAAGGAGCCAAATATGTTGTTATGAATTGTAGTTCACTCTGTGTGTCTGTGGGTGTCGCTGTGTTGTTACCTGAGGGTCAGGTATAAAGGTAGCTGCCTGTTATTGGTTAGGTGTTTGACCTGGAAGGGCAAAAGGTTTTTGACCGCTGTGGCGCTAACTGCCGGCGTTATGGTTGTGGGATCAGTTAATGGAATAAATCAATATTTTAACTGCATCAGAAGAACATCATTCCGGTCATTTTTCAATCAACACGCAACAGTAACATTTATGAAATGCGAGTTAGCGAAGCGCGTCGACCAGGTTACTCTTGGTCAAACATCTCAGTAGCTTGAAGCATTAGCCTTAGCTCCTTCAAGTTGCTTGTATAAATTACAATAAAATGCAAACAAGTGCTCTGCAGACATGATTATTGTCCTCCACCAGTTGTCCCTCTGCATTCTTAAAAAAACAAAACAGAATATGCCCAGACCTCGGATTTTGTCATTTTAGTGGGTTGATAAATGTCCTGCGTGCGATCACCACTTTCCATCATGCTCACGTTATGATGCCGATGTTACAAGCTACATATTCACGCGAGACACAGTCGCGAGTTGCTCGCAGACTTGAATGAGGCTGATATTACATATCCCGGGAATCGACCACGATAATGAGATGAAGTCAAACATAAACGGTAATTGTTATCGCGTAAAATTTTACCGCGCTTTACCATAATACCGATAACCATTCCATCCCTAGTCTCTGTGTACGACTACATTGGCTAGCTCTAGCCGTGTAGCTGCAACTTGATTGTGCTGATTGGCCAACTTTTGACAGAGGCAACGCCAACGAAGCAGGGAACCCACAGTTCAGTTCGGCAACTGATGATGTCACCCTAATCGAAGTCCACGGAGACGGATGCAGACGACACACTGCAATGCGCACATGTGAACACATCAAAGTTGAGCTCATATCTTTTCATACGTCTGCTGTCTTTGAAACAGCTTTAGAGTCAGAAAACAGTCACCATGGCAGCTTCTGTTGAACGAAAGTCAGTCAAATTCAGCTTAAACGAGACCTTAATGAGTCAAACCCAAAAAAACAATTCATTCTCCATCATCTTTCAGTGCACTGCATTTTGGAGACTTAAACATATAACGTTGCAGCATTTAACCGATATGATTATGTATAGAAAAGACTGTATATTACTGGAAGTATATAATATTCTCATGGTCCTCTATCACCCCAAATCAAGGTCGGACGAGCCAAACAAAGAAAGCAGACTGGCACTGTTTGGTTACGGTCCAAGCGATCTGGGGACTGAGTGGGTGTCCTTCTCACTCTGCATTTAAGTTTCCCAGGTGGTGAAAATCGTTCTGATCCCAGTGAAATCCATATCCCCCTTCCAGCTGATTCTGGGCTTTGATGTCGGGATAAAGCAGATGAACTGCAATCTCTTTTTTTTTCCTTCAAAGCCTCATTTCACCGTTCCTTCCTTTTTCTCCTTTTTTCACGCCAGACCCAGACGCTACTCACATTTATCTTTCTTGCATAAGCCTCAAAGACAAACAGCACCTATGGAGTAAAAGCAAAGCATCCATTTCTTGGGCTCTCTTTTATTTTGTCAGTATTTCATTCTGATCCTCTACATCCAGACAAGTTGCAGTGAATTTTTTTTCCCTTCTCATATAAATCCATTGAAATAACTTGAGGTTTTGGATTTTGTCTCTGAAATAAAGACTGCTCACTAAAGTCCCACAGTGCAATTTGTCCATAAAAGAGGAGGTCAATCTGGCTGCACTGCTTTCACTGTATTCCTTCTGTAATATTCATGTATACATCAACAAATTCATTCTAACATCTCGTAGAAAAGGCAGCACAAGCATTACAAGGTTACAAAACTTTCTCATTTACACAACTTTCTCGTTCTGACTGGTTGTTAAGAGTCTGAACAAATGCAGCGCCGGATTTTGGTAACGAGGGTTCTTTTCTCACCATCTCTTCTGTTGAGCTTGGCAAAACCCGGAGCGTGGCTGCTGGACAGCTGGGACGAGACTCTGAAGGACGACGGCGGCAGGCCGGACACCAGGGCGGAGTCACATAACTCTGTCAACCAGTCACAAAGCAGAAACAAACACTGTTAGAACCGTACACTTGAGTTGTGTCATGCACAGGAGGTGGTTTTTTTCCTGAAGAGAAGCTCATAAAAGTGTAAAAAGGTGGGCTGCTGTTTGTTACAGATTCCACAAGCCTGGGCTTTGTTGGAAGAGCAGCTGGAATCCACAAATAATACAGTGACACCTTTTCCAATGCATGTTGGAGCCTTGCTTTGAACCAGATCAATCATTCAAGTCTTTAATACTGCAGTCACAACACTGCCGAACTCTGACGGTGAATATTTCTTTATTCTACCACATTCTACCAAACTGTGAGCTTCCTTTGGTGATTCAGCTGAGTATTTAGTAGGGGTGAGTATTGGCAAGGACCTCGCAATATGATATGTGTCATGATACTTGGTTCACGGTACAATATTATCATAATATTGCGATGTCACGATATATTGCGATATACTACCCAGTTAATATCAAAATTAAAAGTAGAGATGAAAAATCAAGTTATATGTTCATCAGATGATATTGATCATTCAGAGGACAAATTGAGTCAAAACCTTTTGCTTCAAAACAACCTATATATTGTTTATTATGAGTGTTTTTGCACATTTAAATAACCGTTACAACATACTGACAGCATTGTAAAAAAAAATCGATATTAGGAGCTGAAAAATCGATATTATATTGGGCGGCCAAAAATCACAATATATTGCCAAATCGATTTTTTTTCCACACCCCTATTATCTAGTCTCTGTAAATATCAGTTTCATGGCAATTGTTGAACTATCAGAAAATGTAATTTAGGACGCATTCACACCTAATAGTCGGTTAGATTTGGTACGATTGGGGTCGTAACATTCAGCCTGCACTTTGACAGACGACCCAAACCTTTTGAATAACACACTCCCCCCTCCTCGCCTGTGGCGGCGCCGCATCAGGAACTACTGACGGAGAAGCCAAGAAAAAACGGTGACCACAGTAGACCAGCTTCATCTTATAGCTGATGTATAACTGCGTGCCATTAGGCGGCGCGCAGTTCTTGGAAGAAACGTCCTGGACAGGAGCCCAGATTTACATGAAAGCCCTGCTTAGCCGCTGCTTTAATGTTGCTTATTGTCATTGTGGTTTAAGAATTTAGTATATCTTACTTTAGCAGTAATATATAGTGTTCTAGTGAGACAATCAATCGGCAGTTAACTATTACACTGACCACGACAGAGGTGCAGAGTGGATTTAATGTCCAAATTGTGTACAAGATCAGAGAGGTCATTGACTCACATCACAGAGTGAAGGATGTTTGGAAATGGCAAGTGGTCAGTAAGAAACAGCCGTTTCTAAACCATCACATGAACAACATTGGGACTTTGAGATATTGGCCCTGATCGTACACCTCCCGCTACCCGCTAATGCAATCTTCCGCTTCACTAAAGCCGCTGCCCGCTATGCCGACTCCCTTACTCACATTGTAGGTGTGGCAATGGGCGTGTCTTTTGCGCTTTTTCGCATTTGTATTTGTATTTGTGTATTTGCTTAAAAGACAATGAGTCTGTTTAATGTTCTCTGAGAGAAGAATCAGTTAAAATTTCAGGGGCCTGATTCACAATCCTCTGGAGTTTCTGTCTTGTTTTGTTTTGGTTTTTTTTGACACGTGAAATTTGGACTCAAATAATTGCCAAAACATGTGTGAACTAGAAAAGCACTCGGAGAGCGCAGACCTTCCTTCAAGTGCAACAATTCACCCATATGGCGATTTACAGATTGCGATAAAATCTGCGTTCTGGATCAGATTCGGATCAGCCTTTGAGATTTGATAGAGGTTCCCATTGTCAATCCTTGAGTCAAATTTCATGAGTTTTGGGCAATCATTAACGGAGATATTGAGAAACAAAATTTTCGGCCCCACTGACCGCAATGTTATTGAAAATTTGAAAGTGATCCAGAATCCAGGATTTCTTCCGGATCACAGCCAAAATGAAATCAGTTCTTCCTTTTCACATTTCTGACAACTCCTGAAAATTTCATCCATAAATCTATCCATAACTTTTTGAGTTATCTTGAACACAGACAGACAGACAAACGCCGGCAAAAACATAACCTCCTTGGCGGAGGTAATTATTTTGCCCAATTTGCCTCTCCGAGCCTCCTCTGACAACACACGAAACAAAGAAAGCGACGCGGTGAGGAGGGCTGAAGTGAAGGCGGGAGCTGTGTGGATTAGTGAAATGAGCATTGATGTTTTTCTGCTTGAGGATGATTGTTGGTGTTCTGGAGCAAAAACAACCACAGCTGGAGCTTCATTATCCTGCTCACCGCTACGTGGCGTGAGCAGATAAATAAGGCGGCTAAAGTTCATATTGGGAAGCACTAAACTGTGGGCTTATAGGGCTCTGAAGTGCAGGACCTACTGTTTACTGCTGTTTGCTGGGGTGATGGATGGAGCTAATCAGTATTCAGGGTTCCTCGCTCTGTATTGGACTCTGTAAGCATTTTGTTATGCAGCGAATGAGCCACCGTTTCCCTCTCTGTCTGTGGGGGCAGTCTGCCACTTTATTTTATTTCATTTTTTGTTGTTTTTTTTTTTTGGGGGGGGGGGTAAATTTATTTGGCTTCGAGCTGCCAAACATTCTCTTTTAAATTCTTTTAGCCTTTAGTACAGTCAAACTCCCCATTTGTCACTTCAGGAGAAAGATAAAGTTGATGCATGATGAATTGTCAGTAAGGCTGAGTGATGGATGTCCGTGCGGGTATCTGACTGGACTGGAAAGATATTTCCCGTCAGTCAAATGTCAATATGAGACCTTCTTGTCCTGCTAGTCACATTCAACAGCAGCAGAAATGCCCTTTTTTGTTTGTTTACTATAATTCAGTTTGTCTTAGATTGAAAAATTATGACTTCAGTTATTGTTTTCCAGAATGACCCGACAAGTTTGAGTCCTTGAATCATTTTTAAAAACGTTTGGATGACAAACTCATGGTGCAATTACATGCAAATCAGTATAAGGAGGTATAAAAAGAGAATAACAGTGAGACTGAGGCCCCGATCGTACACTTCCCGCTAGCCGCTACCCACTTACTGCTACCCGCAAATTATTGGTTTAGGAACCTCCGCTAACCGCTAATCTGCTGCAATCTTCCGCTCCCTAAAGCCGCTACCCGTTATGCCGACTCCCTTACACACATTGTAGGTGTGGCAATGGGCGTGTCTTTTGCCCTTTCTGCTAAACTTGGTATCTTGAAATCGTGGATTTAGGGTTGCGGGTAGTGGGTGGTCTGACCACCCACTACCCGCAACCAGCATGTCGGTAGGTACAAGAGCGCGTTCAAATGGCATCAATGCACATCCACCTGGTCACATGTGGATGTGCACAAACAGCTCTACATCTCGAATTAACTCTTGTATAAAAAGCGTGATCTGCCCTTCGTTGAACCCCTGAGAAAATAGCAGAGATCATCTTAAACGGCTTGCTCGCCAGTTTAACCATAGATGACCAGAGCGTGTTTACTGGGAGGACACCAACTATCTGGGACTTTCAGGTAGCCCATAGGAATTGTCTGTGTAAAAATATTTATATGTATATATCAGTACAGAAGAGGAGGAAGGAAGGAAGAGGAGGAAGCTCTACAGCAGAGTCCCAGACGAGCTGATCTGGATGAAAAGATGCTCCATAGCGGTTTGTGAGTAGTGCAACCTGCTCTTAAAGGCAATGGCTACTAACGCGCTGATTGGTTTAACAGGTGAAACACTATAACCACTCTTTTGCATAATGTAGCGGGTAGCGCAGGTAGGACACCGGTTTAAGCTAGGTGGAAGATTGCGTTCTTTGTGGGGAACACCCCTCCCGCTACCCGCTATCACTAAATAGCGGCTTTAGCAGATCTGGCGGAAGATCAGGCCTTGAATGTTCCATAGGTAATGATAGGACTTAAAACCAGCTTGGGAAAATGGTTCAACATGGAAGTCAAAGATGTAAACATGAGAAGGAAAGAGTTACTTTGTGCAACACAAAGAAGAAAGTGTGCTTCCTTGAAGAGCCGTATATTAATATTCAGATAAGGCTCTCCATCCGGGGTCAGTGCTGAGGTTCAATGGCTCCAGAAGCCGGCAGGTATTCAACATTTAGCTCCGTTTCCCTCTGAGCTGTCTGTGTTTGTGCTCCGCTGGTCACACCACCAAGGACGTCGGCTCTCAAATGCCACAGCTCTGCCGAGGAAAACGACCCGGTGTTTTTAACCGCCCTCTCAGCTGAGCGTTACCTCGGCGAAGCCGCGCTCTCAACACACATTATCTCCGCAGGGATTACAGCACTCCGCGTTGGAGAGGCGTCCCTCTCGTTTCAGCTCTCCAGGCTACTGTAATTCACCTGCTTTTAACTCAGAGAGCTCAGCCACCGCCCACAGCAGCGAGTGTCTGTCAGGGTAAAGCCCGACCCAATAAAAATGATCAAGAGGAGTTTCAGAGGACAAAAGGGTTGGGAGTTCTCTGAGGGTTGTTAAATAGATGGGCAATATTTAAAATAATCTTCAAATGGGTCTTACTAATTCATGACTGACTGCACACGGCAGTAATCAGCAGTATATGATGCGGATTTCTTGCTCCTGGGCTGCATAGCTCTAAGCTGACGCTTGTTTTAAAGCCTGAAAAGTCTAATTTTTTTCTCATCTTCTGAGATGAGCGAAGCACCTGCAGTTCAGTTCAGCGATAGCTTGTTGTCAATCACACTCAATGGACGGTAATCGCACATGTGAGGCCTGAGGTCAGAGCAAACCAGCAGACCTGTCCGTGACATGGAGCCTGAAACTGAGTAACAGCACAAGGATGACTCGTTTCTAGCAAAAACAGAGGCCATATGAGCGTGAACCTGCTTATCTGTTCAGGTAAAATAGATGGGAAATATTTTAGCAGGCATAATTATACTTTTTTTTTTTTTGCATCTACGTTTTAAATTAAAACCTGAGTATCGTTAAAATTTAGTCTTAAAGACACACAGTGCAGCAATACCACTTATGACCACTGCCGTGTCGACCAAAGAGCGACTGACAACACTGTGTTGGTGAGTACGGACGGCCCAGCATGTCTTCAAATCAGAGGTCTTCACGGGTCCACTTTCATGGACCCGAACCCGAATGGACCCGTGAAAATTCAACCTGAAACCGACCCAATCCGAGCTATTATCATAAATCCGGGAGTCCGAACCCGAATGGACCCGCAATATTTGGATCTGGAACCGACCAGACCCGGGTCTTTAGTTTCCAACCACGAACAAAACCGAGATACCCGAATAGAACCGAGACAATCCAGCCCATAGTTGCTCATGTTAAAAGTTGTCTAGCGTTGAATAAAACTTGATTTTCTTACCTAAAGTTGTCTTCTTCTACCCGGTTCAGTTGCTACATAGGCTACGTAATGTAAACAACAGTAAATCCACGTCGTTATTTTCTTTGTGGATACAGATGCTATTGGTAGCAACTGCTAACGCTAATAGCCTACACCGGTCAGGACGTGTCGTGAATCTGTTCGCTCATCCAGCGTTGTCATGTTGGTGATCCGTTGTGCTTTACAGCTGCCGGGCAAACCGCTAATAACACGCTACGGCAACACCATTGTTTCATGACAAACACGCCACGTTAATGAATAATTAAATAAACTGCCCCGACTCCTGACATTGGCTGCCACCACCAATATCTTTATCTCTGTCGAGTAAACGTGGACCCAGCCTGTCAGAGAGCACTGACCGGATCCGGGACTAACTATACCGATTCCAACCTGAACCCGGAGTCACGTCTTTTGAATGGACCCGAGACTCGATTCAGGTCGGGTCGGAACCTCGGGTTTTTGAGTTGTCGGGTTGTTCTGAAGACCTCTACTTCAAATATAACTTTGCCCCACTAGAAGTCCACTTCTTACACGCATGAATTTTCTTCCGATATGCTGCCCCCGTGTGGCCAGTATTGTAATTTCTCCATAGCGTGGTTTAAAGTCCAATAATATTCAAGTGTGGTACAGTTATTTTAATGGCTCAGGATCATACAGCACACATAGGTGAGGAAGAGTTACACCTGCTTGATGACAGTAATAAGGAAAAGCTACTGCTCGAGAAAGTGAAGGTCTGTGAAAACCCAGATTGAAATGTGAACTGTGACTGCCTGGCTACAGGAGCTAAGCAAACAATCAAACAAACACACAAATAAACATGAGGAGCCGTAAAAAAATTCCACATGGTCTTAGATCCTCCACTTTATCCATAAACTTCCGCTTATCTGGTCTTAGATTTCCACCAGTGTCAGTTAATAAACTGTGGCTTTGCAATCAATATATTCGGACCAGGGCATGCCAAATAAATTTACAGAAATATAAAATCTCTTCCTTCATGTATTCTGTTTGCCAGTCTTGCACAACAACCCGTGTTCTGCTTTTAGCAACTTTCACATGCTTGTAAAATTTAAAACATGCTCCTGTTTCTTTCTTTTTTTTTTTTTTTTTTGAGCGGTAAAAAAGAAATTTGGAAAACCAGCATGGTTGACTGTACCTTGTTTAATAAACACCAACAGTCATTTTTTTGCCCAATAAAGTCCCTGATTTAAGGATGGAGGTTTCCTAAACCCTATTTGCAGACTTACAACTCTCCATTCGCAAAAACAAGCCTAAGGAAGTAATCTGTCTAAAATTTACAAGAACCTTGTATTTTTTCCAGTTGGTTCTGTTTCAGACCAACAACAGACCATCGATCTGCTCGTGACCTAAACAAGCAGCTAGTCTCCAGCGTTGCTCTCTATGAGCATTTTTCATCAAAAGCTGTATTTCTACCCTGCTGTTGCATGTTACTTGCCCATCCACAGCAGTATTTTTTATGAATTTAGACACATTTCCTACACAAATACACACAAAAAGGGATGTATGTGAAATTGGACATACGTAATCTTGTGCACATGTCAAATACTACTAAAGAAGACGTGATCATGAGTCTGAAGAAGACTGATGACCGCGTAGTCCCCAGCTGACTAAAGGGTGTTTGCTCTGACTGTGGTCGATGCTCGTGTCCTGCAAAACGAGGCTCCAGGGACCTTTAATGTGAGTACACTTTCCATTACCTCCAGCAGCCACAGGCATGTTCACAAAAGGGACAGGGGAGCCCTGATTTAATGAAGACTAGAAGGCGAGGCGGGAGGGACAAAAAATATGCTGTCGCAAGCGTAACGCACGTCCCATCGTGTGCTCATTTGTCGAAAAAAATTTAATATTTTCATTAAAAAATGGGTGCAGATAGCCCTTTGTTTACGAACATTCAAGTCAGAAACTTTCATAAACACGAACAATGTGGCTCTGAAGTCCAAATTAACGAGGATAATTCCTGCAATTTCCATATCTGCCAGGTGGTGGCAGCAGCTACCCATGGTGCTATTCGGTGCCATGTCCCACCTACGAAGGGTAAACAAAAGTTCATGATGAAAGTCCATGAGCCCAAATTGATATTGATTATGGTGAAGTTGATGAATTCAAAGACCCACAAAAAAAGCAGTTTGAAACTAGAAAAGCACTCAGAGAGCACAGACCTCCGCCAAGCGCAACAATTATCGAAAATTTGAAAGTGATCCAGAATCCAGGATTTCTTCCGGATCACACCCAAAATGAAATCAGTTCTTCCTTTTCTCATTTCTGACAACTCCTGAAAATTTGATTAAAATCCATCCATAACTTTTTGAGTTATCTTGTATACAGACAGACAGACAGATAAACGCCGGCAAAAACAAAACCTCCTTGGCGGAGACTACCTGATATAAATTTCTGATGGTGTCAGAAATCCTACGACTCCGTCTACTCATTAGCCAATTATGGTGCAACTTGAAATGACATATTAATTACTGCTATCTAGCACATCTTTCAATAAAACCTTTATGTCTGTAGTATCTCAAACTATCTCTTAGTTAGGCACACGTAGACACTACAACAGAGCAGTTTGTTTTCATGTGTTGCTCGTTTCCTGTCAGCACATACTGATGACATAATTCTATGTCGCCTGTATCTCCGCATCAGTCGTAGCATCCGATTCAAAAGGGCTCACCATCGACCAGTCTGCACGTACGGTTCTGGACTTTGCACCCAGGCCTGAGCAAACGCGAAGCGTCCAGTGTGAGATGGTATAATCTTCCACAACTGCAGAAACTCTGCAGCATATCGGAGCCCCGCAAGTAAATATTTCACTGCTGTCTGTGAATCTAACCAATAACGAATTCCACTTCCACAAAAAAATGCACTTTAACATGTAAAATCACCATGCACGGGTCAGTTTCAAGAGGCACGGGCGCGTTGTGATGAAGAATGCTGATGCTGACAGAGCAATTGAAGCTGAAAGCCTTGCAGTTAGAGCTGTGAGGCCGGACCGGACCGCAGCGTAAATCATGATATCGGCTCTTGTCTCAGTGGTGAAGCACAACATTCATTAATGGAGGGATGTTAGATGGAGGCAGCGCTGCTTCGGCTGTAGCTTAGAGTTTTCAGCCTGAGAGGAAAGCTGAATATTTATGGCCCTGATGTTTATGAATCGGGTGTATATCTGTGGGACACACCAACGCTGTCCAGACCGAACACGTTCTCACATAAATTATTTTCTTTTCTACTGCGTGGCTACTTTATTGATTTGGTTTATCATTTTTCCATGTTATGTAGCTCTAATGAATAAAAGAGACAGCTATCGCAAAACTCCGGTGCTGTTTCTCCCAATCAGTAATAGATTTTAGTCATTAATAACCAATCATTTCAGAGCTGAAAACCAGTTTTAGTTATCATCGCTGATAATGTTGTCAAACCAAAAGCTCATATTATTCATTACTTTTGAGTGCATGTCCTCTGTTCCCATTTGTACCCAACTACCTTTTTTTCTCCAGAGTAAAAAACAGCCCTACATCCATAATGAGATAGCAAGGAGTGTAAACCTTTGTTTGGGACCAAAACTATATATTTTGAACCAGTTTTCGAGTTAGAATAAAAAATATCTTTACATGCAAAATGACAATGAATGTTTGCACGAGGGCCACTGGCACTACATCCAAATAAATTGCTGTTTTAAGCCTCTGAAAAGACTTTGCTTCCATAAAACTGGATCAGTACTTTTATATTTATGAAAAAATAAGCAATCACTAGTTGCAGAGGCCATGACATCTTCTCCTTAAGTGTCTATCAACGGTGGTTTGTGAAAATTAAGTTGTTGATTTGTGCACACTTATGAGAACGTTGCAGCGAATGGATGGAGATCACTGTCCAAACAGTCCTTTTAAAGCACGTTGTCTGAACCAGGATGCCTGCAGTCCTTACCCCCTACAGGATTTCTAAGCGGCCCACTTTTTGCGACATTCATCATCCAGCAGCCACAGAAAAAATAAATAAAATTATATATATATATATATATATATATATATATTATATATATATATATATATATATATATATATATATATATATATATATATATATATATATATATAAATGTAACAGCCCTGCCTCCATAAAATGTAAACAAATACAGTGGAGGCAGCCTGATTTGGAGGACGGGCCTTCTGCCAATTTGGGTTCAGGAGGCTGACATCACCTCCATCTTTAAAACTAAATTGAAAACATTTCTGTTTAGTAAAGCCTACAGTTAGTCTAAACTATAGTGTTTAAAGGGTAATAGTTATAGCCATAGTTGTAGGAGCTCAGACTAGAGTAGGTTCGTCTTAATCACAGCTTCATCATAGCTATGCTGCTATAGGCCTACGCTGCAGGGAGACGCCAACATGATCTGCTGAGTGGTGTCTCCACTGCTCTTCTCCGTTTCCTTCCCTTTCCTCCTCCCGTCTTCCTCCTCCAGCTCATTCCATAGTTAATCAGAGCACCTTCTTACTGTAACTGTGCTCCATTTTCTTTCCTGTAGTTTGTTGTGCTGTTTTCCCTCTTTTTTCTCTTTTCTTTCTGTATGTTTTCAGGCCAGAGTTTCCTGAGTTTCATGCTGACTTGCAGTTCCCTCCTCTGTCCATCCCAGCGTTTACCTCCACCTGTGTGTGTAGATGTGTTCAGTTGGCGTGGTGACCGGTGATCTAGTCCTCTAACCATCTCAGTGCTGCTACCTGCATCTGTTTATGGAGTCATTTTATTCAGTCATTTGTGTCTCTCCTCTCTCTGTCCTCAATCCTCTCTCTGTTCTGTCTCTCCCCTCTTTTCTGTCTTTATCCAGCTGGTCTTCATCAGGAAGGTCCCTCCATATGATCCAGGTCCTGCTCAAGGTTTCTTCATCAAAGTGGAGTTTTTTCTTGCCTCTGTTTGGCTTAAAAGTTTTTTTCCTCCCACTGTGGGAGTTTTTTTATTTGCCATTTTCCTTGATTTGGATTTAATATTATAATTTTAGTTGATGATATTTGCTGGGGGGTCATGATCTTGGTCTCCGTAAAGTGCCTAGAGACAATTGGCATTGTAACAGACACTATACAAATAAAATTGAATTGAAATTGAATGCTCATGTACATGTATGTGCACTTGGGAGAGTTCATGAGAAACCTTTATTGTCGACGCATATACGTTTGCTAAGCGTGAGAAGAAATGGAAACATTACAAAGCGGTAAAAAGTTTTACTCTTCAAACTGTTTGGAATCTGTTGAAAGCCTGGAATGCATGAATGATAGTAAATGAATGAATAAATGAATTTAGATGAACAGATGAAATGAAGCTGACAGGACATAACATGGGTTTAAATGGTCTAAAAAGAAATATAAGCCAAATTAAATGTAAAAATGTTTTTCATACTCGTGGGATACAAATCATTTCACGGTGCGCAATGAAAAATATTTTTTTATTGCAGCTAATTTTCTTTAAATCGAAGGTTTGAAGATTTGCTCAAACAACACCGATTCGTCTTCATAAGCGTGTAATGAGTCAGTCAGGAGGTCATTCATCTCTCCAAAACGACATGATTGCGATATTCATTTATCCATCAAAGCAAAATTACCCCATTCACTCACCTAACTGGACATCATTACACCGTTCATTCATCTAATATGGAGCCATTATCGCTGAAAGGGCCGTTTTCACGTGGGAAACATTAAACCTGCCTCTGAATGATGAGACCCCATTCTGCCTCTCATCTCACATTCACAGAGTCAACTGCTTCATGTCAATAATATCTCTTAAAGGCTTTAGGATCGCACTATTAAAAACCTGTCTGGACAATCTTCGTTTGATCTGAAAAGCTAATAGCTTGGAGATGAAAGGCATTAGTGAACCCCTCCGTCGTGCTGGTTTTAACAATTCATCTGTTTTCCACCCTCGTTGAGGAACCAACAGTCAGATCTTTTGACACCTTCACTGTGGTTTTTTTTATTGTTGAACTCACTTCTCTGAAGCACCCAGCTGTTTTGAGTCTTTGATCCACAAAAATGCGTATAGTCGTGATGAGAGAGAAGAGATAACAGTATGGAATTTCAGTTATGAAATACTGACAGTGCAGTTAGTTACAGACGGGTTTTTATGTCAAATGCCAGTTTTTTTTTCTGTTTTTTTCTTACTGAGCTGACATTAACCTTGC
The DNA here is from genome assembly GCA_018398805.1 of Hirundichthys speculiger. Lineage (NCBI taxonomy): Eukaryota > Metazoa > Chordata > Actinopteri > Beloniformes > Exocoetidae > Hirundichthys > Hirundichthys speculiger. Next base: position 127,855 of record JAGFBZ010002648.1, read on the forward strand.
AACTCAACCTTCACTGCCAGCTACTCAATAGTACTCCTTGAGGCTAAAAAAAAGTCTCTTTTCTTCCGTGAACACAGTCTGGGTGCAAATGTGTACATCCAAAGAGGTTCGTCTCCATCCACATCTCCATATTTGACTTGCAGTGAAGTTTTTCCTTGCCACTGTTTGACTTAAAGGTTTTTTTTTCTGCCATTATCCTTGTTTAGGATTTAATATGATAATTTTATTTAATGATATTTGCTCGGGGGTCATGATCTGGGTCTCTGTAAAGTGCGTAGAGATAATAGACATTCTAACAGAAGCTATACAAATAAAATTGAATTGAATTGAATTGAATCTGCGTGATGGTCAACTCTAGCTGTTTATGAGCTATGCTTAATTATTGATAAAAAATAATGACTGTGATAAATAAAACATCCTTTAATCAGTCCAGAACGGACTGTACTGATGATGTAAAGCTGATGTTTGATGTCAGGCAATGTTTTTACGTAAAATGTGTCGCAGATTAATAAAACAAAATGAAATTATACGACCGGCGTAAAAACTGTGATATTTTCTATATATAATAATAAACGTAAATCCGTTGTGTATTCACGTGCAGCTTTATTAGAAGCGTCCTCGTAACAACAGAACATCGGTAACCTCCTCTCCGCACAGACACTTTCCGAAGTCGTTTGTCTTTCACTAGGTTACTTTTTAGGTTACTTTTTTCTTTTTTCTTTTACTATTAGACAGGGTATTTTGAAATCCCTAATTTGTAATTTGTAATTTTGTAATTTTTGTAATTTTTTTACATTGGGCTTGCACATGTGGGCCATGAGTTATTTTGTCTAATTGTTATTCTTATATATTTAATTCTTGGTAAGGTGTAGTATTTAAAGTGTTAATTTACTTATTTTATATGTAGAGTATTGTTGTTTTTATAGGATGGAGCACTGCAACGAAAGAATTTCCCGCAAGGGATTAATAAAGTATTTTCAATTAAATTAAATTCAATTCAATTTACTCATTTTTCCAGCTTGGGGATTTAAATGCACACGTGACCGAGACACGGGTCTTGAAGTCTTGTTATGTGTCAAAGGTAAGTCATAGATGGATGTAATGGAGACAATCTGGTCATTTTTCCAAATAAAACATCATTTAGACTCGGACAATAAATCAAACGGTACTAATGGAAGTGATTTATTGTTTCTCTGCACCCTGGTACCAAATGTCCCATGGACCGGTACCAGGCCGGGGCCTGGGGGTTGGGGACCCCTGATGTAAAGCATTAAAGACAGCTGGAAGTTACTAAATCATAGGCACCTTTACACCTGGTGTTAACATTCTTCCTGAGTGATCTGATCACAAGTGGACGGCCTTGAGCTCAGGTGTAAATGCACCCAGGCGCATTTGAGGACGTATTAAAGTCAATCACTCAGACCACATTCAGAGGTGGTCTTGGACGCATGTAGACTCATTCTCATAGCAATGTAAACGCAATGTGTCCAGGGTTTTCTGTGCAGCCAAAAGGAAGTACTGATTAGCTCAACAACGGTGTTGCTTTAAAGAACGAAACAACAGGTGAGAGCCATATTACCTGACAACAACACACGACCACAGCATTATAGACTCACTTGTGTAGTATTGATTTGCCTAAGTTAGTTCTTTTTTTTTCAATTTCCAATATATTCCATTTGTGTTTCAGTCCCCTGAAGCTTTGGGTTACCTTTGGATGTTTTCTCATTGCCATTAATGTTGTAAATGTGAAGTTTTAACTGTTAAATGAAGTTGGAAAAAAAAAAAAAACAAATGAAAAAAGAGGACAAACAAGAAAAACACTTGGAGAGCTCAGACCTTCACAAAGCGCAGCAATTCCCCCATATAGCGATTTACACCATAAATATTAGTCGTACATATGGCACTGACAATATGGGACCGCTAAAAAAGTACCATATCTTTCTTTATTTTTTTGGGATGCACACAAAAATAAATGATAAAGCTATAAAGATTTCATGCAATATTTGGTTCCAAAGTCAATATATTGAAATGAAATTTGATAGAGGTTCCCATTGTCAATCCCTGAGTCAAATTTCATCAGTCAAAATCCATCCATAACCTTTTGAGTTGTCTTGAACACAGACAAACAAACAAACAAACTAGAAAACCACCCTAAGAGCGCAGACATCCGCCAAGTGCAACAATTCTCCCATATAGCGATTTACAGATTGCGATAAAATCCGCCTTCTGGATCAGATCCAGATCAGCCTTTGAAATTCGATAGAGGTTTCCATTGTTCATCCCTGAGTCAACTTTCATGAGTTTTGAGCAATAATTAACGGAGATATGGAGAAACAAAGTTTTCGGCCCCATTGACTGCAATGTTATCAAAAATTTGAAAGTGATCCAGAATCCAGGATTTCTTCCGGATCACAGCCAAAATGAAATCAGTTCTTCCTTTTCACATTTCTGATAACTCCTGAAAATTTCATCAAAATCCATCCATAACCTTTTGAGTTGTCTTGAACACAGACAGACAGATAAACGCTGGCAAAAACATAACCTCCTTGGTGGAGGAAACAAAATAATGCTCTACTTTTTTTTCTGGCCACCAGATGTGGTTTATTGCATCGCTGCCTCCTGCAGGTAACATTTGTTTTTTTGCAAGTGGGACTCATGCACTTATTTATCTGGACAGAGGTCAGGGGAGCGAGATGCGATCCGAAGTGGTCACTTGAGATGCATGTGGAGACGCATGTCACTGCCAGGTGTGAACAGACTAGGGCTGGGCGATTTTATCGATTCGGTAATATATATCAATATTTTATTTCCCAGAGAGTATCGATATTTCAGCCGCGGGTATCGATATTCTAAGCTCCCTTCAAAACCCCCGTGTCTCGCACGGTTGCTCTTCCTGCAAAGTGCCATTTAGTCCTCCAGCTGCTAGTGTCGCTGTAGAGCGTTTCTAACAGGGTATCCAGAAGCAGCTTCTTACTCTTCCAGCTACAGCTGAGCCAGTCAGGAGGATGGCGGCGAGTATAAACCCAGCGCCTGCGTGCTTAAAAGCAGATGTGTGGGATCAGTTCGGGTTGAAAAAGAAAAAGGAAAGAGAAGATTTAGACAAAAGTATGGTGGTTTGCAATCTGTATCACACAAACGTGAAGTACTCTGGAAATACCACCAACCCGCGAGGCGAGCCCACCTGAAACGTCACCACCCGGACAAGGTAATGCTAACTGAGAGCTAGCCAAACTTTATTTGTCAGGATTTGAGACCGTATTCAGTGGTGGAAAACGCCCGTTTAAGGGCTGTGTTTACTCTCACGGCAATGTGTCGTAGTTATCTTGTCCCTGGTATGCCGCAGTTATTTTTGATATATGTTAATGTTGAAGCACGTCTGCGCTGTAATTCAACGCCACAACGGAGAGGGACCATAACGAACTAGCTAAACTTACTAAACGTATCTCTTGTGTTTTTCCACTTCCTCACCGTCTCGGCCGTATCCAGACCCACATTCATCGCTATCTCCCTCCATGAATTACTAGAATATGTGCTGTCTTTGTAGTGTGGAGAACCAGAATCGTACAGATGTGGGTACTTCCTCATTTCTTCGATGACGTGGATGTAGAATTGACCAATCAGAGGCCTCCTTTCTCTCCTCTCTGCGACGTTGTTTGCAGTCACCTACCTTTCAGTTCAGTTAATTCAAACAAATTGGAACACTCACAAGATGTCACCAAAATCACTTTGTCCTGTTAAAATCTTTCAGAAAATTATGTAAATGTATTGTTAGACAAATATCGATATAATATCGTATCGTGAGCCAGATGTATCGTATCGTATCGTGAGATTAGTGTATCACTACAGCCCTAGAACAGACACACCTGGATGTGATTGGACCACTCAGAATGGATGTTCATACCAGCTCTAAACAGACCAACATTGTTTTTGCAAATAAATAATTTGTGATGCATGTGATTCAGACCAAATGAAAACATCCGCCCTCCCACTGTTCGTACCCACTTCTTTCCTGTTCGGGCTGACCACCATCTGAAACAGTAAACTGCAGTGAATCTACTCTCTTCCACAATGTTCAGTTGGAAAAGCCACACCGCTGTTCAGTGTATGTAACAGCTCCGAAGCAATAAGTCTGACCTTCTCCTCTTCCTCGCCAGTCTTCCTCTCAGGAGAGCAGACGCCTCACCGTCTAACAGCCGGGCAGCTTCCACACCGAGAGACTCAGCACTTTGCCTCTCAGACTGCGAGTAACAAGAAGAATATTTTTCACACTCAGCTCTGCATCCAGATGGAAAACACGCTCCTCCGTAATATCGACTCCTTCTGGTCTTCTCAGCTTATCAGCCACAAACCAACAGATAAGTTAATTATGCTCGTTGCAATTTGGATCTGGGTGAAAGCTGAAAACAGTAGTTCTCATTGAGGCATCATGCTGCTGTGGTGTCTGAAACCTCTTCATGTTTACACCGCCAGCTGAAAGGAGCTGAGACGCAAGACTTTCACTCCGAATGCTGCAGAAACCCAAAACAGCTTCTGTGGATCAGAATCAAAGAAAAACGCAGATTTAGAGGGGATGCTTGTCAGCTACATAATTCTACTAATAACTCCAGGAGGACTGACGTTGTTGGGCAACACGCCATGAGTTACAGAGACCGCATGATTTTCTGAGACAAAAGAAATAATAGAACTCAAATCTCCCAGCATGCCTGGCGATTTCAGTTTCACACCAAGGTGAGAAAAGTGATGTCACACTGTCTCTAACTGGCTGAGGATCCCCACTTCCCAGCAGGGATTCCTGGCAAAGGCGAATCACGTCCCCCTCACATAAATACCGGCTCCCTCCTCCCTCATCTCTCTCTGACCTCCACTACCCGACGGAAAAGGTGCACTTTCTCTCTGGCCTGCTCCAGCAAGGTAAATAGCCAAAGATCCCTCTGGTTGTCCAACGACAATCACACTCCTTGTCCGATCGTGACACGCCACATGGAGTGAGCCGCGACGTACGGAAGAAACGACGCGTAGGAATCACCCACGCGCCGTGGACGAGTGACCGGCCTCAGACGGACCGGGAAGGAAGACATCCTGGCTGCCGTTGCTGCTCAACGCCGCATCTCTACATTAACCACAAAGAGAGAGAAAGAGGAGGAGAGCTGCTCTTGGATACCAGCGGAGCATACGTTCCTGCCCTATACTACCGATCCTAGATCATCAATCCAGTTCCACGGACTTCACAACGCCATCGATCGCTTCCAGTGCGATCCACGTAAGATGTTTTTGTGTCTGGGCTGAGCTTAGTTTAGTTTTGTTTGCCAATTCCATTTTCTCGTGTGTGGCATATGCTTAGAACCGGACCATCGGTCCCGCTGTAACTGAATTTCGTTCATGTGTTTTTTTTTGTTTTTTTTTTTAATTGTGAACAGCAACTCGACACTCTGTTTCTCAGTTCAAAATCAGAGCAGCTCGGTGAAGTGGCTTCACATCGCTGCATCTGTGGGAAAACGGCAGCGTTGCTGTTGCTAGTCGCTAAGAACATTCTAGCTGTGTTGTGTTGGTTTTACTCTGTCTTTTCTTTCCTCTTTCTCCTTACTAACAATCTTCGTGACGAGGTTACGCATGACCTCGTCCGCCATCTTGTAGCGCCCTATCACGTGAGTCAGCGGCCATCCTGGTAAGGGATGAGTGACCGCGTGATCTCAGCCGCCATCTTGGAATCTTCCTCACAGTATTAAGTCAACTTCGTTTACCACACACACACACACACACACACAGTCCTCAGCATACATGTATATAAGTTGACACTCTTTTCCATTTGATGTTTTATTTGCTTATTTTAGTTTAGTCATCTTTTAGTTAGTAGATATCAGGATCTTGATTCAAGTGTTTGTTCATCTTAATACATTTACGTTAATAAATACTGATATATTCTAATGAGAGAGGTTGTTTGTGGTTATTTTACACAGTTTTGTAACATTTGCTGGTTGAAGAGGTCTGTGCTCGGACTCACACCTTCTCTGTTGCTCTATAGCGCCACACCTGGTCACAGGTTGGCACGCATAGACCAACAGCCACATTGAGACTGATTGTGCCATTTAGTCTTTTTTTCCTGATTATCAGGTGGTGCCCCGTTTCATTTTATTAACTTTGTTAATACCCTTCTGGTTATTAGCAGCTGTCTCTCAAGACACTAAACCCCCTTTTATGACTAAACGAGCACGTTATACGCTCTATTGCACAACAACGTATAACAAAATACATAATCAACTGCAAAGTAAATACTCTTCCCATACTTAATAAAAAGATCTATCTCGATAGAGGGCAGCTGACCAAGGAGTCTCCATGGGGGAGAGAGAGAGAAAAAAACCTGTTTGGTACAGAATGTAATTCTATTCTGTCATTCAAATGAAATACACAGCACAAGGATTTCCACATCACCCAAGTACCTCTGTAAATCTAATTTACTTCAAAAAGGAAACAGTGAATCAGACACCGGGGATTCATAAAATTGAAAACTCTGCAATGCTCCGGGAGAAGATGTTATACTACAAACTATTTTATGCAAATGAATGCCAAAGCAGCATAGTATCTTTCTTTTTCCAGGCTCTGCAACCATCAATATAATGCTTGGATTGCAAAGTGAGGACTGGATCCAGTTTTGTTTGATGTTTGAGTTGCTTCATTAAGTTGCTGGAGATTCTGTATTTGCTAATTTGGCTCGGTTTGTTTAAGATGATGTGAAGGTCTGAATAGAGTAACTGCGTCTGAGCTCATTAAACAGTCAGACATGAACGATTTCTGCAAGAGAAAAATATTTTGAAAAATGTGCCGTGACAGCACAGGTATTCATTTTTTAGAATATTGTCACGGCTGAGTGTGCGACAGAGAACGTTTTTGTTCAGAATAAAAGAGTCATCCAGAGAGATTTGTGTGCAAATTTTCCCTCTTGAGTAGAAGCTGCACAAGTAGCTGTAACTGCAACGGTAAAAATTAACCAGCATGTGACGGAAACTTATTTTACTGATCAAGATATCATTGCATATATGAGCAGAACCCTGGATGAATGAAATGTACCTTAAAGATACCATATGTAGTAATGATGCTTTGCAGTATTAAAAAATCAATCACATATACATCAAAAATAACAGCTCTGATGTCATGTTAAAACACAAAGATCCACTGTGTTGATGAGACAGTCACTGAAAGTACTTTCCTGATGAGTGGGCATGGCCTTGTAAGCCTTGTAATACCACTTTTTTTTTTGCTCAAAAGGTGATATAAGTTATTGTAGCAATCGTTTAACCCACAAATGAAGAACGGGGCATTATATTTTTCCCTGAAGGTGTATTCTACTTGCATTTCAATCATGTTGAGATTATTGCCCCAGATGGGCCATTTAGGCTGCTTTCACACTACATGGTTTTAAGACCCAATCTGCCAGTCCCTGAACTTGCCCAGACTGCTCAGGGGTAAACCAGTGAGCAGCCAGCAGTTGTCCCCGTCAGGCACTCGACTGTGTGAACAACTCAAAGATGCTTGTCAATGCGCTTCACTGAGACATTTCCAACTGCCGATGAATACCTAGCATGCTAAATATCGAGAGCCACCAGAGAAATATCCACTTGAAATACACCAGATGAGAGATCAAGGAATGGCATCACCATGACATCCCTCCAAAGCAAGGAGGAGGTACCGTAAACCTTCAACCAAATGCCAACATCCCCACTTCCAGATAGAAACCAATCCAGGACGTGACAAAAACTGCAGTTCCTTTACTGACCTCTAGGTGAGGGCGCCAAAAACAGAGGAAATCCTCACGTTGAAATGTTCAGCTTTGCAGCAGAAGTAAACATCTTTACAGCCTGGTACAAAAAATGGTTTTAGTCTCTGTAGTTAATAATAATACATTTTATTTAAAGGCGCCTTTCACAACACTCAAGGTCAACATAAGGAGATCTGTAGTTTGATTGATATATAACTGATGCATAACTCGTAGCCTAAACTGCTAAACCCTTCACTGGACAGCGCAACTGGGGGGCAATGGAAATGAAATCCTCAAGAAATTAGGACACAAATGAAGGATATAATGTGATATAATGCTCTGACTTGACTTGCTACGCCAGTCTCCAAGCAAAACACCGGTCTTCAGGTCAAGTCTCAGAGACTGAACAGAAGCCAGCAGCTTCAGAGCAGTAAAGCATCTTTGTGATGCGGTGGACCAGGAGAGTGGCATCATGGATGTTTCAGCTGACAAACCTGCAGCAACTGCGTGATGTTATCACGTCATGGCTTCGTTAGTTTGTTCTTATTGAAATGCTGCTCCCTTCGTTTTCATGAAGACGCCTAGACGGGCGTTAATATCTGAAGGTTACACCGCCTCGCTGGATATGAAAGTCTCTTCTGCCGCACAAAGTTAAAGTTGACTCTCACTTGGGGTGAAAAAGTAATAAACCCCACCGTTTGATGCATTCTGGTTCCTCTTCAGAGTGATGCTGCAGACGGAGCTGCCGGTCATTACAGAGCAGAGGACAGCAGCCGGCGCCGCGGTAGACCAGTATTACAAACATAAGTCCTCTGCCTGACTTAAATTTAATCTTTCCCTGGAACTTGAAGTAGTTTATCTTCAAGCTGAAAACAGACTGTGAACAGAAACTGAGGGTTTATTATTTTTTTAATATTTGTTGGTGTTTGGCACGAGAATTTATCACACTTTTGCAATATGACTGGTTCAGTCCTGAAATCTCTCTGGAGGTCTGGTTACCTGGAGAAACCTCCAGAAACGATTATAATCAAAACTGTTATCTAAGTTTACATGTCAGGTACTTTATGATTGATTGTTGACTTCTGAAAAAGCCCTTTAACTTGTCCATAGCTGACAGCGTATCTGCTAAGGCCTGGATCCACTCTGACAACATCAGCAGCACCACATCTACCTGCTCTTCAGGTGGGGAAGCGAACCATTAAAACCCGTTTTTTGGAAGGTAGTGTGTTTGCTTACGAGACAACAGGAGGATCAACACTTCGGGTCTCATTCTCCACAGAGGAGGACGCCTCATAATTGGGATCCTCCTCAGAATCCTCCTCTGTCTCAGACACGTTCTCCTCAGTGTCACTTCCGCGGAGGTAGCGGATAGCGGATGGTCAGACCACCCGCAATCCTAAACCCGCGATCGCAAGATACAGAGTTTGTGGAAAGCGCAAAAGACACGACCATTGCCACGCCTACAATGTGAGTAAGGGAGTCGGTATAGTGGGTAGCTGTGCCGCAATTTCTGGCATCGCGGCATAGCAGCTAGCGGGAGGTGTACGATCGGGGCCCATGTCTCCCTGCAGTGTAGGCCCAGGGCTGGACTGGGACCAAAAAATGGCCCATGCATTTTTGATCCCTGGCGGCCCACCATACGCCGGGGATCAAAAATGCCGGTTATTTATACGATATGCGGAAGCACATGCTGCATGTTGTATACTATGTGCACATAGTGAAGTTTCAAAAATTAAAATAAAGTGCAGTAGCCTACATGAAAGAGAGTAACCATGTTACAAAAAATTGATACACTCTTTCACTACTCACAGAGACCTTCTTGGGAGAGATGGCCACAGTGCCACAATTCCCATCTCAAAGTGAAAGTGGTTGTCGAACAAACACTGCTAGAGATGTCTTTTTTTGGTGTTTATTGAAATATACAGTGTATATACATGTAAATACAAATAAGACAATTAGGCCTACAGTAAAAAAAAAAGGGAGAGAGAGAGTGTGTGAAGTCCACATGATGAGTGGAAAGGCACATACCCTGGAACATAGAGCAAAGCAATAATCAGATTACTTTCTGTCAAGAATTTTAATTAAATCCACTAATTTAACACAAATGCATTTATTTATCATAAATCTTACCTTAGAAAAGCAGTTTCTTCAATGATTCACTCCTCTCTGCAATTCTGTCTATCACTGTGTCTGTATCAAGGGATACAAGCACATCTTTTTCAATGGCCATCAACATGAAGGCTTCCAGTTTGCTGGCAGACAGGCAACTCCTCAGTCTGTTTTTGATGTAGCGGAGGGTTGAAAATGACCGCTCACAGGCTACCTGAGTTATTGACAGGGTCAGCAAAAACTTGTATGCCAACCCAAGTAGGGGGTATGCATGAGTCATCATGTTAAACCTGAGAAGGATTCTGTAGCAGCACACTCTTTGCAAGAGACACAGGTTTTACTTCTTATGTCCATCTCTTCTTCATCTGATCTCACTTCTTTAGCTGCTCTAGTTGAGTACTCATCCACCACACTCTCCGGTCAGGCCAAACGGCAAAATTTGGTCAGGAGGGATGGGAGGAGCGGCAGGCCAACGAGAGCTGAGAAATTTCATTGGACTAGCCCAATGTCCGTCAAGAAAATCAACCAATGGGCCACTTCGTGTCTTCGCAAGGCCCCGCCCCGCCTCCACCCCTCCCTTCAGCAGAAAATAACGTTCATACTGCGTTCACATCAGCGCAGCACTGGAGCGCTTGTCTGATTAGCTGTCAGTGTCTCTTTCTTGAGTTTGTTGAGTTTGTTGAGTGTGTGTCGTCGTCGTCCCCCCTCCCCCACGTCTCGGAGATTTTTATGAGCCGACTACCAGTCCGTTACCGTCGCGGTCAATAAAAACTATATACTTTTTTTTTTTTTTTTTTATGACAGACCTGGGCCAGCCCACAGATGTGCGTCAGCCCACCGGGCATTGCCCGGTACGCCCGATGGCCAGTCCATGCCTGTGTAGGCCTATAGCAGCAGTTATAGTTATGTTTGCTTGGGGCCTTGAAGCTTTTTGAAGATTGGACAGTCGCATGTTATAGATACCAAGACAACTAAAACATAGGTGTAAAATGTTGATTTTTTTGTTAAATGTTTTATACAGTTAAACACCAAAGTGTTCAACATGAGTGCAGGATGTTAAAAACACATAATCGTGTTAATTTTGTGTTTTCCCAGTTGTCCCCATTAAATTAGTCATTAAATATGAATTAAGAAAAAATATTTATTCAGAGATGTTAAACACTAAATTGGGTCAAACCGACCCCAAAGGTAACAGGACAAATTGAGAAAAAGGAAATTCAAGCACGAGTTAGGCAGATTTTCATTCATCGTGGAGAATTTAAAATAGACAGTTAAACTGTGACCACGTCACAAACAGCTGTACAGAAAAACTAAATCTTATTTTCTTCAATAAGCTACATGAGGAAAAATAAAGAGAGATCTTTGTTGCGGATGGATGTTGTAATTATCCTTCATCTCAGCTATTATTCATAAACTTTCCTCAACTGCAAGCTGGTCATTTAATACATTACACGGATAAGCAAAGGCGTCCTGAAAAAGTCTATTTTAGGACTTCCATCAAGCTTTTTTTTTTTTCTTTGATGAGATGCTAAAATTTGCACAAAAAGACACTGATGGAAACATCTGGAAGAATCCGGACCACAGAGTTTATCTGTTGAATTAGTGAAGACCAGGACTCGCCAAAGAAGAGAAGGAATGAAGGAAAGAGAAGGAAAGAACTGGAACTTGTGATAATCGGTTCAGATTTTCTTCACTTCACACATTTGATCTGTTCTCAGCGTAAAAAGTACTGGTCGTGTTTAAATCAGCCTGAGGACACAAGTCAAGACGTTTGGGATAAAACACTGTAAAGCTGAGTGGCTCATTTTCATGTCCAGCACACAGTCAGCTGTGATTAGATTTAAATGGCAGTAATGAGCAAATGAAAAAGAAGAAGAAACAAAAAAAAAAACATGATTTCCTTTTGAATCAGAAATAACTTAATGACAGTGACGTGACTTCAGAGAGATCGAACCACTCTCACTAAAAGACTCCTCCTTTCTGGCCGGACTTTAATATTTATTGTGCCGCCGGCTCGTAAGAAATCCTGCTACTCTTGAGGCTCTGCAAAACTCAAGGTATGATAGATGGCATTTACATTCACACTTCCTTAAAAGCCGGCTGGGGTGAAATGGTTGAAAAAAGTTTGTAATGTCACAGCGGGGAAGCAGACACGGAGAGGTAACACCGTCTCGTCATCCTGTTTTCCACTTCTTACCTCAGCTCACCCCAATCCTTTCCTTCCACCCCTGTATGTTTTGTTTGTTTGTTTGTTTCTGCAGTCGTATCCTTCAGCATTTTCATGATTTTCTCCATCTAGCTTTCTGCTCTCCTGCCATCCAGAGTGCATCCCATCCTTTTCTTCCTGCCTCCTTGCTCATCTCATTAAGTCAAATCAAACCTCCGGCATGCGAGGCATCCAGAGAGCAGATGGTGGCCGCTGCACAAACACAGCAGAGTCAGTGAGGGATAAAATGAGAAAGGCAGGAGAAAATGCCACTGCAGTTGTGAGGAACCCAGCAGACAGCCTGCAGACTCTGACCCTGGAGGTTTATCCTTTTGTGCTTATTCACCTCGACCCCTCATCACTCTCTCTCTCTCGAAAACGTCGCCCAGACTCCTCGTCCTTCTGTATCTCATCGCAGGATTCTCAGCTCTGATTAGGCGCCGCCGCCTTGTTTTGGCGAAATTCAGCCTTGTTACTCTGAAACTGGCCGCTGACTCGGCTCTGTCGTCCTCTCTAATGCAAATTGACTCGCCCTGCTTCTTCTAATCAGCGCCCGTCTGCAGAATATCTCGGCGGCAGAGCTGTGGTCACCCGGTTCATGAAGAGGACACGACGGGGAGAACATTAAACTGGTCTCAGCATCTATTCTCTGCGTAAACTGGACACTTCAGAGCTTGGACCGAGGCGTTGGAGCCGTGCTACACTAATCTATGGTGCTAATCACATGACATCACATACAGTGGCAAAAACTATGTGAACCCCTCGGAATTGATTTGCCATAAAAGATGATCTAAGGTTCCGCCAAACCTCCTAAAGCCGCTATTAAGGGATAGCGGGTAGCGTGTAGCAGGTAGCGGCTATCCTAAACCCGCGATCGCATGATACCGAGTTTGCAGAAAGTGCATGAGACACGCCCATTGCCACACCTACAATGTGAGTGAGGGAGTTGGCATAGCGGGTAGCGGCTTTAGGGAAGCCGAGGTTTGCATTAGCGGTTAGCGGAGTTCCTAAACCCGCAATTTGCGGGTAGCAGCTAGCAACTAGCGGGAGGTGTACAATCGGGACCCTAGTCTACACAATAATGGACAAACACAATGTGATGGAGAACGATAGCGCCCAAAAACATGGCATTACTTCCATTTAGCAGATCCTTCGCACGTTACAGATAATGTTTTAAGTTTCAACCTAGCTTCCCCAGATTGGCGTGAAGTCGCCACTCAATCATCAGTCACCAACAGCTACATGTAAATGCTTTAAAGAGGTGATTTGTGAAGTTTCACAGATTAATTAAATATTTAGCATGCCAGGTACTTTGGAGGAGTAGGCAGGGAGGGGTCTGGCAACATCCATCCATCCATCTTCTTTACCTGCGTCATCATACTCATAAGGGGGCTGCAGTCTGTGCCAGCTTTTGTCAAATGACAACATTGCTGGTCCATCCCAGGACTTGAACAAATGACACAGACAACAGTGTGGAATCACCAACTGACCTAACCAAAGTTTTTTTTAGTCTATGAGAGGAAGCTGGAGTAAGAACACAATAAATAATACATCAAACATTGCAGGAAAGCAACAGAAAGTCAATACCGGCAAAAACACTCATTCATCTTCAATGTTTTCTGAGCGCAATTTAACAGAGTCGAGAGAGAAGGCGTTGACAGGAACTGTCAGGTCCCTTCAACAGCCAGCTGAGCAAAACAGATTCACCAGCAGCTGCCACAGAGTTTATAAGAAGAACTGGACAAACCCCCTCTGATGTCACATACAGGTTCTCTGGAAAAGCTTTTGAAGTCCCTTTTCCTCTCGTACTGCACAGCGCCACGTATAAAATGACTGGAACGAAGAGATAGAGAAACCGGTTGGACCACACACAAGTCATCTTTTTTTTTTTTTTTTTTTGGTGTCTGACTTTGCTAAAGCAAACCTATTATGCTAATTACTATTAAGTGTCAATGCTGAAATGACATCCAAAACCAGTGTTGGCTGCCGCTCATGGGTTAGACGAACTTGCAGTCCAGCAATTCTACTGGTGGGGCCATGAGTCCAGGTTTACTGACTACGTGAGCCAGCGGGCCCAGAAATTAAAAAATCTAGATATGAAGACCAAATCCACGTTTCTGAATCAGGCTGTAAATACGTTTATTTCTGCTACAAAGTTCGATCATTTCATCATGGGAGTCAACAGACATTGACACGCTCTGGGAGTCGGCCTCTGGTGGCCAGTCAAGGAACTGCAGTTTTTCTTACATCCGCATTCAACTCAACTCTAACCCTTTATGAGGAAGAAAAATTATCAGGGAGCAGTGCAGTCTGCAGTATCTCACCCATGGAGACACTGACGCATTGACTGGTGATACTGGGGATCAAACCAACCACCATTCTGCCTCCTGACTAGAGCTGATTTTATCGATTCTGCGATATATATCGATATTTTATTTCTCCAGATAGTCTCGATTTTTCAGTATCAATATTCTAAGCTTCTTCCAAAACCCCCGTGTCCCACCTTTAAAAGCTTGCAAGCAACAATTTGCACTGTTTAAATAAGTGAAACTATTTTTCCTCAACAAATCTTTTATTCATCTTTGTCCAGCATTTGTAAGCTGCCTGTCAGCCATATAATGTGTAATTGATGCTTTCAGTTCAAATAATTCAAACAAAGTCATTGGAACACTCACAAGATGTCACCAAAATCACTTTGTCCCTTTAAAATCTTTCAGAAAATGATGTAAATGTATTGTAAGATGAATATCGATATATATTGTATCGTGAGCCGAGTATCGTGTATCGCATCGTATCGCCAGACTAGTGTATCGCTACAGCCCTAGTCCTGACCTGAAGTGTCCTTGCTAATGCTCTGGGGACTTTGGGCTTTCGTAATCCAGCAGACCTTATTCTTTAAAATAAAAGCTGAATAACACCAGAGAGGAAAGGCCCAGAAAGCAAAACCTGTTGTAATAAGTGAAGACGCTGCTTAAAAGGGACGACTGGAGCACCTTTACAGCGAGACTGGTTTAACAAGTCTGCGGGTTTTCGTGTTACAAAAGCAGAAGCTGCAAGCTTTCATAACGATTCCAGCTGGTAAAAACACAGGAGACAGTTTTCTTAACATCGTAAGTTTGAGCGAACGCACGTATCTTGCTCTCTTTGCAGATAAATTTGACCTGCAAACGCAAAATTAGGGACACACACTTCCCAGCTCAGCCGTGAGGTCCCGTCCTCCTGAAGAGGGAAGACGACGGGGAGCGTCTTCTAGATGTGTCACGTCGTATCCGACATTCGGCTCACACCACGGAGGGAGAGGTCAAACGGCGCTGAGAAAAGCCATTTTCGTCTGCCGACCTCATCCAGAGTGTATGAGAACAAGAGCGAGGGGAGAGACAAAGGCCAGATGACACAGCAAATACTGAAAGAGCCCTGAGAATGGATCACAGAAATGTTTACAGGCTCACTGAGCCTCTGACTTTTGCCGCCATCGGTCCGAAATTCATCCTTCCATGTCAGGAACTGTACAAAATCTTAAACAAAAGCTTATCGCTGACATCTTTCCTTTAAGCTGTCTACAAATCGTCTATAAATGATTTTATGTTGCTTTCTTTTAATGAATTTCAATCTCGTTTATTATGGTTTATCATGAACTCTAATTATTTTATAATTTGCTGATTTAAATGCGATGCTGCCATGAACTCTGTCACTTGGCCACTGGAACGTTTTCTATGAATAAAGATGACTAATTTAAAGTGATACATTTACAAATCATATTCATTAACCAGCAAACCAACCCTCCAAATATTCATCACTCTGAACTTTTGGGTCTTAATTAAGTCGTTATGTGCAAGACAAAAAAAACTTTACACCACTTTTGATCGTGAAAGGCAGTCCTGTCGGTGGAGTAACATCTTCCTATTTTGTATTTCAACAGACTACAGATATCAATAATCTGGTTCTTTCTTTGTGTGTTTGTTTATCTGGCAGCCTGGAGAGCCTGCTGCGTTTAAACACCACAGTGTGATCTTTTTCAAAATCTAACTAAGTCATTTTGAAGTCCACATCAAACCAAACTGTGAGTGGGAGGCAGCTTCACAGTGGGTGTCCTGGGAAAAAAAAATGTAATAAAAACATCACAACATCAATGTCTAAAGCCTCCAAACGCCTCCCTTCTCACTCAAAGCCATTTCCACTGGTACAGAACATACTGGACCAATCATAACCCGGTGGGGGCGGGCTTAATACAGGAGCCACGATTCAAAACAGCCAAACTGGCCTGCAGAATTGCTAATAGCACCTTGGATCACCACGTTTTTTACTGCAAAACGTTTTTACTGACGACTGGGATTCACTGGCGCTCCAACTAAACTACGCATCATTTTGGTCTGAGTGTTTGCCAGCTTTCGTTTTAGCCGTGCGCATTCCCGCACACATTTCTCTGCAGGAACGAAAGACTTTAGCGCAACTCTTGTTCCGAGGGTTTTCCTCCAGAATTTCCACGCAACACCATCAAACAAGACTTTGTTGGCGTAATGCAGTGGTTCTTAATTATTTTCTGCTTGCCGTAGCCTAACGTGCACCTTCCCAGAAATGTGACTATGCATCAGGTCAGCATGGACTGTGGCAACTAGTCTTCTTAAGAGCAATGTGCAGTATTTCCTTCTACGTATATATTTCCTGCTACTTCCTCTTTGTCATTTTCAAACCATGTAGAAATATTGATTGCTTTAATGTCAGTAGAAATGATTGTTGCTGAACATTTCTCGGCTCCATCTCACATAAAACATGCTTCACTTGCTCCGTTGCATGTTCAAGCTAGATAAAGGAAGCAAACAAAAGGAAGCTGTGAACTGAAAGCTACAGCGCTGCAGAAGAGAACCTGCAGCTCCACCTGGTGTTTGGTGGTCCAGTTACAGAGCAACACAAACAACGGCAAGTATGAATGCCAACTGCGATGCACATCCCGTACATAGGCTATGTGTGTAGTTGCTAAAGAGAACCATAAATCACAATTAAGTTGATTACATGTTTCAACAAGAAAAGCACTCGGAGAGCGCAGACCTCCGCCAAGCGCAACAATTCCACCATATAGCGATTTACAGATTGCGATAAAATCCGCCTTCTGGATCAGATCCGGATCAGCCTTTGAAATTTGATAGAGGTTCCCATTATCAATCCCTGAGTCAAGTTTCATGAGTTTTGGGCAATCATTAACAGAGATATTGAGAAACGAAATTTTCGGCCCCATTGACTGCAATGTTATCAAAAATTTTAAAGTGATCCAGATTCCAGGATTTCTTCCGGATCACACCCAAAATGAAATCAGTTCTTTCTTTTCACATGTCTGACAACTCCTGAAAATTTCATCAAAATCCATCCATAACTTTTTGAGTTATCTTGTACACAGACAGACAGACTGTCATGGTCTGCCATGACGGCCATTTTGTGTTTTTCCTTGTTCTGTGTTAAGTTGGTGTCAATCCCTGTCCTTTGTGTTACCTGTTTCCTGTTTTACTTTGAAGGTCTGTCTTGTCTCGTTGTTTTCAGCTTTGCTTCCTTCCCTCTTGTTATCCTGATTGTCTGCACCTGCCTCTCGTTTGGTTCCCTGTGTATTTAAGTCTTGTCATCTCCCCTGTCTGTGCTGGTCCGTTGTCTTCAGTTCCATGGGTGTCTCTGGCCGGTTTGTTTTTTGTCTTCTGTTTTTTGTGTCTTATGTCAGTAAGTCTCTTTCTCCTTATGCCCTATAAGTTTCATCAAGTTTAGTGTCCCGTGAGTGGTTTTCTGTTTTTTAGCCTGGGTTCTTGTTTTGATTACTATTGCATCATTTTTGGTTTGTTTTAGATTTTCTCTTTTTTTCCCCTGTGGATTACGTTTTGATTTTGAAAATAATTTTTTCATTCTTTTGAAACTCCTGCGCCTGGGTCCTCCATTCTGCCTCAAACTTGACACAGACAGATAAACGCCGGCAAAAACATAACCTCCTTGGCGGAGGTAATAATGCGACTATAATCATACTCCACATGATAGATTTTTAATCAAAGTACTGCCTGAATCAGATAAATACTGGAGTTCTGTTGTCCATGTAAGACACACTTGAAACGTCCCATATTATCCAACTATCCCGTCTGAAAAACACTGAGTCCGGGTGCAGCCCAAATCCTCCGTTTTCTGTGTGCAGCAGTGAGCACCCTGTTTGGCCTCCCACTGATCCCCGCTCACTCTGCTGCTATTGGTTACTTTCCTAAACCAATCACACATTACGAGATCAATCATTACTAGAGCTGAGCAATTTTATCGATTCTGCGATATACAGTATATCGATATTTTATTTCCCCAGAGTAACGATTTTTTAGCCGCGGGTAATTGATATTCTAAGCTCCTTAAATGTTGCGCCAATGGACTTGAATTATTGGCTGTCATGGTTCGTTTTTACTTAACCTGGTGGCTAGAATGGCTAGTAGCTACCTCATATGTTCAGTATCAAGCCAAAAAAGCTGCCAAAGAAGGCCACTTGCTGTACTTTAACTCTCCATTGTGCCCTTACCTTTAAAAGCTTGCAAGCAACAATTTGCACTATTTAAATAAATAAAACTATTTTTCTCAACACATCTTTTATTCATTTTGTCCAGCATTTGCAAGCCACCTGCCATATAATGTGTAATTGATACTTTCAGTTCAATTAATTCAAACAAACGCATTGGAACACTCACGAGATGTCACCAAAATCACTTTGTCCCTTTAAAATCTTTCAGAAAATGATGTAAATGTATCTTAAGATGAATATCGATATATATCGTATCGTGAGCCGAATATCGTGTATCGTATCACTACAGCCCTACACATTACTGTCAGTCATGTGCAGTGGCGACAGAGACAGTTAGAGGATGTTTCTTTTTGAACTGAACTAAGGGGGCAGGGGTGACCCTATGTGTTTAAACATGCATTGACTGGGCTGATCTGCACTTGGAGTTTAAAGGGTCAATCTGCAGATGCGGTTAATGCTTAGTTGTTAAAATGTATGAAAATCTCTGGAGGCTCTTGGTGTGATGACCCTAGAGAAAATGTTTATTTACTGCACGTCTTAAACTGTATTGGTACATGACATCCATCCATCCATCATCTTTACTCCTTCACTCCTGTGCAGGGTCTCTGCTGGAGCCTACTGGGTACCATGACAGCTGAGGGCAAATTTGAACCCTTGAAAGTCAGGAAATGCATAGTATGTGCCTTTTTAAAAGTAAGTTTACAAACAGACGTCTTCACCTGACGTCGTTATTTTGGTCCCACGGATCCATGGACACAGTCGTGACTTGGATTGGAATCGACATTTCAGTCACTGCTGAGTGAAAATACTTAGTCGTCTTATGAAAAGATCGAACATCATCTTGCCTCTGAGTTCCTGTAATAGAAGACATTATCTCCATTTCTTCTTTTTTTTCCCACTATTAGATGTTTTATACCTTTTTAATCTGCTTGTATTACTTTCATTAGTGTGACGATGTCTCATGTGTCGGAAGAATATGTTCTGTCTGTGGAGAGCTTTTCCCAAACGTACGATCCATCAGACGCTAATCTTCACAGGAACAGAGGATGGAAGAGCACGGTGACCTTGGCAAACTACTGCAGTTTCAGTTGTTAGGTTTGATGTCGCCAGAGTAATATCAAATTATGACAGTCATAACTAATACACGGGCTGCTGCAAATAGAGTTCTAAGTGTGAAATCCATTTACCGTTCGGGCCTCTCGTCACTGGGTGACGAAGCGTCGTGACCTCCGCACATGAATGCTAATATGCGAAGCGACAAGGAGTCATCTTCAATGACGATGGCTGCGTCTGATAAATGGCTTCATTGTTTTTGGGTGCCAGGCGGCATTTGACAAACACACAGCAGTCCCCCCCCTCGCAGATCTGAGTATCACACGGATGGAGTGCAGTCCTCTGTCTGTGCCTCCTTAACCGCCTAATCCTCAGTTAATAAATCCACATTCGTGACCAGTGGCTTCTCATTTGCTTTGTAACCTTGACTTCATCAGATTTCATTCACGGCTCCTCTTTCGCCTGCGCGCATTTCCATAAACGACACTAAAGAAGAAATATGAAGTGGATTTATCCTCAGGCTACTTTCCTCCCCCTTTTTTCCTCGTCCTGGCTCTTGATGATGCTGCCCTCTCATGAATCATAAATGACCCAGAGGTTCAAAATAAAACTCCACCACATTTTCACTCTAAAAGCCAATGGTATTGTTCCTCTCAGCCGGCGTACCAGAGGGCGATAAATTCCCACGAGACGGGGCTCCGCAACACTTGAAATGAGTTCAAATTTACACTCTCCATCCTCGGCATTTGCTAGATTAATCCCGGACCAGATGAGGGATACTTCAAGAGCAGAGATTTAATCAAGTCTGCCTAATATTCCCCCGGAGCCCCCGCAGCTTAAATAAGCAACTCTTTCTAAAGGCGACCAATAGGTGCCGGCTGTTATTACTCACCCGGTGAAGGCTATTGCCATTCGGCTTCCAACGTCTCAATAATTTACTCTAACTCATATTATGTCCCTTCAGCCTGCAGCAGCCGAATAATCAAACTTTTGCTGAGACAGTGAGGATGTAGATAACCAAACCTTTGCAGAGCTTACACAACGGTCACCGAGTGCAAAGCAAGTAAAACGGGATTACCTGTCCAACAAATCAAACATCAATAAGCCTAATCTGAATGTGACCTCCTCAGTGAGTCGTCCGACTCCTCACAGCTTTCAGATTTGACACTGAGGCAGGCCCCTCCCTCCGCAGGCAGAAAGTAAACTTGAAACAAAGTTTGAACTTTATTAGTCAGACCGGGAGTGTGGTGAATCACCACCGCTGTTCAGGCACCCAGGGAGAAGTCCGATAACGCACACACACACACACAAACAGCAGGCGTGGTATTATCTGTCATTAGGATGAGATTAGAGTCGTTTAGCCCTCATGAGATAATCCGTCATTAGACTATGATTACAGCACACACTCCAGTAGCTCTGAGTCAGCGAAGGGAGGAGATAAAAAATAAATTAATTAATTAATAACCCCAAAAAAACTGATGAATCTGAATCTGATTCAGCTTCACTGAGGATGACGACAAGAGAAATACTTTCAATTTGTGCTGAACGATTAGAGAACAACAAAAATGCATTTTTAAAATCAGAATTACAGAGTTTATGCTTGTCGCTTGGTATCTCAGATGACAGCGTAATACAGCCAAAATACAGACAACAACTCACAAAAGTTAAACACAGCTTTAGAATAATGACCGGGTCTAAGTGGCGAGGAGGTGGCTGATCTGGGTTCCAGTTCCAGCACCAATGAGAACTGGGACTCTATCTGAAGATTAAAAAGCTGCATCTAAGGGAGACGGATTGAGTATCAATGAATTGAAAAAAAAAAAAGCACCTGAAGCACTAAACCAAACTGGAAGAGAAGTTTTTAAAGCCCAAAAGTTCAGTTCTTATGGGGTTTAAATTTTACACTCTGAGCTTTCAAGCGTTAAAGTTTGGCCTCTTGAGTCTTCAAACACTCATGTCGGGATCTTAAACCCCGACTCTTCGGTCCGACACCAACCACAGCTGCTGCTGAGGATCAAAATAGTTTTTTCTTATAGATGGAACTGATTCAGCTTTATTTCTTATATCAATAATAGGTGTTTATTTTCTGCAGTTCCTCCTCTTCAGTTTATATTCATTTTGCAAACCTTTAAGTTATTACTGTCACCATAAAGCTTGTTGATTAATGCTGTTCAAAAAAGGAAAAATTGTTTTTAACTTGCGAAGGAGGACTGGATAATATAGATATTTATCTTTTTCAACAACTTTCTGAATTATATTCAAATAACCTTACAGTTGTCCCTGCTTCCAGCTTAACTGAAAGAATTGTCTCCAGCATTCATTTAGATTTCATTTAAAAAAAAATCCAATCCATTAAAATTAGATTAAATGAAATGTGAAATTTTCAAGAAGAACGATGATAATAACAATGAACACGTGCGCGTCACTGGTGGTTTTAGGAGGACCAAAGATATTTGTTGCGGTCTGAGTGGGGACATTTCAGGAGATGCACGTCCGGCCGTGGTGGAGGTTATGGAGCAAGGTCCCGAGTTACGACGGGCGCATGTCCTCGGTTTGATGTAGAGGCATAAATCAGCCATCAGAGTTTTGAGCTAGCACTGGCGGCAGCTGCACTTCTGTTTGCTTTGTTCGCATACGCTGCAATGGTAGCGATGGATGAGGACAGACTCAAACTTGGAGCGGGTTCAAGATCGTCACCTCCTGTCTGCAGGACAAATACTGTGTAATATGGCAAGCCATTTTAACATAAAACAGTTAGGTTTGACTATCCGGAATTAGCATTATGGATATCAGTAATTTAATTTTGACTAGTCGCAATTATATTATGACTAGTAGGAATATTCATTAAAGATATCTGTAACTTCATTCTGGCTTGTCAAAAGTACATTTAGAGATATCTGTAATTCATTTTTATGTTTTTTCCAGTGTTTATCTGCCTGTCTGTCTGTGTTCAAGATAATTCAAAAAGTTATGGATGGATTTTGATGAAATTTTCAGGAGTTGTCAGAAATGTGAAAAGGAAGAACTGATTTCATTTTGGGTGTGATCCGGAAGAAATCCTGGATTCTGGATCACTTTCAAATTTTTGATATCATTGCGGTCAATGAGGCTGAAAATGTTGTTTCTCAATATCTCCGTTAATTATTTCCCATAACTCATGAAATTTGACTCAGGGATTGACAATGGGAACCTCTATCAAATTTCAAAGGCTGATCCGGATCTGATCCAGAAGGCGGATTTTATCGCAATCTGTAAATCACTATATGGTGGAATTGTTGCGCTTGGCGGAGGTCTGCGCTCTCCGAGTGCTTTTCTAGTTAAAACTGAATTACAGATATCCGAAACGATGTCACTTAACGCACCACTCGGCTTGTCACACATCCTAAATGACAATTACAGATATCTCCAATTCGGTTTTGACGGGTCAGAATGAAAGTTTGTCATGGCCTGTGTCGGCCATGGCAGCCCTGTGTGTGTCTGTGTCTGTCAAGTTGGCGTCGTTTTTGTATTTTGGTATTTTTGTATTTTGCATTCTGGACTTTGTGTTTTTGTGGTAATAAACCCTTTGCCTTTGAGATCTCCTGCTCTTGGGTCCTTCCTCAGCCACTGCAACCATGACAAAGTTAAAGATATCTCAAATGTAAAAATGACTAGTCAGAATTGTTGTGCATCCAATTCTTTGCTTATTATTGGTGAGCTTTCTATTGGCTATTGGCTCAGTCAACCAAACAACTGAACAGTGTTAGCAGAGGAAATCTACAGGAAGAGAAAAAAGCAGAAGAAATGGTGGTTGCTGTTGACGATGGGGTGGTCCAAAAGTGCCATGATATTGAACGAGCTTATTGCCAAGGAATTTGTGGCGAACGAGAGCTTCGTTCACTTGAGAGCCGTAAAAGAAATGTACAGCGTATTGAACATTTTTTGTCTCTCAACACACTTAAGGATCTGCGACAAAGTCTGGGTGGTGTTAGTTTGGTTTTAATGGCTTTGGTTCAGTACCAAGCCCCGCCTCACTTTTTCACTTTTCCTTTCCCGCTCACTTTTCACAGATATCCACAATGTCATTTCGCCAAGTCCAAGCTCTAATACAGATAGATATCAATATACAATATATATATATATATATACAATAGATATCTGCAGTTACATTCGGATGAGGAATAATGAGGTTTAAAGTTATCCTGAATACAAGATATCTCTAATAAAAATCCCTTTCGAGATATCCAAGGAATATTTACACAAAAATGTTGAAGACATAAAGTTTGACGAAATTCTATCCTCGGCTTTAACAAAATAATCCAAAGACAAAAATCACAAAAGTTCATGATAGATCACGCTTAATATGAAAAAGTATCAGTATTGGTATTGGCATTGGCGATACTGGGTCTGTATTTACTTGGTATCGGATAAATACCAAAATTTCCAGTATCGCCCAGCTCTAGTGTTAGTTTGATTTTAATGGCTTTGATTCTGTACCAAGCCCCGCCTCACTTTTCACAGATGTTTAAAGATATCTTGAATACCAGATATCTCTAATAAAAATCCCTTTCGAGATATCTACAATCCAATGATAGATATCTACATACGAGTTATGACTATCCATAATTCCAGTTAGAGATATCAACAACTTAATTTTGACTAGTCAGAATTCCAATTCAAGATATCAACAGTGTAATTCTGGCTAGGTAAAATTCAATTCAAGATATCTTGATATACAAATGCAGATATCTTGAATTAACAGTGTTTGGAGATATCTGGAATTGGAATTATGACTAGTCAAAATTATGTTGTGGACATCTGTAAATGGAATTAAGGATATTCTTAATTCAATTGAAGATATCTGCACTATGAGATGTGGATATCTGTTAATAAATTACGACTATCCAATAACAAACCCCATACACACATATTGACGTCATTTGTCCTAGTAAGAATGATAACTGTGAATATCTGAAATGACAATTGTGGATAGGAGAAATTACTTTGTGAATATCTGAAATGTTATTTTTGGATAGGAAGAATTGAATCATGGATATCTGCAACACATATCCAGCTTAGCTATTATATGTTAAAACGGCTTGCCATATATACAAACCATTGGGGCTATTTGTGTCAGCAGTTGTTGACTCTGCAAGCTGGAAAGGCAGAGAGCATCTAAATGGAAACTCATTTTCTCCAGTCAGTCTCAAGTGTCAACCCGACTCCTGAGCAAAGCCGATGCTCCCGGAGCTCCGACATCAAGTTCAACGTGAACCCGTGAACACGACAGCTGTGTGACATTTCCAGCTGTTACGTTACTCCACGCAGCAAAACACCGCTGACTGTTCACAGATGCATCAACATAAAATAGTCACAACAATAAAACGGTGTATTATATGTAAAGAACTTAAACAGGATGGAGAAAGATCTCTGCTGAATTTTACTCACTTTCAGTTTGGCTCTAAACTGAGTTAATCACTGAACCAGTCAGGTCAGTGGTTTGGCTTCCAGATCGCAGCTGCGCAAAATAAACTGAACATACTTTTAAATGCAGATTAAAAGCAGCACGTTGTTTAACCCTGTTGCTCAGACGCTGAAATATTGAGTGAAGAGATGTAAATGGCAAACCTCTTCAGACATATTTCAGTCCCGTCCATTCACTGATGAACGGCTGTAGCCAGACTTTGCCACTGCCTCTGGTGGAGCACTGAAAGGAATTAAATGTGGAGGGAAAAGCTGCTGAGAAGGGTTATTAATTGAGCGATGTGCCTAGGAGGGCTCTCTGGGGAACAAATAGCTTAAGGACGATTTATTGGTTTCAGGGATCGGTGGTTTGTGTATTTGTTTTTTGGTTATAGCTTTTAAATGGCAGACGGTCCTCAGGGTTCAGAAGCTTTTTCTGACACCACAATGAGGTGTTTGGCTTTTAATTTGACACGCTGCAGCTTTTTATTAGGTACTTGTACTGTATTTTTAACGACTGCAGTTTTTATTTCTCCATCAAACACAATGTTTTACTTCGGACCATCACCACAGCAGGTACTGATGAAGGGGTTACATCCGTCTTGCTTGTCTGATGCCAAGCGGGAACAGAATTTATTTGCAGTTCCGCGACTGACCACTGCACCTGAGAGCGCAGACCTCCACCAAGCGCAACAATTCGCCCATATAGCGATTTACAGGTTGCGATAAAATCCGCGTTCTGGATCAGATCCGGATCATCCTTTCAAATTTGATAGAGGCTCCCATTGTCAATCCCTGAGTCAAATTTCATGAGTTTTGGGCAATGATTAACGGAGATATTGAGAAACAAAATTTTTGGCCCTATTGACTACAATGTTATTGAAATTTTGAAAGTGATCCAGAATCCAGGATTTCTTCTGGATCACAGCCAAAATGAAATCAGTTCTTCCTTTTCACATTTCTGACAACTCCTGAAAATTTCATCAAAATCCATCCACAACTTTTTGAGTTATCTTGTACACAGACAGACAAACAAACAGACAGACAGAAAAACGCCGGAAAAATCATTACTCTGCCAATTTCTCTGCCAATAATCATGACCTGGTTTCCTTAAAAACATCCACTTTGTTGATACCCGTTTCATAAGGTAGGTTTTTTTCTCTCTCTCTGCACAAATACAACTGTCTGCACATTCACACAGGTCTCGTGAAGAATAATGATTGTCATCTCAGATTCAACACTCTCAAATGATTGGTAGCACAATGAGGCAGAGGACAGATATGCCCATTAGATATGTATATTATGTATGTTATTTGATATAAAGGGTGGTTTTCTACAGCAAGTGCACCTGTAAAAAGACCAAAAAGCTCTGTTTTTGTAACACTCTTGGTCTGATATGAATCTGTTTAAGATGCAGAATGACAGATAGTTAAACTGGAACCACATCCAGTGGAATCCAGTGTGAAAGGAATTGCTCCAACCAAGTCACAATGACTCTTCCAGTGTTTAGGGATTTATGACTGTAAACACAAGCAGACTCTGTTGAGAAAGACCTGCAGCAATCTGCTGTGACACAGACAGAGCTGCTTCCCAGACCGCTGTTTTACAATCAGCAGTCGCACACACTGACAAATTCATTAGAGAGGTGTATCTCATAGACGTGTACTGCCCAGTCGTCCCGAGTCCATGTACGTTTTGTTCCAGCTGGCCATCTCTCCTCGGTGTGCCCTGGTTCGCCAGCAGCTGATGCTGACCTTATTAATCCAGCTGACACGGTCCCTCTCTGTCTCTCGCTCCTGGTTATTTCCGCGAGGTTTGTTGCTGGAGGATGTAGAGGCTCGCCCTGACCCGATTACAAACGATGTCAAAGGTGGGATTCAAACCCGGGTCTCCCGCACCAAAGGCAGTGACTGTCCCAAGCCCAACGTCCTGGGACTCTGTGTGCTGAAGCAGGGAAATGTCTAAGACGTCCAGGACAGCATCCCTCGAGGACGGGAGTTTGAGACCAGAGGGACGGAGGCCAGGGATTAGTGAGCGTCAGAGCGACCGTCCAGGAACAAACAGATCCAGAGATGGCACCTCAATGGTGAACTGCTACGTGAATGTCTCAGGCAGCTGAAATCCAGTGAGGTGGAAAACGAGGAGGAGGAGGAACCATCATTGATAAAGAGGCCCATGCACAACATACACCACCAACAGACTGGAGGAAGTGGTTGACTTTGAGAAGTCACACTGGTGGCTATAAAAGGATGACATTAATCATAGCAGCAAAAGAACAGGCACAAAAGCGATAAAAGCCAGAGTCTACCAGACCAGACCAGACCAGACCAGACCAGACCAGGTGCAAGGATGCCCTCAAGTCAATCCAGCACATAGTAGTGGGATGTAGGACACTGGTACCACTACCAAGTAGCTGGAATAGTATTCAGGAACATCTGTAGAGAGTGTTGGCTGGGAGTCCCAGAGTCAAGATGGGAGATAACTCTAGGAGAACTTCCACATGCAGACTGATAAACTAACCAAAAGGCATCTAAAGTGATTTCTGGATCACATCCTTGTCTGTTGATTTGAGCAAAACATCGCCGAAGGATCGCAAGCTCCTCCCTCTCCTCCATCTGGTGCTCCCTGAGAAAACCCGCCCCCTCATGAGCACGAACCCTCCCCCTGTCTGTGATTGGCTGGTTGGCTGGAGCAATGTTTGTTATGTTTTCGGGGACGGCCCTCGGACAGTATTGGACCTGATGAGGCTCAGACTTGATCAGACACATCTTTCCCCTCCTACCAGTTTAGAAAACTTTTTTTTGTTGCTGTTGTTGTGCAATATTACTTCTGTGGTTGTTTCATGTGGTACAAGATATGAGCAATTTACACTCAGAAACTACTCATGTAGTATTTCTGGAGCTTTCAAAGTGTAATAATCTTGTTGTAGTGGTAATTGTAGCAATTGTAGTAACTAAAAAACTTTTAAACCCAAATTTTTAAGCTCTAGTATAACTTTTACATGACATTATTATCAGTTATACATGTTGGACTGAGGCTGCACTGAAAAGTTATGAACAAAACATGTCTTGGATTATAAAATCTTTCAGAGGGCAGAACAGACAACCAATAAACATGTGAAATAAATAAATAAAAGGAAGCAAAGCATCCGCTGACAAGGCTGGGAAATGATGTTATCTTGTTATTCAAGGAGGGTCTGGGAGCTTCTGCTGTTGCATTGCTTCATTTGACATCATTTACACACATTTAATCTTGCATGAGAAAATCTTCTGGGGCTCTATACCTTCCTAACAGCTGAACAAAGCTGGACTGGGAAGCTCTTTGCATCCTTCCACCAGCAGGTAGAGATTAACGTCTGATCTTGCCAGATGAATTTCTACATGATTCACAGGATTTTTGTGTTAATCTTTTTTTTTTTAAACACATTTCAGCCACAGCGGGACAGATCTACCTCTCTGCCGTGAAGGACAGGGCGAGTGAAAATGTGAGATACAAGATAAATGTAAAATGAAATACATTTCCAATGAATAAAGCAAGGGAATAACTGCCTGGCCGACCCTACTTTACTCTTTTTCTTCCTTCAGCCAGTCTCTTGTTTGACCTTCATTGGTTTATACTCTGCCTATAATCTATTTATCTACTTATAATAATAATAAGAAGAAGAACTAGAAAAGCACTCAGAGAGCGCAGACCTCCGCCAAACACAACAATTCCCCCATATAGCGATTTACAGATTGAGATAAAATCCACCTTCTGGATCAGATCCGGATCAGCCTTTAAAATTTGATAGAGGTTCCCATTGTCCCTGAGTCAAATTTCATGAGTTTTGGGCAATAATTAACGGAGATATTAAGAAACATTTTTTTTTGCCCTATTTACCACAATGTTATCGAAAATTTGAAAGTGATCCAGAATCCAGGATTTCTTCTGGATCACAACCAAAATGAAATCAGTTCTTCCTTTTCACATTTCTGACAACTCCTGAAAATTTCATCAAAATCCATCCATAACTTTTTGAGTTATCTTGAACACAGACAGACAGATAAACGCCAGCAAAAACATAACCTCCTTGGTGGAGATAATAATAATAATTCTTCCCCAAATAAACCCATGATTTTTCCTTTTTCCTTTATAATGGAGAATCATAATCATCATTATTTTATTCTTACTTTGCAAATATATATATATATATATATATATATATATATATATATATATATATATATATATATATATATATATATATATATATATATATATATATATGTATATCAGGGCTGGACAACGATTACATTTTTTAATAAATAATCGCATGATTTCCCTGAATAATCACACTGTGTTCACAAAATCAAATAATGAATTCAAAAGTATTGTAAAGGTCACATTTATTGAAATGTACTGCTGCCATATGAACTAAAGTGCCGTAACATGAGTTACACCAATAATGTAAGAAAACTATATTTTGTTTTGATGTGTCCTGATAATGTCTTCTGGCATTCAAAATAGAAATACACAAATGGAGAACAGCCTGTCCCTTCTGCTTAAAAACCCCTTTGTGGCTCCTCTTTGCAGCAACTACCACAGTCAAGCACAAAAGTTCAGCCATGTTTTTTTTTTTTTCAGCAGATATTTGGGCTGGGAACCTGTCCCAATCACACCTCACCTTTCAGCACAATGCAGGTCGCTTCCCTAAATTTCGCTCCGTAAATGGCACAGTCCCATAAATACAGATGCAACAGGGTGCATAAATCCACCGCTGTGCCTTTTCAAGTGCTGACTAAGCACCGTGTCTCTTTACTTAATCCCACCAGTGACTTTTTCAAAGCTGCAGCCCGGGGTTTGTGCCAGTTGTAAAACTGTCCCACACTCTGTCTTAAGCACAAACATTTACTTTCCACCGGCTCAGTGCAGTTAATTCAGCCAGTTCAACAGAGAGAAAGGAAAATGAAGTCAAGTCCTCCTTTCGCTGATTCCCCTTCTTCCTTCTCTGTCCAGATACGAGCATGGACACGTGCTGCTTACGGACAAAAAAACAGCTCCACTCTCAGCCGCCCCACAAATCTGAAACATTTTATCAGGCACTCGATCGTACATTTTGGAGACAGCTGATCAATGGCATCCTTTCATTGAAGAAGAGGCTGCTGGTTAAAACGGAGCCACTTTTATGTTGGTAAAGTTCAGCCTGTTGAGGCGCTGAATAGATTGTTTGGCGTACCGATGATTATCGTTGGAGGGTTGGAGTTACGCTGGATACACATGAACTTATTCATCCACATATCACAAATATCACCCAACATGTCCAGACCCTTAATCACCGATTGCTTTTTGTTGCTTTGTGTGTCATTTTTCAATAGAGGCAACCTGATTACCGATAATATGACGTGGACGGGCCAGAACTCATATCATCCAGGACCCATCAGTCCGTCTCTCCTGAGGCTTCATCCAGTCGCTTCAAAACCAGAAGTTTACGTGACGAAAAAAAAACCCCCAATGCAGCGGTAGCAACTGGTTTTGACCAGTGCTGCCACCTAGTGGATATAATTTTCGTGGTACTCAGGTTTCTCTTATTGAATTGAATTGGATTATATGAGAACACCTGGATTACATTTAACCTTTTAAATTTTTGAATGCTTTATGTGTAAAGTAAGTGATTTTATTTTAATTTTGGCTCTTTCTGGCCTGTTTTTTGTTCTTTTTCTGTAGCCTGTAGCCTGGCACCAGACCTGCAAGAGCAATCAAAGAAGGATTTCATAAAATTTGGAGTCGCTTTTATGATTAAGAAAAGATATCATTAATCATTTGTCAAGTACGTGTGTGTTTTCTCTTTAGTTGTTTTTTTTAATCCTGCTCCCGCTTCTTTCGGCAAAATGTTACCAAAACGAGTGACACGGTTAACTGCTGTCACGTTTTTTATTATTTTTGCAGCCATTCCACTTTTCCATCGAAAGATGTGTTCAGATTCACCACATATTGAAATAAAAATTCTAACGATGAAAAGTAGGAGGATCTTTCCTGTTTATTTGGCGTTGCCATAGTGAATCCCAGTAACATATTAAATCAACCATACTAAGAGCTGACTGATCTACTCCACTGGAGACCTATGGATGGATGGATGGATGGAAGGATGGATGGATGGAAGGATGGATGGATGGATGGATGGATGGAGGATGGATGGATGGAAGATGGATGGAAGGATGGATGGATGGATGGATGGATGGATGGATGAATGGATAAATTGATGGATGGAAATGGATGGATGGATGGATGGAAGATGGATGGATGGAAGAACGGATGGAAGGATGGATGGATGGATGGATGGATGGATGGGGATGATGAAGATGGATGGATGGATGGATGGATGGATGGATGAATGGATGATGGATGGATGGATGGATGGATGGATGGATGGATGGATGATGGATGGATGGATGGATGGATGGATGGATGCTGATGGATGGATGGATGGAGGATGGATGGATGGATGGCTGATGGATGGATATGAGAATGGATGGATGGATGGATGGCTGGATGGATGGCTGGCTGGATGGATGGATGGATGGATGGCTGGATGGATGGCTGGATGGATGGATGGATGATGGGATGCTGGCTGGATGGGGATGGATGGATGAATGGATGATGGATGGATGATGGATGGATGATGGATGGATGGATGATGATGGATGGAATGGATCCTCCCTCCAAACCCCTGATCCGTATGTTAACTTTGTTAACTCTGCATTAGCATCTTAACTCGTGGTTTGTTGATCCTCCTACCTGAAACAGGACCCAGGACATGTGCACTTGCTTTGGCCTTTGTTATTTCGTCATTTTTGGTCCAGCGTCTTGTTCACGGAATAAATAAAATCAGCTCCGCCCTCTCAGCCAGCTTAAGGCCACGCTTTTAAACACTTCTATGACCACAATAACTTTCCTCAAGTTCTTTAAATAAAAAAAAAAAAAGATTACTCTGTGATTTCTGCCAGATAGACGTGTGGTAAAGATCTTCACTCACCCAACAAGAAAACAGCCAAAACAGTTGACCGTAGTTCCTGGCAGCTCAGAGCTTGTCTGCTCGTTTCAGGGGTAACACACCCACAGTGACTCTGTAATATAAAGGCACTGAAACACACTGGTGTCATGGATTAAATCACTGACTTACTCGTCTACATCATCTCAGGTAACACATGCCTGCTGCTCTCTAAAGCAACACCAGTTTGTTTAAACATGTATTTTTGCATGTACTTTTTAATAACCAGTTGAAGGTTTTCTCAGCTGATGTAGACGTGAGCGTCAGCCTGAGACACGCTGCCGGGGCTCCTGCAGTCTTATTACGCTGCAGTGCTTTATGGTCCGTTCATGACGAGTGCTGGTTCACGCACGATAAGCTGAAGAGACGAGCACGTAATTGACAGGAAGAGAAAACAAGTGGAGGGGGATTAAAAAGAAAACAAAACATGCACTCGAGCCAAAAGCAGAGAATAATGTAAAGATAACGAGCAACAACGGAAGCAACCAGGAGACCAAACATGTCAACACTGAAAAGGCGGTTCATGGTTTCACACATCTGTGTGACGTACATTTCAACATCTGCACAAGTCTGAAAAAGGTCTGCCAGGCTGACTGGTAACCACATCTGCAGAGTCCCAGAGTGTTTGTGGATGCAGAAACCACGCGGGAAGATCGCTGAACTAAATTCATTTTAATGAAGATTGCTCTCAGACGACAGCTAGGCAGAAATCTGATTTAAATCAAGCTGATAAAAGTTCACATTTTGCCTATTATTTGTAATTTTTGTGCGTTTTGGTTTGGCCACTCTGTGGGTGGTGTGGGATACTGGGTCAAGTGTAGGGATGGAACGGTTACCGGTATTACGGTAAAGCGCGATAAAATTTTACGCGATAGCGACTACTGTTTATGTTTGACTTCATCTCATTATCGCGGTCGATTACCGGGATATGTGATATCAGCCTCATTCAAGTCTGCGAGAGACTCGCAACTGTGTCTCACGTGAATATGTAGCTTGTAACATCGGCATCGTAACGTTAGCATGGCGGAAAGTGGTGATAGCACGCAGGACATTTACCAACCACTAAAATGACGAAATCCGAGGTCTGGACATATTTTCATTTCTTTTAAAGAATGCAGAGGGACAACTGGTGGAGGACAATTATCATGTCTGCAGAGCACTTGTTTACATTTTATTGTAATTTGTACAAGCAACTTGAAGGAGCTAAGGCTAATGCTTCAAGCTACTGAGATGTTTGACCAAGAGTAACCTGGTCGACGCGCTTCGCTAACTCACATTTCGTAAACGTTACTGTTGCGTGTTGATTGAAAAATGACTGTAACGATGTTCTTCTGATGCAGTTAAAATATTAATTTATTCCATTAACTGATCCGACAACCATAACGCCGGCAGTTAGCGCCACAGCGGTCAAAAACCTTTTGCCCTTCCGGGTCCAACCTAACCAATAACAGGCAGCTACCTTTATACCTGACCCTCAGGTAACAACACAGCGACACCCACAGACACACAGAGTGAACTACAATTCAGAACAACATATTTGGCTCCTAAACAACTGTTTCATTTGCACATTTATACGTATTTAAGGTTCAGTTTAAAGTCAAAAGTTTATTTCATTTGAACTTGCACTATAATTTTTGTTCCTGATAATTGTTTGCATATTTTGACCTACTATGGTTGTTACAGTGTTTATTTAAATTTGCACCAGACAAATACGCTTTGTTCCTGTTATTTATTTTGTTCATTTAAAATAAAACCTCTTTCTGTGCCAGTTGTTTGCCCTTTTAATGTGAAAGTTTCATTTTGATAGGATTTTGGCTTCTGATGTTTTAGTGTGACAAGAAAATCACAAGATTTGGTGAAATTATTTAAATGTGTTTTTTTTAGACATTTGTACAGCAATTAATAATACCGCGATATTATCGTAAACCGTGATACTTTGGTCACTACAATCGAGATATCAAAGTTTTCCATTTTGTTACATCTCCTAGTCCGGTGCAGTGGGCAGTTCTGTTCTGGACCGGTGTGGGTGCTGGACTCTGTCAGGGCAACAGTGGGATGTCCAGTGATCGATATCCAGAGAGCTCTGAAGCATCAGCCACAATGAGATGTGGCCATAATCTCCCCATTTGTAATACGGTCCAAAGGGTTTCTGCATGGCTTTATCAATTCACCGTGTAGTCGACCTTCTGGGATGTAACTCAGTTCATCATTAGGAAATGCAATCAAATTTAATTTATGAATTTTTGATTTATAGCCACAAAGTTTTAAAGCAGCACAAAAGGCTTCCTTTTGTGTTAAAGTATCAGTTTCAGCTTTGTTTGACTTCAGGTGGCTTTACATTAAAAAACAAACAATAAAAACAACAACGACTCTTCAACCAAACAACCGTCTTCAGAACTAGAACAGAACCAGGATCAGGATACAGAAGGAGACAAAGACGAGGACAAGCGAACACGAGGTCGGGAACACTGACTACCTTTGTCTGGCATAGAAAAAGGTGGAGGATGGTTAAAAAAATAAAGGATTTACAAAAGAGTTAAAGGGGCAGCAGAAGCTCCCTGATTGAGGCTGCGTGCTGTGAGGAGAACGATAGCGGGTGAAAAGATAAAGGTGACTGATGTGCCGGGCAGCCAGCACGCGAATAAAGCGGAAACACGCTGACAGGAAACAACGGGAAAAGCAGCCCGGGTCTCAGAGGACGGGAGGAAAGTTTAGCTGAGCCAGAAACAGGCGGGAGAGAGGAGAAGAAACAGCAGGCGGGAAAACAATGACATAGCTGTTTTATTCAAGAAAGAAGAACAGAAGAACAGAAGGGTGAATGTTTAGCCTGGTGTTGAATCTCCGTCTGGTGTAGGCAAGGGCGTTAACCATGGTATAGACATTGGGGGGGTCCAAATGAGAGCCCTCCCCCAGAATTTTTTTAAAAAGTGCATTTCCCACAGTTCTGTGTCATTTTTATTTATTGACCATCTGAAATCACATTTAAAGGAATAGTCTGCAATTTCTCTGAGATAGTAGCGAATAGGATAGCTTCCAGCTGGGAAAAATTACATGCCTAAAGCATGCTGATGTAAATATTGTGATTGGAACAACAAAAAGTCCATAGCACATGATGGACTTTTAATTCCAAGATAATTTGTATTTTGTTGATTTGTCTCAAAATGAATGTCTCCACATTTACACTGAAACGTTGTGAATGAAATCATAGATTTGTACAAAGAATTAAATGTGAAATATTGATGTTAATTGAATATGTATACAGATTTATTAATTTGACATAAAAAAAAAATTGTGTGGACTGTCCTTACACAATCCCTCTCCCTGTCTCTCTGTGCTACCTGCATTATGACCAGATATTATTATTGTACCAGAAGAACAGTAACTGACCCTGAGGAAAATTTTATTTAGAATATTCTGCTTTTCTTACTAGTTTTATTTACTGCTGACACGCAGGCTTAGGTTAAAACAAATGTCATCAAGCTGTTGAGTCTTGTATTCCAGTGTCTCACCTGATCATCCATGTCTTCAGAGACTGTCCCTGTCTGGCCTGTCCTTACAGCATCCCTCTCCCTGTCTCTCTGTGCTACCTGCATTATGACCAGATATTATTGTACCAGAAGAATAACTGACCCTGAGGAAAATTTTATTTAGAATATTCTGCTTTTCTTACTAGTTTTATTTACTGCTGACACGCAGGCTTAGGTTAAAACAAATGTCATCAAGCTGTTGAGTCTTGTATTCCAGTGTCTCACCTGATCATCCATGTCTTCAGAGACTGTCCCTGTCTGGCCTGTTCTTACAGCATCCCTCTCCCTGTCTCTCTGTGCTGCCTGCATTATGACCAGATATTATTATTGGACCAGAAGAACAATAACTGACCCTGAGGATCTTTTTAATTTGATACATTGAATATTTTGCTTGTATTACTAGCGTTACACACACACATACACACGACACACGGAGAGAGAAAACAGCAGCACACACGGAAGACACATCATATCATATGATACAGTCTCTTCACTTCAAGCTAGCTAGCTCAACTAACAAACTGAGCCCTTTTTAACGAGTTAAATATTTCAAATTAATTAAAAAATTAACACACTCAGTATGACAACATCACTCCTCTTTAGCTATCTAGTTGCTTACTGTCTGAAAAAACTTCGTATGTCCTGCTTTTTCTGCTTTTTGGGTAAATACACTGCTCCCTCTTTTCTTTCACATTCAATGCGCTCTATTGTTTTCTCTGTCGGAGCCGCTTCAAACCGAGAGACGTTAAATGGGCGCAACCAAGTGTACAATTAGGAGGGGGTGGTCACACACTTTAGTGTTCCTTATAAACGGAAATAAATTTATTGGTAAATATTCGGAAATAACAAGAGACGGACTGTTGAGCCAGGTTTCATAAAAGGAGGAAATATTTAACATGTTTACACATAATATTGGGTATTTTCCCAGTATTGGGGGGGACACGACCCCACCAAAGAATGCGTGGTTACGCCCATGGGTGTAGGAAAGTCATGTGACCTCACCTGAATCCCCGCCACACCGTTGATGCAGGGTCGTTCGGTCTCAGTCACTTAGGGTGAATTCCAATTCCTCCCTTAACCCTCAATCTCAACCCTCAATCTCAAAAATGCCCGTTCCCGCTAAGGGCAAGTGGTGTCCCAATTCTAAGGGACATCAAATTGAGGGACGAGTTTGAGGGCTGTATCGCCCTCAAAATTGAGATTTTCCGACACCACCCTTGGAAGTAAGGGCTATCCAGAAGCTAGCTACAAACGTAAGTATCTTCGTATATCTTAAAGATATAAATGTTACAAACCATTTTATTGTGTTTGTTTGAGATTTCTTTCATGGATTAACATCGTTGCTGCGTAACATTTATTTTTTTTACTTTACGATGTTTGCTGCCGGACCGGCGGTCCCGTCGGCTTCACGTTGTACTCGTCAGTGGTCCTGGTACATTATTCAGTCCTCCGTCGCTACACAACAAAGTAACGTGAAGCCGACCCGGACCGCCGACGGGACCCGTACCGCCGACGGGACCGGGACCGCCACGGTCAGCGGTCCCGTCAGCGGTCCAGGTCGGCTTCACGTTACTTGTACTCGTCGGTGGTCCCGTTCCGCCGTAACGGTCCCGTCAGCGGTCCCGGTCCCGTCAGCGGTACGGGTCCCGTCGGCGGTCCCAGGCGGCTTCACGTTACTTGTATACCTTGTTGTGTAGCGACGGAGGACTGAATAATGTATCCTCTATTGTGTTATTTGCGAATATTATTTAGAGAATATACAGCGCTCTTTTCAATGTTATCCCTGTGTCATTTCAGGAAATACAGAGACAAC
Source organism: Hirundichthys speculiger (assembly GCA_018398805.1). Lineage (NCBI taxonomy): Eukaryota > Metazoa > Chordata > Actinopteri > Beloniformes > Exocoetidae > Hirundichthys > Hirundichthys speculiger. The sequence continues at coordinate 165,314 of JAGFBZ010002648.1, forward strand.
ACGGCTCTGATACATTTCAGTCTGATGACGTAACTGCACTCGAGGGGTGTCCCATTTCTAAGTCACAAGATAGCCCTTACACTTACTTTCGAGGGTTAAGATTGAGGGCCAAAAATTGAGGGTTAAGGGCGAGGGTTGAGATTGAGGGTTAAGAGAGGAATTGGAATTGGCCCTTAGTCCTAAAAAACATCCACTAGATCTCTCTTTCCCCGTGTTTTTGCTCAAACAAGTTTTAAGAACAATATCTGCTCACAGATATCGGTGATATTTCCCCTCATTCATCCGTGTCAGTCAGAAAACCTGTGAAATACTAATAAAAGCATTTGATTCCATTTGTTTTGTACGACGGAGTATTAAGGCCACACTGAGAAAAAAAAAATTGTGGACAATGATTTTTTTTTCCATTCCTCACTTAGAGAATAAACTTAAAATGTCGAGAATAAAGTCGAAATGCAGTTTCCAGAATAAAGTTGTCTTAAATATTTATTCAAACCAGCTTTACTCTACCAACATAATGTCTAGCGTTAATGAACTCGTGACCTTATACGTCAGAGTGGGCTTCAGCAACAAGGAAATTATTTCACTTTTATCACATAGACACAGTATTATAAGTATTCGTACTTTGAAGAGATTGTGTCAGAAATTGTGCCTATTCAGAAGAAGAAACTACACCAATTCTGGAATTCTGGAAACTGCATTTTGACTTTTTTCTCAACATTTCGATTTTATTCTTGACATTTCGACATTATTCCCGATGTTGCAACTTTATTCTTGACATTTCAACTTTATTCTCGACATTTCGACTTTATTCTCGACATTTCGACATTATTCTCAACTTTTCAACTTTATTCTCGACATTTCGACTTTATTCTCAATATTTCGACTTTATTCTCAATATTTCGACTTTATTCTCGACATTTCGACTTTATTCTCAATATTTCGACTTTATTCTCAATATTTCGACTTTATTCTCGACATTTCGACTTTATTCTCAATATTTCGACTTTATTCTCAATATTTCGATTTTATTCTTGACATTTTGACTTTATTCTCGACATTTCTGCATTATTCTCGACATTTTGACTTTATTCTCGACATTTTGACTTTATTCTCGACATTTTGACTTTATTCTCGACATTTCGACTTTATTCTTGACATTTCAACTTTATTCTCGACATTTCGACTTTATTCTTGACAATTCAACTTTATTCTCGACATTTCTGCATTATTCTCGACATTTTGACTTTATTCTCGACATTTCTGCATTATTCTCGACATTTTGACTTTATTCTTGACATTGTTCTGGAAAATGCATCTTGACTTTATTCTCGACGTTTCAACTTTATTCTCTAAGCGAGGAATGAAAAACAAATCCTCTCAGCGTGGCCCTATAACTCCATCGTAGTTTTGTACCGACTCCCCAGGCTTAATGAATTGATTGGAGAATCCCTTCAGAGCCCTGATGTTTCCTCCCAGTTTTGGTAGTTGTCAAAAGTGCCAGAGCCACATGTGAAGCTACGAACTTGGAAGCCAACTCCAGAGTTGTTTGTACCTCTTCTCCAGTTTCACCATGAATCGGATCTCTATGACACTGCAATCGTTTCTGCGGTTGCTTCTGTCTTTGGATTTCTGTCCATCTCTGTCTGTCTTCCTTCCCTCCATCAGTTACTCTTTTTTACGTCTGCACATTTCCATTTAACCGTCTGTTCTCAGAGGGGCAGTTTCTCATCTACTCCCCTTCATTTGCTCACCTCGTTATATCCGACAGTATTTAATTTTCTCTTTTTTTCTGCTCTTCCCCCTGATCCCCCCCCGTCCCCGTTCACCTCAGTATCTCGCGGCTTCTTTGTGCCAAGTCACCCGGTTTATGATGCACTGGGGTCCGTCTTCGGTGGTGAATCGCGTCAGGCTCGACTAATCTGGAGCTGAATTATGCATAAATTCCCAGCATAAGGTGTCACGGCGACTTACCCTCAGAGAGAACCGCAGCGGCTTCGTGACGCCAGAGTTGAACCTCAAGTTAACTCATGAAGCCACTAATCCTGCGAGCTGCTCAGGTTCACATTCAGAGATGTTGTGCAACTTTTCTTTTCTTTCCCTTTCCATGAGCTGTGTGCCGTGGCTCGAATGATGTCTTAATCCAAATTCTTGATGAAATGGAGCTCGTGTCCGTTCAAGGCCGGAGAATAACAGAAGCCAAGCTCGCGCTCACGTGTGCACGGTTTCAATAATTAATAGCTGTAAAGAGTAGGGGTGAGTATTGGCAAGGAGCTCGCAATATGATATGTATCATGATACTTGGGTCACGATACGATATTACAGCGATCCCTTATTTTCGCGGTTAATGGGGACCAGGCCCCCCGCGAAACTCAAAATCCCGAACTGGAGCCGGAGCCCCCTGAGCCTAAATAATGTGTTTAAAATATGTTTAAAAACCGCAAAAAAGTAGCGAAGCACTGCAGAGAAACAAGACAAAGGCTCAACTGTGGTCTCTCTGTTACCTTCACAGCCTCTGGTCTCTGAACTGTTGTAAAGAAACCGCTGGTATTGTGCTATTTTTGGCTCATAATTAGCGGCTAACATGCTAACAACAACAAAAAAAACAGTCCGGTTTTCTCTGCCTGGAACGAGCACTTTATTCTGGCACTGCAGGAACTTGTAACATCACACAGGTTGTATTGTTGGGCTCCTGTCGGTTAACAGAGAATGTAAATCTATACACGCTGGGCTGCTGTTGATGCTCACTACACTTTTCATCTAACCCCATTTTCATTCTGCTGTCCGACGACACACACACTACATTACCCATAAGGCCGCCTTCTGGGTAGCTTCATGGGTAACCAGGCTGGCTCACAGCATTTCTTCACTGTGAGAGGAACGCGCACAACATCCTGTGATGTTTCTGCAATTTTTTCTTTGATTTATTTTTTTTTATATTATACTGTATATTTCTGAAAAAATCTGCAAATAACTAAAACCGCGGAACTTAAAGAGCGAATTGGCAAGAGATCACTGGATCACGATATCATGATATCACGATATATTGCGATATTCTACCCGGTTAATATCCAAATTAAAAGTAGAGATGAAAAATCAAGTTGCTGTATATGTTCATCAGATGATATTGATCATTCGGAGGACAAATTGAGTCAAACCTATTTGCTTCAAAACAACCTACTTATTGTTTATTATTAGTGTTTTTGCACATTAAATAAATAAATAAAATAAAATAAATAGAATAAAATTTTCCTAAAAAATTGATATAAGGAGCCGAAAAATTGATATTACATTGGGTGGCTGAAAATCGCAATATATTGCCAAATCGATTTTTTTTCACACCCCTAATAAAGAGGAACCCCTGTAACGACAGGCCTTTAAACCAGACTGAAATCATCCATATGCAGATTAGTGCTTTCATGCACACGGACAGTTTTAGATGCGAATCCATTCATGTGAGTTTTATGTTTCTGGCCTCTGGCACAATCCCTTTCACATGCACGCTCTCAGCATGCCGAAGCTCAACAACATCAAAGTGAATGAATAAGGACAACACTGGTGCAGGGACGCACAATCCATCGTAGAAATATCACAGTGGCCTCGCTCATCGATTTAGATGCAATCTGGTGGTATTCAGCTCGACGCGTCAGGTTCCAGATGTGTAAAACTCATGTGCACGAAAGCACATGGGAAACGTGCATCCTCTTCCATCATAAGTTAATAAAGCTGTGCGTATGCCGGTCCTCTTGTAGCGCAGCAGTTACTCACTCTGCTTTACTTATCCATGATTTAAAGATTGCACCACCCAGTGCTCCGTGCACAGAAATACACTCCCTTAAGGAGGGGTGGAAACTTCACTGCAATAATGTGTGAGAGGATGTTCTACGTCTGAGTTTATGGAAAATGCATGTTAAAGGAGGCACGATATGACCTCTGTGCAACAACTGACTCTTAAGGGAGTCCAGAGTTAAAACTGCCCGAGGTCTAATATTAGATGCTGAGACTGGAAACTGTCGTTGATGACAAAAGCGACATGAACCGAAGCAGTTTGCAGTTAAAACAGAACAAGTGTTGGCAGCTAAATGGCAGCTAATGTTAGCTGTTAGCTGTTAACAGTGTGATGGAGATATGCCAAAATAAACTGCTGTTTTAGGCCTCTCACAAGAGTTAAGTGTCACTTAAGTGACAGTGTGGACAGAGTCCCTACAAACCAAACAAATGTTAACTTTCTGTGTGTACAAAATAGAGCTGAGCGATTTTATCGATTCTGCGATATATATCGACATTTTATCGAGTATCAGTTTTTCAGCCATGGGTATCGATATTCTAAGCTTCTTTCAAAACCCCCTTGTCCCACCTTTAAAAGCTTGCAAGCAACAATTTGCACTGTTTAAATAAATGAAACTATTTTTCTCAACAAATCTTTTATTCATTTTGTCCAGCATTTGCAAGCTGCCTGTCAGCCATATAATGTGTAATTGATGCTTTCAGTTCAATTAATTCAAACAAAGTCATTGGAACACTCACAAGATGTCACCAAAATCACTTTGTCCCTTTAAAATCTTTCAGAAAATGATGTAAATGTATTGTAAGACGAATATCAATATATATCGTATCGTGAGCTGAATATCGTGTATCATATCGCGAGATTAGTGTATCGCTACAACCCTAATGAACAAAAGGACTTTATACAGGAATCTTCATCCTGTTGCTGCCACCTTGTCCAAAGTCCGTAGAGGTAATTACAGATGTTACAGATGTGCAAACTACTGTCATAGATGCAAAAGGAGGAGAGTTTGTTGCCTCTTCTTCCACTGAACACGATCACTGACAATATATTTATGACAAAATCGGTAAAGCAGAGGCTCTTAACGCTTCTCATTTTGCATCTATTGCCATAAAACCATCCATCATCCATCCCTGCTTAATCCTCTGCAGGGTCACAGAGATCTGATGAAGCCTAACCCAGCTCTACTCACAATCACTCCTACGGGGAATTCAGAACCAACAATTAACCTGACATGCATGTCTTTGGACTGTAGGAGGAAGCTGGAGTACCGGAGGAAACCCACACAAGCACCGGGAGAACATGCAAACTCCTCACAGAAAGGCCCCTGCTGAGGTTTGAACCAGGAACCTGTGAGGCAACAGTGCTGACCACCAAGCTGCTCCGCCATAAAACCAATTAAAGCAAATTCAGGACCAGAAAAAAAAGATGGAAGGAAGAGTTTCAGCCACACAGGTGATCATCTTTGATTCTCACGCAAACTTCATTAATATTTTTTTTGAAAAGTTTAAAATATAAAGACGTCTGAATGTTTCTGAGTACTGAACGGTTTAAGAGGTTAATGACTGTATGGATCAAAGTGGAGGGAGAGGAGAGGCAGAGGTGGAGACCAGAGAGAGTTAAAGTAAGCCAGAGACGAGGAAAGTATTCTGCACATACATCCAAGCATGCGTCATCTCCATCTCCCTTTCCCCTGCGTGCATCTCTCTCTCTCCTCGGATTCTTCCTCCTCTCTGAGGCAGAGGAGGACAGCAGCAACGCCCTGCCTGGCATTTCCCAGCAGCTCCGCACCTGCGCGCGGTCTGATGCCGAGGTCAGGCGCACTTAGAGGGGGAGCGGCCCCGGCACCCTCCACCTCAGACTCTAACCGGCAACCCGTCAGTCCACCAGCCCACCTCTGCAACCCGCTCCAGCCTTTACCCCTCTCTCACACACGCACACACGCGCGCACACACACCTTCAGCCTGTTTTGTTTGTTTGGAGCTCAGCGGCTCGGTCCTGGGATGCTCGTCGGCGCTGCACCGCGCACCAAACTGAGCAGAAAGCTCAGTTTGGAGCTTGTTTCGTCCAGAGCGGATGAACCGAGGCTCCGACAGCGGGAGAAGGATGCTGATCTGTGCGCGCAGCAGCAGCCGAGACCTCCGCTGCTCCAAACTGCAGCTCCGTGAATCCGAAAGCGCTACTTTGCAGCGGCAAGGATGAGGGCTGTGTGCGTGTGTTAACAGCTCAGATCTGATCATGTGGAAACATGATCAGATCTGAAAATGTGAGAAGATGATGGAGAGTAAAGTTTGCTTATAAAAAATCTAATCACTCAAACTTGGGTCTCGTTTACAAGCAGCGGTGCGCAGAAGAGACGCGCAAAAAACCAACTGGATTTAAAACTGCACCGATAAAACCTTTTAATTTGTAGTAGTTGGTAGCTTAGTTGATTAATTAAAACGTAGCTGAACCCCGACAGCAGCAGCCCGGTGACGGGCGGGATGCAGGCGCTCCGTCTCCGCCGCTGCGCTCCGCGGAGCCGCTCCGTCTGCGCGCAGATAAAGTCAAAAAGACGCACAGCCGACTCACCTTCCGCGGTTGTCCCGCTCAAGTAGAAGACAAGCAGGGCGACCCGAGAGATAATCCCAACTACTCTTCCGGTCCCCGGAGCCATGGCGAAACGGCGGGATGCTGCAGAGGAGCCCGGCGGCTGCTGGCTGCAGGGGGAGACGCGGCCCAACCTCTCCTGTCCAGCTCCGAGAGAGGTTCTCCTCAAGCCCGGCTGAAGGAGGAGAGGAAGGAGAGGGAGAGAGAGAGAGAGAGAGGAGAGGAGAGGAAGGGGCGGGGGATGGACTCCTCTGAAAGATCACCTTCATTACTGTTTTACAAAAGCAGTTAAAGGGAGGCTGAGGTTTTCCAGAATGAGTCCTTCAGTTTAAAAAAAAATCCAGGATGACTGATCCGGCATCGGCACCGAAAAAAAAAAAAAGTTAGAAGATTGAGTAAAATCCACGATGAATGATCAATAAAATCTTTTATACGTAATTGGTGAACCCTTGATATATCAGTTATAGGACAGGCTGATCCATCCTTTTCAGTCCTTATTCTCATATTGACACTTTATATCAGCAAATACAGACACCGATAGAGAAACCAGTCCAATACCACCGCACATGTGGGAATAAATATATCTGCTTTATATTTTATCAAACCCGTGTAACTATTCTCTGCACGTCTGAGCCAGACTGAATTTAGGGACTTGACACTGACTAGATTTTAGTGGAGTTTAATTCCATTTGCGGTCAAACAGTGAGTCCATACAGCAGCTGATGGAACAAGCACATAACTGGCGTGATGGTCTGGTGGAGACCCCCTGCACCCCTGCCCTTCACCCAGAGGGGGCTCCAGCAGACCCCCCTGACCCTGCGCAGGAGCAAGCGGATATAGATGATGGGTTCATGGATGGATGGATGGTCTGGGAGAGGATATCAGGGTGGCACCAAACATAGTCTTGCAGCTGTGCAGAGCGACATGTGAAGCCAGAATAATACACCTCTCTGGCTGGGAGCCTAACAAAGAATATATAACAAAGGCCCCAATATCTAAATATAAGTTTCTTCTCCCACGCAGGCTTCCTAACAAGGCTCGCTTTTGAGATTCCTGCACAAAAAATTACATACCTAAGTTCAAATGAATGTATCTCAGCAGCTACTAGTTGTTCCAACAGCAGCAGGATCAGAAATACTTCAATACTGCTGAAAATATGGGCGTCTTATCAGAGAATATTTACCTCTGTGTGCCATCTGATACCACATCATCTTAATAAACACAATCCCAGTTCATTGTGCCTCGATGACCCGTCGCTGTCAGTCACTGGAAATGTTGGATTTCACTGCAAACTGAACATCTGGAACCGCAGACCAGTTTCCCAGGTCATAAATGTATCTCAGTTGTCTCCAAACGGGATGAAACTGACCCAACACATTTCATGTTGTCTAAAAGAGGTTCAAGCAATCAGCTTACACGGTGGACGTTTGAGCCTCCAGTGTGTTCAAGTGTCAAATGAGAATGCACTGTTATTTTATATGTGGCTGCACTTTCAGTTTGAATTCTGGGATTTAAAAAAAAAAAAAGCATGTATTTGTTGACCGTTTATATCCTCCTGAGACCTGGTCCGTTCATTATGTCCTCTGTAGTGGATAATTTGTTTACCTGTATGTCCCTTAATATTTTGGACCTACCCTATCAAGCACTATAGTATTCTGGAGGAGACATCCTGGGCTTTCCAGTGATGTGCCATGTGATGCGTTGCATGCTGGGAACTTTTTTTCTCTATCAAGACAGCCACCATTGCAACAACCACATTTTATGGAAGTCAAATATTCTTCATGTAATGCTATTTTTACCATGACAATGATATACATTCTTGTTCATTAACACGTAAATAACAATATTTTTACACTTTAAAACAGTTTAATTAATTATGTTCTAAAATAACAGTCATTTAATGAACGTCAACTGTAGTGGAGACCAGGACCATTTTAATGTACCGTATGGGCCCGAATATAAAATGATATCATATTGTAGAAATCATATTCTCAAACAGGGGGTCGTCTTATAATCGAGGTCTATTGTAGTTACACATCTGTGCCACTAGATGGAGCCACACCGAAGTAACGAGTAAAAACTGAGCATCACAGTGAACACATGGAGCAGATCTGATGTTAAATGGAGGAACCACGTGACCGCGCTGAACAAATGGGGTTTGAAAGTTTTGTTGCAGTCCAGAATTTTTTTTAAATTGTTTTTTTACAGGCTGAATTATTAATGTTGTTCTTCAAATTGAATACAGCTGGACTTTGATTGTTTTGCAGTTATTGAACTACATGGTTGTTGCTGATTCACTGAGTTATAGTCTCAGATTTTAAGAGAATAAAGTTTATTAAATGGAACTAACCCTTGATCTTAAATGATATGTAAACCTGACACGTACCTGACCTTAGGTATAGTACCGTACTTCCTAAAAAAAATCATTAAAATGTTTAACAATACAGCAGAATGTTATCTCTGTGGGATTTTGTTTCTATAGTAACGGTACAATAAAAAGTTGTTTTATGAATAACCTTATTGTCTTCATCATATTTTTATTTTCCCAAAATGATATTTGAAAAATAGGGGTCATCTTATAATCAGTCGTCCTTTATTTGGGCCAATATGGTAATTAATGACATTGTTGAAGGAGAAAGACATGAAGCATGACATGAACCAGATAATAAAGGGATTCAGATTTGGAGCTTTCAGATGAGGAAGAAGATTCAGGAGAGTCTGATGAGACTGAGTCAAAGCCAGAAAAGGACCAGTAAAATCAGAGTGTTTTGTGGTCGAGGACTAACGTGTATGTTTTATTTAGTTTCAGGCTCATGGATTCAATTTTATTTTCATGCTAGATTATTGTAGTATTTGTAACTGCTGTTGAATATAGGCAAGTTGCCTAAAAATATGCTGAAGAAGTTATTCAATAGGGAGTGATATCACATCCATCACACTAAATTTATTGCCATCTATCCATCCATCCATCCATCCATCCATCCATCCATCCATCCATCAGCTCCCACTTATCTGGTTTCGGGTCATGGTGGCAGCAACTTGAGTAAGGACTGCAATAGTCAGACCTACATGCATAGTGCGAATTACGGGGGGGTTTGGGGGGGTTTGACCCCCCCAATTACAACTTCGACCCCCCTAAAGAAGGGACAAATTGTCATTTTTGTCATCTTCGACCCCCCTAAAGATGACAAAAATTGTCATTTTTGTCATCTCTAGAAAATGTTGACCCCCCCCAATTGTCATTGTATAATTTGCACTCTGCCTACATGAGATGCATCTAATGCAAGATGTTCCTCTGCATAACTAAAAAGAAAACACGTTTCCAGAATTATCACCACTAAAATGAATAAATGCAGAACCTTCGATGTTCTACATCTTATAGTTCACTGTTGAATTAAATACGTTTTTGTCCCTGGAAGCAACAAGCAACACGAAGAGAACAGAAGCTGTACAGAATTATTATTATTATTTGATCAAATTAGATATGTTCTTTGGTTAATATCCCTCTAAAGACATAATCTGCTATTTTTTTTTTAATTTTCTAAATCCGTTTCTATTTTAATACAAACATTTGTCCTCTCTGGTGGACATGCTGTAAAATGTAAACAAAAAATATATTTTGAAAAAAATTAAATTGTAAGGTGTTTTTTTTTTGGTGCCAAATAGATGAGAAAACACACAAAAAAGAAATTGTCAGACTTATTTTCTAAAGTTCTCAGGAGATGGAATAGCTGTCAGCTGTGAGTGTTTGTGCAAGGCCACGTGCAAAGAAACGGCCGGACGAATTCAGCTACCTGAGACGTCTGTGGAGTCTGTTGAGAGGAAAAAGAGGAAGAAAAAACAAAAACATGTCACTTCAGGTATTATGCAGTAAAAACAAAGAAAAGACCGTCTGTTTCCAAGACATTGGCTCGGTACCGAATCCTGCTGCTAACAGAAACGTCTACTGGATCAAAACTGGTTCTGATTTACTGCAGAGATTTTGGATTACATGACTCAAGTGGAGTTTATGATTTACGATGCTGAAACATCAAAGGAAAGACCAACTTTAGAGCTGGACAGTAGAAAGCTTAATTGTTTTTTTTTTTTGTCTCTTTCGGCTGCTATCTTAATGAGTTTTTCTTGCAGGGTGGTGATTCTCCTGAACCTGTGGAGTCTTTGCCTTCGTTTGATAACAGGCTTTCGTAGCAGCTGGCTGCCGGCGCCAGTTTTCCTTGGCACGCCGCGTTCCCATCCTCTCACGATCCAACCCGGTGTTGGGATTGTGTTTTGTGCTAGTGGAAATGGTTTTTTATAGGATAAAAACTGAATGTCTTTCTCTTCTCGTTCCTTTTGTTGTGCTGCATGTCTGCTCTGTATCGACTCAATTTAATTCACTTAACTTGTAAAGCAACAACAGCTCACAACAAAAGCCTCTGAAGGGACGTTACACAGAAGGCGATCTGGGACAATGCCAACCCAATGATGCATGTAATACGACAGAATGACTCCAGGCCCGTCATTAAAGTGTTGAAGAGACGGGAAACAGGTGAGCATCCCCTTTAACTGAAGTCCAACGTTGTAACAAGCACCAACGCTGTTTTGTGTCTTCTGAGCATGCTCAGAAGTGTCCTCCATTGAATGAGAAACACTGTCCTGACAGAGTGATGTTAATCTGTGAAACGGCGTCTGTGTCATCAGTTGTGCATATTTTTGTAGTTTTGGTTGAATTAGAGGATAAACACAGCTACAGTCTGGCTCAGTGTGACGGACCAACAAGCAAGGCACAAGGACAAAGGTATAAAAAAGTATATTCCATTTATTTTCCTCCAATTTAACAAAAATCCAACTAACCAAATTACAAAATCTTTTAAAAGAATTGGCCCACAAAAACACCTAAACTAACACCAACCTACTTAAAAGATAACAAACAAAAGACTCACTTTCACAATGAACACACAGGGACATTTATACATACAGGCTAGCCTAAACGAAACGAGGAGGGGAGGGGAAAGGACTGAGACAACAACAAAAAACAATGAGTCACTAAACACTAAAGCAAAACAATTTATATCTATAATATAATTCTGAAACAAAACAACCTAACACCAAGATATGCCACTACTAGGCCTCTTGAAAATAAGAGGGGAAGATTCCCCAACGGCAAGTCCCCTGCTTCCAGCAGCCAGATGGATTGCTCCACTTCCTGACTTTCATCCAATTACAGTCCCTCTCACCCAGCCAGTCCCTTATACCTCCAAAACAAAAAGAAAGGTTAATCAAAAATAAATCAACATACATAAGTGTTTGCCAAGTGTGTGCACCCAACATAGCAAATGTCCTAAAGTAACATTGAAATAAGTTTGATATAAAAGAAAAATACTAACACTGGACTGGTGCTGGAGGAACCTCCACACTCAGCTATTAATTTTCTGTAATCTTTGGACAATATAACTGGGCAGAAAAAGGAGTGTGTCATGGTCTAGGTCAGCAATGGCAGACATTTATTGTTTTCCTCTTTGTTTTGTGTTAAGTTGGCATCTGGACTCCCCTGTCTCTAGTCTTACCTGTTTCCTGTTTTACTTTGAAGGTCTGTCTTGTATTCGTTTTGTTCTGCTTTTCTTCCTTCCTTGTCTCATCCTGATTGTTCGCTCCAGCCTCTATTTTGTCCCTCTGTGTATTTAAGTCTTGTCTTTCCCTTTCTGTTCGCTGGTCCGTCTGCTTGTTTTCCTGCGTTAATACTCTTTGTCCTGGTTTGTCCTGTCGTCACCCTTCTGGATTCACCTCAAGGAATTAAGTTGAGTTTGGATTTGGCTTTTGTTAATACATTTCTCTTCTTGAAGTCCTGCATTTTGGGCCTTCCCTTCAACAACACAACACAAATCATGACAGAGAAAGCTTCAGGCTCCAGCTGTTAGCAGCATCGATTTCCTTGTTGGTTTTTGGGTTCATAACTGGGATTTCCCACCTTCCAGCAGGTCCTCGAACCTTCCTCTGGTTCTAGAACATCTCTGAATTTTCAAATCTACACAAAAATAATGCAATTTGAGAAACATGGCTGCTGCCAAATACTTTCCCTCCATTCGTGACAGATCAGAAATCTGGATTTCCTTCAATGCCAAGCTAAAAGACATAAAGTCTTTGCCTGTCTTTTCCAGGATGCACATCTACAAGCGCAGCGGCGGCGCCAGTCACAGCAGCTCCACCCGTCAGGAGGCCGAAGCTCCAGCAACCTGCCAAGCACCAAAGCTCCCCGATTACCGGCCTCTGGACGCCTTTGGCCCGCCACCAGAGGCTCACGGTTCGGCGTCGTGGAGCGAGGAGGACGAAATCTGCGAGCTCAGCATCAGACTGAAGGAAATCGAGCTGCGTGAAATGATGCAGGATGCACCGCGGATCTGTGAGCGTAAGTAGACAGTGATGTTAATGACCTGCAGCTGCACCGCCATGAAACTGTTTAACAGATCACTTCAGAGCAGCAGGAGGTCATGCAATCTGCTGCCGTGCATTTTTGTTTAAGTGGATCATTATTATTATAACAGTCAGGCATGAAAAGATTTTTTTTTTGTTTTTGAGAAAAAGGCTTTTTTTTCCATTTAACACATGGAGAAGCTTTACAAAAGTAATCCCAAATGTCTGTGGAAGTTTCTCACTTTTTGTTCAAAAGATTGTGACACTTAGAGCCTGAATTAACTATGATAATAAAATAAAAATAAAAAAACTGATAAATTTACAAGTTTAAAAATGAAAAAGCAAGAAAGAATCTGGTTGACTGGCATAAAAACATCATATCTGATGAGATTGTCGTGCTTTTTCTGCACTAAACCAGTGGTCCCCAAGCCCCGGGCTGCGGACCGGTACCGGGCCATGGATCAATTGGTACTGGGCCGTGCCAGAAAAAAAATTAGCTATTTAAGTTGTACTTATTATATGAGTCTGAATGAACTTTTATTTTGAAAAATATTTTATTTTGAAAAATGACAGGATTCTCCTGGTTACATCGCAGTCACTTGAGCGTCAACATTTAACCCAGCTAGCAAAATGAGTAAGAAATAAACGTCTTTGGAAAGTCCCCCCTCCCCGATCCCCGGGCCGCGGACCGGTACCGGGCCTTGGATCAATTGGTACCGGGCCGCACCAGAAAAAAAAGAGCTATTTAGGTTTTACTTAATTATATGAGTTGGAATGAGCTTTTATTTTGAAAAATATTTTATTTTGAAAAATGACCGGATTCTCTCGGTTACATCTTAACCCAGCTAACAAAATGACTAAGAAATAATAGTCTTAGGAAAGTCCCCCCACCACACCCCAGGCCCCCGTGGTAAAATTGTGAAGTACTGACCGGTCCGCAGTTACAAAAAGGTCGGGGACCACTGTGCTAAACTTATCGCAGGAGAGTAAAACGAGCTTTTAGTTTCCCCCAAAGAGTTGAAATGAAAAGATCATGAAAATAAATGACCCAAGTAAAAGCATGAGCACATTAAATGAACTTTGCTGAACTGAGCTGCACCGTTGCATTCTGGTCTCGCTCTTTCAGGTCCTTTTCTCAGGAGCATCCGGACCTGCAGGGTGAAGCAGAAGAGGCAGAGACAATGAAGAAACGACCCAGAGGACGAAATACCTTCAACAAACTCCTGAAGGCAAAACATCAATAAATTAATTTTGTTAATTTATTTCAGAGCGTTCTTGGCTTCACAGATCAGATTATGGAAACTAATGTTGAAGTTAAAAAGGATAATTAATGCGACTGAACTGTCGTCGCAGTTCAGTCACGTTCAGATTTTTTTTCCTCTTCTAACAGTTACATTTGCAGGATGTGTTTGGCATTCAAACAGAAGTAGGTAATTATAGTATAATTATTCTATAAGTTTATACAGAATTTAATTTCTCTGCCAACGTAGTCAAAGCACTCGTTAATTAAGTGTCTCCGAAAATTTAAACTTCCTGCAGAAGCTTTCATGCATCTACGCGATAATATTTTTCTGCTTATAAATTGTGTTCTTGTTTTCTTTTTAGACTGAAAAAAGTGAAATAGTTACAGTTATTCTGATGAATGGAGCTCAGTATGAAAAGCAAAGATGTTTTTCTAAACCTCGACCAAATACTTTATTTGGTGTCCAAATATTGCGGGTCCATTTCGGGTTTGGAAGCTGGACTCACGATAATAGCTCAGGTTGAGTCGGTTTTGGGTCGAATTTTCACAAATCTATTCGGGTTCGGGTCCATGAAGGTGGACCCATGAAGACCTCTACAACAAGCATGAAAAATTTAGCAAAAACCGTCCATGGACACAAAACAGTGGATCAACTTTTGTGAGTTCGATTTGTTAGTGTGTTTTCTTCATCTGGAGAAAAATGTGTAATCTCCATTTTTTTTTTTTTTTTTTGACATTCTCATCCAAAAAAAAGAAGTATGGAAAACATTTGAAAACAAGCTCTTGTTGGGTGTTCTGGGAGGCTCCAATTTAAGGCAAGTCCTGATGCTTCCTAAACCTAAACCGCTGGTTTAAATGCCTAAACCTAACCAGACAGGGAGTGAAAGTCAATATGAAAAGATATTGGTACACAAGCTTCAATGCTATTAAATATAATATGATAATTCTGGTTTTTTTTTTTTAAATTTGCGTAATGTCTTCAGGATGCTGTTTGCTCATTTTTAAACCATCTGTGCATTTCAGCTGTGTGAGATTAGACTGGATGGCTAAAGACCTGTAGCTTGTCCTGATCAGAGGTAGCCGTAGCTTTAAATTAGGTCGCTATTTTAGCTCAGCTCAGCTCATAAGTGTGATGCCCCACCAGGAGTGACGCGGCCAACGTTCACCGCAGCTGAGCAGTCGAGGCCAGCTGGCTCAGCTGGAGCGCCGTGCGACAGCGGCGGTCAGCTGAAGGCCCCTTCGGCTGCCAGCTTGGCTCCCGACTGCGGGTGTAGCTTTTTGGCAGCTGTGGCACCCAGCAGCCGGAGCCACCTTTGCTCCAGGAGCCTTCTGGACCAAACCAGACAATTAACAATAAAATAAGCTCTCAATTCAAAGCTCAAATGTCAAGTTCACCACAAACGTTAAGCACCAAGTCGGTAAAGTGATGACGGCTAACTAATCGCTGCAACTTAGCTGCAACTAACTAGAGAATCAGTGGACTCCGACTTGCTTTTGGGGCTCATCTCCGGAGGAGAAGCTGCTCAAGTTGGCAACAGTTTAGCAAGCCGGTTGTAACCTCTTGAAGGTATCCAGGAGTCATGCAGCAGGTTGCCTGCGTAATTACTTTACAAGGCAATAGCTGCTTTAGCTTGTTAGCACGCACCTTGAATATTATCAAAGCATCTGCATCACGGAAGTGATTTTTAAAAAATGCTTTAAATGCTGTTGTTGTTCTAATTTTAAGCCACTGCGCTGAAGCACATTTGGATACAGACCTGGCTCACTACTGGCCACGAGTCACAACCGGGCGTGCAGTGGTTGAGGCGACTGCAATTTAACACACAGCGGGAGTTTCAGAGCAATTTGTGTAACACAGAACGGCCCAGGGATGAGGTTATGGTGTCACATTCAACAGATGAGTCCGAAGCTGAATATCAAGTGAGCACATTGAGAGAGAAACGCCTTCGGTTGCATTCAGTCAATAATGCACGGTCACGAAAAAACGAGAGAGAGAGGGGGGGGGGGGGGGGGAGAGAGAGGTGTGTGGAGAGGCAGCGGGGGGATCTGATAATGAAGACCTACTGAGAGTGTAGATGGCAGGGGAATGAGATGATAAAAACCCATTGTGAGGAAGCGCAGCAGGAGAATCAGATAACACACACTCCACGTGAACATCACACACGTAAATGGCTTGCAGACACACCGCACACAGCGAAGGCAGCTGGCTGTTTAATGTTCAAATCAGACGAGCGAGGGGTCTCAAAGTGTGAAACTGAGACTCAGGCGGAGGGTGCAGGGAGGGAACGCTGGGCCTTGGGTTGAGGGAGAGAAAGTGAGACCACAATAACTCACCCTGGGAGTCAAACACAAACAGTGACTCTCACAGCAGGACAGTTAGAGGGACAAGCAGCACTTAGAAACAAAAGAAACAGTTTTTCCATCCTAGGCCTGCTTTACTCTCTGATGATGAAGCTTTGTAGAATAAAGAGAGACAATGGAGATACAAATCCATCTTTAATTTTTGTTATTTCCGTCTTCAGCAGGTTTCGGTTTTATCAGGGGAGGATTCACCCGCCTGAAAGGCTTAAATATCTCACATGAGTTCAG
This sequence comes from Hirundichthys speculiger, assembly GCA_018398805.1. NCBI lineage: Eukaryota > Metazoa > Chordata > Actinopteri > Beloniformes > Exocoetidae > Hirundichthys > Hirundichthys speculiger. Next base: position 181,909 of record JAGFBZ010002648.1, read on the forward strand.
GGTGACGCAAGACCCGGAGGTCTCGCTGGAACCGAGGTTGACGAGTTAAAAACAAGTCAAGACACAATACTGATTACAGTGATCCCTCTTTTTTTTCGCGGTTAATGGGGGCCCCCCCGCGTAAATCAAAATCCGCGAACTGAAGCCGGAGCTCCCCGAGCCTCAATAATGTGTTTAAAATATGTTTAAAAACCCCAAAAAAGTAGCGAGACACTGCAGTGAAACAAGACAAAGGCTCAACTGTGGTCTTTCTGTTACCTTCACAGCCTCTGGTCTCTGAACCGTAGTAAACAAACCGCTGGTATTGTGCTATTTTTGGCTCGTAATTAGCGGCTAACACGCTAACAACAACAAAACAAAAAGTCTGGTTTTCTCTGCATGGAACGGGCACTTTATTCTGACACTGCAGGAACTTGTAACATCACACAGGTTGTATTGTTGGGCTCCTGTCGGTTAACAGAGAATGTAAATCTATACACGCTGGACTGCTGTTGATATGCTCACTACACTTTTCATCTAACCCCGTTTTCATTCTGCCGTCCCACGACACACACACTACATTACCCATAAGGCCACCTTCTTAAAGGGGCCAGGCTGGCTCACAGCATTTCTTCACTTTGAGAGAACGCGCACAACATTCTGTGATGTTTCCGGGATTTTTAAAATTTTTAAAAATTATATATTTCTGAAAAATCCGCGAATAACTAAAACCGCGGAACTTAAACCGCGAAGTGGCAAGGGATCATGGTACTACGGTGTGCAACAACTTACACAACGCATCTCATACAGAAGGCAAGAAAGGGTGTCTGTTAACCATCCATCCATCCATCCATCAGCTGCTGCTTGGTCCATAGTCGGGTCGCGGGGGCAGCAGCTTCAGCAGAGAGGCCCAAGACCTCCCTCCCCCCCGCTGCTTCCACCAACTCCTCTGAGAAAACCCAGAGGTGCTCCCAGACCAGCCAAGAGATAAAGGCTCAGATCGTACCCTTCCTCTTACCCGTTAACACTAGCCGCTACCCTCAAATTGCATGTATAGGGACCTCCGCTAACCGCCAATGCCATCTTCCACCCACTAAAGCCGCTACACATTTGCCGACTCTTTTATTCACTTTGTAGCCCTTTCCTCAAACTTGGTATCGTATCATTGCAGGTTTAGGAAAAAAAACATAGCGGGTGGTCCGACTACTCGCAACCCATGTCAGCTCAACAAGAGCGCGTCCAAATGGCATCAATGTGCGTCCACCTGGTCTCATGTGGATGTGCACAAACGGCTCCACCTCTAGAATTAACTCTGGTTTAAAAAGCGTGATTTGGCCTCAGTTGAACCCCTGAGAAAATAGCAGAGATCGTCTTAAACGACTTGCTCGTCAGTTAAACCATAGACGACCAGAGCGTGTTTACCGGCAGCGGACCAACTATTTGGGGAAAAAAAATTTTTTTTTAATTATATATAAAGCCAAATTTTCTCATCTGCCTACTCTTCACCTCATGCACAAGCTGCTTTATCTCATCTTCAGAGAAGCGCTGTGCCCGACGGTTTTGGGAAAGTGGACTAAGGAAAGCGCAACCTGCTCTTAAAGGCAATGGCTGCTGACGCACTGATTGGTTTAACAGGTGAAACGTCCTAACCACTACTATGCATAATGTAGTGGGTAGCGCAGGTGGGATAGCGGGCTTAGCAACGGTGGATACAGCAAGCGTGGAAGATTGTGTTCTTTTCAGGCGAACGCCTCTCCCACCGAACACTATCCCTATAGCAGATCTGGCCGAAGATCAGGCCCATAATCTCTCCAGCGTGTCCTGGGTCTTCCCCGTGGTCTTCTCCCAGTTGGACATGCCTGAAACACCTCTCCAGGGAGGCGTCCGGGGGGCATCCTAACCAGATGAACCACCTCAACTGGCTCCTCTCGATGTGAAGGAGCAGTGACTCTACTCTGAGTCTCTCCCGAATGACTGAACTTCTCCCCCGATCTGTAAGGGAGAGTCCAGCCACCCTGTGGAGAAAACTCATTTCAGCCGCTTGTATCCGTGATCTCATTCTTTTAATCACCACCCACAGATAGGTGAGGGTTGGAACAAAGATCGACCGGTAAACCGAGAGTCTCGCCTTTTGGCTCAGCTCTCTGGTCGTCTCTCAGCTGTCTGTTAACCAGAACAAAAACAAAACACACATTTCAGGCTGTAATTAACAAAATAGTAATAAAACAGAGAAATCTAAAGGAAAATAATCAAACTAGAGAAACATTCCTGAGTTTCTACACATTTGGAAGTGAAATGAAAGCTTCAGTGTTTTATAGATCTCCAGCGGCGACTCTTGAGACCAGATGGCTTCATTTCCACCAACTAAAGCAGCGACGGAGGGTTCAGTAACTGGATTAACTTCTACAAACACGTCTTTATCTGAGCGCTCCTTCAGCTCCGGCTGAATACCTCACCGCTAAATTAGCACGCCGACGCTTTCACTGATTTTTTTTTTTTTTTTTTTGGATCCCTGGAGCCAAACATGAACTCTCCTCTGGACTAAACAGTCTTTAATGGAGTTGTTTTCTTCTTCTTTACCATGGCAACTTCAGAAAACAGCCACGCAGAGATGTTGAGTGGACTGAGAGCTGCATGAGAATGAGAAGACGGAGCGACTGAGTGAAACACTTCACTGATGTTGTTGGCTTCTATTAATAAATTCATCCCGGTTTGGTCTTTAATCTCATCAACTCAATTCATTTATTTTTTTCACGCGTTTACTTTTCATGCAATTATTTATTTCTCTAAAAGCAATTCTGATAACACAGTTCATATGAGGCGTGAGCTGAATATTCCTGCGAACGGAGCGTCGGGTATTTGCGGGAACGTCGACTCCGGACTCATTAATTCCGTGCGAGTGTCTGAATAAATGTTGATAAGAAACGGCGGCTTTTCATTTGAGTCTGTTTGCCATCACATGATGTTCTGTCGGATCCAGTTCATATTCAGCGTGCATTTGTCTCTGAAAATTAGGATCAGGCCTTCCTCTGATCCGCGCGGTTTGCAGGGACGGTGGGGGTTTAACAATTAACCCGTTAGCAGATTAGAATTGTGGCTTACTCGCTTTGTCGGAGAGCTCCGGTCCCGTCTGTCCACAAGAAAACTGTCTCAGTGCTTGGTTTTGGTTTTAGGTCAGTTAATTAGCTTGAACGAGCTGATGTTCTTCTACTGGACCTGCTATCTTCATGCTCTCCAGTGTTAATCTTGTCCTGAGGCGGCGCCAGCATCGGAGTTTCCCGGGACGGACCATCATATAACTGAAGTATGCATTATTGTCAAATCAATTTATTTATTTTTTTGGGTGGTCTCAGCAAAAAAAGATGAAAAGGACCATCCAGGTCCTAAACTCCTGATGTAGCTATCTGCTACAACACATCAGATCCAAATGAATGGATCCCCATCAGGGTCACGAGGTCTGCACAGGGCCTGTTGAGGACCCAGTCGTTCCCTCTGAAGCAGGGGAGCATCTAAGACGTGCAGGACAGCGTCCCTCCAGGACTGGAGTTTAAAAGCCGTGATCTCGACCAGAAAAGCCAGGCTCTGCATGAGTGGCCATGCACGGATCAGTATCGCTCCTGAGATGAATCGATGCAGAACCACGCTGTGAAAACTCAGAGCAACACATTGCTCCTTTCCAAAAACAACCAAGCATTTTTTTGTTGTTTTTTTTCATCCTGCCAGCGCTGCAAAGGCGAGGCGGACGAAGGAGGAGGGACGAGTGCTGGACCGAATCGTCTGACAGGAGTGTCTGGAGAATTTTGTGACAGAAAAAATGTGACAGCGACGATCCCATGCTGCTGCAACACGCCAATGTGTTTGCATGAAGAACAGAACAAAGCAACTGAAACGTTTCGATGCTAGGTGCTCTGAACGTTGGAGTGTCTTTTAAGTGTTCTCAGAAGGGATGGCAATGTGTTTTTTTTTTTTTTTTTTTGGAACGTGTTACTGGCCTTAAATGCAAAAATGGATTTATATTCCCTAATAAAATTATTCTGACACAAAAAAAAAAACAACATGAAATACGTTGAGTTCATATTGTCCACTAGGGCTGAACAATTTTGAGAAAAAATTGTATTGCGATTTTTCTGGCAGATATTGTGATTTAAATTTCATTCACAATTTTTTCCCTTTCAAATCAAGTTAAGGTGAAAATTAACATTTGTGAACATCACAGAACCCTCCATCATACCATTCAAACAGTTAATTCCATAAAGCCAATGGAAGAATGAAAACTGAAGTCAAGAATAGACCTCCAACGTTGGGAATATTTATTAAGAAGAAACATGGGCAACATTGAGCCAGGTCAATTATAATAACTAAAAATAAACCTATAAATAAACACAGGAGCCATCTACCTTCAGTAAAGTTGAACTTTTCTCATCATCAAAATCAGACATGTAGATAGGTTGATCATAAATGGCTCAGAAACACCAAAATAGGGCACTTCTGTAAAAGAATGTACAAATAGCAATATATTATAAATAACAAAAAAGAACTAAAGCATCCATGGCTTAAGTACACTAAAGTTGTGCAAAAATAAAGGTCTTACCTTAAAAGTAGTGAAAGGTCAGTGTATGGCTTGAGGGAGCTGAAAATCACGCAGTCGGAGATCACGATTTTCGGTCTGAAATGATAGATTGTTCAGCCCTTATATCTGCAAATAATAAAAATTAAAAGTTAATGCAAGAATCATTACTTTTTTTTAACTGATATTATTGTAGCTTTTTTTCTGCTTCAGAGTTAAAGGAGGACCAGTATTCCTGGCTGACCACTAACCGGCTCTAAAGTACGTTGTCCTACTTGTCTTCCTGCCAGGTTTGGAACTGGAAGTCGTTGCGATACCACGGAGGATCCAGTTAACGCTCCAGTAACGATCCTGTTGCGCTCCTGTCTGGTCATCAGAAAGATTACCTTCCTCTAAGACCTTCCTCCCAAGCAGCCCACTGTAAACAACCCTTTCTCCAAAGCATCCGAGGTATTCGGCCTGCATGAGATTTTCTTGACCTGTCAGTCCACAGCTCCTGAATCTCCTGCGGGTCTCTAGTTTGTTCTAATTGTGCATGTGATTTTTTTTTGTTTTTTCTGCCTTCTACAACATGACTCTTTGGCTTTACATTAGCCAACGGGAGCGAGGCCTTCGGTGGATTAGAGCTCAGCCTCGGCCCCTTTAGATCTACCAGACATACACCTTGATCGTACAGTGATCTATCTCTGTTGGTCTTTCATGAGGGGGAGCAACAACAGTTCAGACACTGGTTCGGCCGTAGTCGGTTGAATTGTGGATTATTGAAGTCTAAACTCCTCACAAATGGATTTGTCGTCTTTTTTAGCCCACTAAAAATCCTTCCACAGACTTAATTAGTCAAAGCCAGACGCAGTTATCTGCCGTCCCACTGGGTGAAACATGGAGACAAAATGGACCATAAAACATGAAGTATGTCTAGTATTAATGAGGGAATATCAAACTGTTTAAAAGGAGGGCAGAGAGAAAAACAAGAGGAGACGTAAAATAAGTGACTGGTAGAAGTATAACTGAAAGACAGAATATGCAGCTGAACAGTAAAGAAAGCACAAGTAAAGTACAGTAAAGGGGGAGCACACATTAAAAACACAGGGGAGGTGATTTTTACTAAACCAAAACCACAAACCTGTGAACGCTGCAGAAGCTCTGCAGGCGTCTCTGACATCACGAGTCAGCGTGGAGCTGGAAGATGCAGGCGCCGGCTACCGCTGTGCCTTTTGTCCACGCTTGAATTTGTGTGAAATTCCAGAAGGAGCAAGCTGGCGATCAATGCACTCTGACTCTGCTTTATATTCACACCAGCAGCTGCAGGCTGTTGGAGACCTGCTGCCCGACCGGCAGGCCAGTTGGCTCAAAGAGAAAAGACATGATGAGTTTTTCTGAGAGCAGAACAGAGATCAAGCTTCCAGGATTCAGAGGGGTTTACGTCAAACTTCTACTTCTTGGTCATGAGAGTCAGGAAGAGTGTTGCTCTTCTGTCTACTTTAAAGACATAGTTAAGTCAAATAACTTACAAGGGGCTTCCTGTTTTCACTGCTTTGAAGAAATTACTTATAAAGTGGAATAATTCCTGACAGCATGGCCTGTGATCATCAATATTACTACTTAATACAGTAGAGCAGTGATTCCCAAAGTGTGGGCCGCGGCCCCCTGGTGGGCCGTCGTGGTACTGCAGGTGGGCTGTGAAAGGTCATTAAAAATAAATAATTATGTTTTAAATCTTCGATTTTTTAAATATGTTGTCAATTACTGTAAGATATGTATTGCATTATATAAAAAATATTTAGAAATGATAAAACAAACAATTTGAGTGTTATTCTACTGTCATCTTAACTTAATATGACGAGTGTCACCTTATTTGTTGACCCCTTACATTAATATTAGAATGTAGCTTTTAGTCTTGTATGTTGATCAAAGGGGTGTTTAAAGGTTTGCATGGGCCATAGAGATTTTCCACATTTCAAATTGGGCCTTGGTTTTCTGAAGTTTGGGAATGACTGCTGTAGAGGGATCACAGACTAAGGAACATTTGCTCAACTTTGACCCATTTAAACCTTGCATTATCATTCATCCAGTTACAAGTGGCCAGCGCCAGTGGCGGAGCTTCAGAGGGGGCTGGGGGGCAGTACTCCCCCGGCCCGGTGAAAGACAAAGAAACAGACCTCTCCTCAAGCGTCAGTCACACCTTGCACACGACTGGATACAACAGCTTCTGCGAAACGTATATGCGCTACGTACGAGGTTATATAAAGGTTTCCTCAGCCAGAATGAGTCATGGTTGGTCAAAAAAATGTAAGTCTGACTTTGTTCATGTAGGTTTCTACACAGTGAATTAAATGTTGTGCTGCATGTCTGGCTTCATGTTCACTCTCACAGTTAACTTTACAATGTGCACATTTACAAGTGGATCACAGGTAAGATCTCCAAATGTATTGTGGGTAAAATCGTCATCAACAGCCGTCCATCAGCATCATCAGTCACTAGTCAACAGAGTCTATGTGGTGCAGGGTTGGTGGATCACGGGTTAATTAAATCATGAGTGGCAGTTCATACAAGCATAAAAGTGGAGCAACAAAAACGCAAAGAAAAGGAAACAAGCGAAGGAAACGACTAAACTAAAAAAGCTGGATACATATACTCCTGGAGATGAACCTGACATTGTTGGCAGCGAGTCAAACCCACCAGAACTGGCACCACGGACAGGGAGCCAGATTTACAGGTACAATTACTCACAATCACTGAAAACAACATGTGAGTTAGTTGTAAACTGTTGATGTGGTTGTTATCAGAGTAGCCCCCCCCCCCCCCCCCCCCCCCCCCCCCCCCGCCGCCTAACGTTATTATCAGGGGCCAGGTAGCCTAATGTTATTATCAGGGGCCAGGTAGCCTAATGTTATTATTAGGGGCCAGGTTGCCTAATGTTATTATCAGGGGCCAGGTAGCCTAACGTTATTATTAGGGGCCAGGTAGCCTAATGTTATTATTAGGGGCCAGGTAGCCTAACGTTATTATTAGGGGCCAGGTAGCCTAACGTTATTATTAGGGGCCAGGTAGACCTAATGTTATTATCAGGGGCCAGGTAGCCTAACGTTATTATTAGGGGCCAGGTAGCCTAACGTTATTATTAGGGGCCAGGTAGCCTAATGTTATTATCAGGGGCCAGGTAGCCTAACGTTATTATTAGGGGCCAGGTAGCCTAACGTTATTATTAGGGGCCAGGTAGCCTAATGTTATTATTAGGGGCCAGGTAGCCTAATGTTATTATCAGGGGCCAGGTAGCCTAACGTTATTATTAGGGGCCAGGTAGCCTAATGTTATTATTAGGGGCCAGGTAGACTAATGTTTTTATTAGGGACCAGGTAGCCTAACGTTATTATTAGGAGCCAGGTAGCCTAACGTTATTATTAGGGGCCAGGTAGCCTAATGTTATTATCAGGGGCCAGGTAGCCTAAAGTTATTATTAGGAGCTAGGTAGCCTAATGTTATTATTAGGGGCCAGGTAACCTAACGTTATTATTAGGGGCCAGGTAGCCTAACGTTATTATTAGGGACCAGGTAGCCTAACGTTATTATCAGGGGCCAGGTAGCCTAACGTTATTATTAGGGGCCAGGTAGCCTAACGTTATTATTAGGGGCCAGGTAGCCTAACGTTATTATTAGGAGCCAGGTAGCCTAACGTTATTATTAGGAGCCAGGTAGCCTAACGTTATTTATTAGGGGCCAGGTAGCCTAACGTTATTATTAGGGGCCAGGTAGCCTAACGTTATTATTAGGAGCCAGGTAGCCTAACGTTATTATTAGGGGCCAGGTAGCCTAATGTTTTTGTTGTTCTCATGGTTTGTTAGACTTCATGTCGGTTTTGTCGTGTTACTCTTGCAAAAAGGCTCGTACACAGACGTGCTCAGAGTTGGTATTTATTAAGAGCAATGGAAACACATCAGGCCAAATCGGCACTTTGTACCGAGCAGAATGAATGAATGAATGAATGAATGAATAAATGTCGGTAGCTACTACAACAATAACTGGTGCGTCTCCCGTGTGACGTCACAACCGCCGAATACATTTTAGACAATATATTATTCCATAATACTACAGGTTTGATTGATTTCAAAATGACATAGTCACTCTTCGTGGTGTTGAACTCTTACTATCAAATGCTTTGAGTTATGTGTCAGAAATGTAGTAATGCTTGTGAGCCCCGCTGTTGCAGGCATGTGTGTGTTGTAAAACGATGTAATCACAACCTTTATTGGGTTTGAAGGGCCCGGTCATGTGACCCGCCCCCAGCCTGGCAGTGACATGTTCCGCTGCTGGCCAGCGCTTAATGCATGTGTTCACACCTGGCATTAAAATGTGTCCCCAAAAGTGTCTTGACTGATCAGCTCCAAGCTCAATGTAAGAAAAATTTTTGCTCCCCAACTTCACTCATTGTTAATGACATGTACAATACAAATAAGGGTGAATTTAATAAAAGGAAAGACAGAAACTTCTCTCCGTGTGAACAAACAACTTGTTACGCTGCAACATTCATCTGGACCGGCTGATGTTGTCTTTGAACTCTCTGGTGATTTCCAGGACTTTTAACTAGAGTGATGTCCAGTCCTTCATGTCTTCCATCAGTCTCTGCTCATGGAAGTTTCCTGCTGTCTGGCACTTTTTGAATTTTTACAGGCGGTCTTTTTGGGCTCACCGAGCCACTATGTTCAGGACCTCAAAGTCTCCCTGCTCCTCTCTAGCTATCATTGTTATGACATTGTGTTTGAATCTCTACTGGTAATGGGCACATCCAGGTTTCTGTCACTGTTCCACCCGCTGTTGTGAATGTAAGCATCAAGGTGTTTGAAAGGTGTTTGAAAGTTTAGACTCTGAATGTAGGATGGAAAAAAACCCCAAAAATTCATCCTGTACTCAGGTCAAGATGCTGAGTATACAGACAAAAATACAGATGTCAGGAACTCCAACTCCTTGGTTGTTTCTGTTTTCATGTCACATCACGAACTCTCCTGTCGTTTCAGATCACACCTCACTCTCTGCCAATTACCTGCACCTGGTTTTCCCCGCCCATCTCCACACCTGTGGCTCATCCTCCCGTTCAGCCTGCAGTGTACCGGTCCATTTTCTCCCAGTTCTCTGCCAGATTTCCTTGTTTCCTGCCAAACTATCCAGCATCTGTCTTGTGTACTGCCTGACCTGGACTCTGGATTCCCTGCCTGCCCCTTGTTGGATTTGTTCGCTTGCTTTCTTGGATTTCCTGGTTTTCTGACCCTGCCTGAACGTTTCAGTAAAAGAGCTGTGCCTGCATAATTACTGTCTCCGCTGTTGTGCATTTGGGTTCAAATCTACACTGCTGACCCTCTCACAGAGACGAGCAAATCAAAAACTCTTGAGACATTATCATCATTATTACCATCACCACCATTCTCAACTTAGGCTGCGCTGGGACCCCCTTATGGTGGGGGTCACTCAACAGCGCAACAGAGGGTTCTGTCCGGACCCGTGACCAATGCAAAAAATAAGTAGTGTCATTTTCACAGAGCGGTTTTGAATGACCATAGATATTTAAAGCGGGCGCTGCTACTTCAGTTAATACGGTAATCTAGCTGGTCGTCAGAGACGTAGCTTGGAAACGCATGTTTGTTGTTGGCAACGGAGCCACACATGGCCGAAGTCCGTCTCTGACGTCGCATCAACTAGAATACAGTGGCCACATGCAAATTCTCTGTGCAAATCAAGATTAGATTCCCAGAATTCATTGCACCCTTCAAACCAAACCACACCTACATTATTCCCAGCAAACCAAAAGTCAGTCACACAAGAACAAACTTTAGCACTGACGTCAGCAACAGCGCAGGAAGAAAGCAAAGTAGATACCACGGAGACATGACTTACTCGAAAAAGAGAAAGGTAGACACTAAAAACTGATGTTTTAAAGACAAATGGACAACAAAATGTATGTTTATACTCCCGGTCAGCAGATAAAAGCCTGTCTGCCTCATAAGCTCTGAGACCGTGGTACTGATTCAAAGGTGGTGTTTTGTGAGAAAATCTACCAAGGTTCGGAGTGGTCGGCTGTACAAAATGAAACACACACACACTCGCTTTTTTTGCTAGAATAATATATGTTTATATATATTCCCCACAGATAGCAAGCATTGCACATAGAAAACACACAATTGCTCTTTTGCTAGAATAAATGTGTCAAGTTTATTCCCCACAAAATATAGAGCAAAACAGATCACTGACAGTTCATCAGGGCTAGGCCTTATAATCTCTTACCTTGACACAAAAGGACTGGAGAGCCGGACAGTCCGGTAGAGTGGCCAAAAAACCCGGCTGGGCGTCGTGCACAAAACCCGCAGCTGACTCTACCTGAACTTCCGGGCTCACCGTCTTTATAGTCTTTTAACAACATCCGAGCTCGGAAGGAGGGACGGGCCCATCTACTCCCCACGAGCTCACACACTTTCTCTTGGCCATGGAGCCCATTCACATGGGAGCTCAGTCCCGTGTGAACAGGCCAGATAGGGGGCGCATCTCTCTCTCTAGTTACATTTGTTGATAAACATAAGCAGGTGCAGAATTGATACGAAAGAGTTGAATCAGGACATTCTCAGGACACAGAGTTTCCACCTCTGGCCCCACCTCCTGATTCAAAAAGGTGCATAATCAGCAGTAGTTGATAATAATCAGCAGTAATATAATTGATAACACATGATCATAATTGATAATAGCATGATTGATATATAAAGAGTTGAATTCAGGGCATTTCGGGACACAAAAATATATTTTTCCCTTCAGGTGGGAACGTGAAACGCCACTACAAGACAAAACACAACACTTTTTTTGCACTTTTTAGTTAATGTTTCCTGAGTGTACGTGAGTTTACATTTTTCCTTAAAGAGGCCTTTAGTTCAAGAAGAAAGGACAGTTCAAATGAAAAATCTTTTATGAAAAAGTCAACACCCTTTTTTGCACTTTTTATTTTTTTCAGGGTTTAATTTTTTACTTGAAGAGGCTTTCAATTCTTCAGGCATGGACTTGGACTATTATTGATTTTATTCAGAAGTTTCACTTTTGGTTGATCTGAAATAAAAGCCTTAAACTTATTTAAATGCATGGGACTGCTTTTATTTATGATAAAAGATGGAATATGTTGGAATATTTTCTGCATTTGAAGTTTAAATATAAATTACTTTTTCAAAATGCGGGACTTTGGCTTGGACCTTCTACTTAGGCAAAATTTAGTGACCGGACCTCTGTGACTTTTAATTGAATACCCCTGCCCTATGGGCATGTCAGCGCCGTCCACATCCCCACTACAACAGGACAGACGAGCCTGAGAGGCGCCAACGGCTCCAAGGCCACCATCCTCACAAATGTTGCATCCTCACCAACGAGGGAGGCCTGGGGAAGAAATCCAGGAGAGAATATCCACAGGAGCCCAAACCAGGAGGACAAGGTTGCCCAGATTCAACAGAGGGCACCAGCATGCTGGCAGAGATGCATCAGCCCGTCGTCAACCAGACAAAGTCTGGGTAGAAGAAAACACCCATAGCTTGGAGGCTTGGAGGAGAATTTTACTGAAGCTGTTATCCAGAGGTGGTTCTGTTTTTTTTTTTTTTTTTTTTTTTTTTTAAAGCAATATCCTTAAACTCACCTCATGAAAAAACTAGGGCTGGGCAAGTTAACGCGTTATTATCGCGTTAACGCATTAATTTATTAACGCTGACATTTATTTTATCGCGCGTTAACGTATGTTGTTCACGTGCTTTTGTTTTGAAAAGTCTGTTACTGGCTGCTGTGGAACCGGAAAACAGTAAACATGTGGAAAAGCTAAAACAGACATGAAGAACGGTAAAAATCAGTGAACTTTACAGTTCAGGTAGCAACTCAGGTAGCAATATTAATTATTATGTCTGGAAAAAAAAAATTTTGGACTGCACCAAAACTTTCGTGTCATTCCTCCATGTTCCATCAGATCTGCTCCATGTGTTCACTGTCCTGCTGTTCTCTAGCTGGTTACTTCAGTGCAGCTCCATCTAGTGGCACAGATGTGTAATGACAACAAGAAAGTCCAGTCCTCCATTATAAAACAAATTCGGTTCTGTGGCTCGTTTTTTAATTTCGTATTTCGTATAAGTCTAAAATTGAAATAAATGGCAGTGGCAATAAGGCTTTATTATATTTTACATTTTTTAAGATGAGATTTACACTAAATATGTGTTACTGACAAGTGCTGATGTTAAAAGTGTTTGAACAACAAATGTTATGACACTTTAGTTCATATGGCAGCAGAACATTTAAATAAAAGTGCATTTTACACTACTTTTGAATCAATTATTTGATTTTGAGTATACAATGCGATTAATCGTGATTAATCAGGGAAATAATGCGATTAATCGCAATTAAAAATTTTAATTGTTGCCCAGCCCTAGTAAAAACAATACTTAGTCATCTTATTTATTTCAGTTCTGTTATCAGACAGTGCAGAACTTCTACTTAGTTTAGCTTGTTAACCTATGTGTGTATAACCGAGTACTTTCCGCTCTTCCACACCAGACTAATGTTCCCCGGAGCTTGTTTAATTTTCAAGTGAATGGATTATTTGTATTCATAACCTTCAGAAAAAGTCTTAGCTTTTCCCCACAGCTTTATAAATAACAAATCAAGGTAGAGGTGCATGTTGGAGGTGTAATAATATATCAAAACTTTTTGAGCATTCTTGTCCTTCGTACTTAAAGCAGATTTGAAAAACATCCCTGCAGCAATTTTAACTGGAAATATTAAACACCATGATACTTGTGCTGCAAAACAACAAGCAGAGCTGGCGATCTGAATTACTACGTATAAGAGTATAAGAGCTATATGAACCCTCGTAAACATGTTCAGTCTTGTCATCACAGTCTCAATTCAATTAAAGCCGGTTTCATGTGTCTCTGCTCCAGAAACATGAAAAAAAAAACCCTTTCAACTTTGACGGAACAAAGGCTTTTCTCTCTCTTCCTGCTGAAATTCTCTTGATCCAGTTTTTTGTGTTAATTATTCATGAAAAACATTTTGTTTTGGCAGCGCAACACAGAAGCCTCTGAGTTTTAGTGCGTCAGTCATGTTTCTGTCTGCCGACACACTTCTTGTTTCCCATTTTCCGTCTTTTTCATTTTGACTGCATCTTTTCTGAAGGATGATGCCTCCTTTGCAGTTTTATTTCATCTCTGAGCGCTCACACATCTCTTGTACTCGTAACATGGTCCATGTACTTACATCAAATGCAGCAAATTAGTACGTGAAAGGATCATTATTCCAGCTCCAAGACTTTAAAATCCTCCTTTACCGCAGAGATCAAAGCTCATTAATTTACCTTCACTCAGTTTGAAAGGAATACCTTCAAAAGCAAAGCCACCTCCCCCCCCGACACACACACCATTAAATAGTGTATGCAACGGTAACTTCACAATCTAATTCAACAGATCGATGTAGAGCTGATATGAATACACAGGTGGTGTGCACATTTAATGGTCGAGCAGATTGATCTCATTTTCAGTTTTCACATAGAAAACATTATTACTTTTCCCATCCACCCTAAATATAAATGGAGTTCTGCGATATTTATTTTCCACCGAAGTCAATCGTCCTCTTCTCCGTCACGACTTCTTACAAGTCTATTTGTGTCTCGTCTTTAGTATTTCTTTGCAATTACGAGACCTTTTCATACACTTCACCTATTTCTTTCCTTTGAAACGGGCGACTTTGTAGGCGGACCAAGTAAATATCCTCCCAAAAACAGCACGTACACGAGCAGAAGAGCAAGGACCGATTCCACACTGAAAAAAAATAACTCATTGGATGAACACAAATAAATTTTGGGCAGGATTTCCATCCAATAAATTCATGTAGCCCCAACTCAAACTAAGTATCTCTGTGTAATATGATTTATTTGAGTTGGTTGAACTCATCTTTATCAAATACAGCCAAAATAAAATTGGTACTTTAATTGGCCTAAACTTATTTACATTTGTTCAACTCAAATTAATATAGTTAGTCTAAAATAAAATTCTTTCATTACTTCATTTGACCCTCATATCAGACACACAACACAAAATCAGGTTAATGTTTTTATTTCAAAAAACACACCAAAAACTGTCTTATAATCCAGATAAACAGTATCAGGCAGAAAAGCTGTGAAAAGCTACTGACCAGTCCGGACCAACCATCAACATTTTTTATCTTTAAACTACACTGTCGTGCTTAAAAATTGAACATGTACATGAACATTTAAACACACATCAGCAGTACGGAATCTGGGGGGGGGGGGTGGAATGAAAGGGTGGATAAACAGCCCTACAGCGGCCAGATGTTCCTCTTACTTCATTGCAAGGAAAAGGCACAGAGCGATGGAAGAGTGAAACAAAGGAGGAGAGACGGGTCAGAGACAGACTGAGCTCAGTGCTCACAGAGGAGACTTCCCAATCAACATATTGATTTCAATATCTTTGTCTCGGACCGCTCAAACTTTTCTGCAAATCTGTCATATTCGCAAAAAAACCCACAACCGGAACTCAAACAATTTCATTACATTTAAATGATTTCGGAGTATTGTTGTAAAGAGCTACAGATAAACGCCTCCTCCTCCTCCGCCTCCTTTTGAATAAAAGCAAATTTGATCGACTTAGTTTGAAATGGCTCTCATGAGACGGAGCTGCCGCCACCGCGAAATGACGGACACCAAGCAAACTAAATCCCAAAAAGAAAAAAAAAATTGAAGCAGCTGAAAACGATTTCCATAATTTCCAAGTTATTGAAAGAGTTATAAACAGTATCAGGCAGAAAAGCTACTGACCACTTCGGACCAACCATGAACATTTTTTTTAACCTTTAACTGCACTGTTGTGCCTAAAAATTGGCATGAAACAACAAACAAACAACATTCACGCTGACTGTCACTGACACGAGGACACATTGTTTGTCCATTATGAAAAGAGCTTGATCTTCAGCTGCTGTATCTTTGCATTCAGCTTGTGTCCATCCATGTTCATAATGATCTTCTGGAAAAACTCGAAGGTGTATTTGAGGTTTTCAGGAAAGGCTAGGTCAAGGGCATAAATGAGCCCAAACAGCATGATGAACCCCATGATGACACTGCCAACATCACTGAGGACTTTAATGCCCTCAATCACAACTCCCACGTCCTCTGGCTCCTCATGTCCATCTCTTCGGATTGTGTAAATCCCCATGACTGTGGTGGCGATGTCCCTCTCTGCATTCTCAGCTGCAGAGGACTGAACACAGAAAACTAATTTAAGTAAAACGCTAAACAACAAACAGAAAATCATATACAAGAAAAGCACAGTTACAGTGCAGTAACAGTAGTTTAGAGCCACAGTTCTTCAGTTGTCTTGTGCCAATTCTACAACAGCTGTAGCCTTCACCATGTGACCGAAGATATCTGGCCATGGTTAGTGATAGTGGTGTGTTAGGCTTTCACAGAACCTTCTGATGCACACATCAGTGATGTTTCTTGAAGTCATTGGCTGTTTCATAGTATTTTTCATAAATGAAGCATAGAATTAGATTACTCAATTAGATTACTCATTACTCAATATTACACAGTAACTATCCCCTGTGGTCAGAGCCTAACTTCACCTATTGCATAATTTTGAACAATGCTTAAAAAAGTGGGCAGACACTGACAGAAGAGGAGGAGCTAAGACCGGATGGAACGTAGATGTGTGACAGTGGACTGAGCCTGATCAGCTTTAGCTCAATCAATACCTGAAACTGGAGCTGTCAGAGCCAAGGCTATAGCAGTGTGAGAGTGCTGAGTGGCAACATAATGTTAGCAGCTTTATGGCCAACATTTTTCAGCGGTAAAGCTATGCAATGGCAGTGTTCCCTTTGAATCTACGACAGAAAATATTCAGCAAAACTCAGGAGTGAGAAACCGAATCCATCTCCACTTGTAAAGGTAGGTGTGTCTGGGTGTGCTGTGTGTGTATCTTTGTTTGACAATTGACAGTGTATACAGTGACTACTAGGTGTCACTAGGTTGCAGTAATGTCCTGATGAGTAAATGGATGTGCCAGAAGTCAGGAAATACAGGAAAAATAGAAAAAAGTTGTTGTTTACATTAGTGATATGTATGTTACAATTATACTGTATGAAAAAGAAATGCAATAAACTTACTGAATATTCCTTGAAAAACACATCCGGGTCTTCATTGACATAGACAACAAGGCTTCTCAGGATGCACTCCCTCCTTATGTTGATGTCATCACACTAAAACATGGGTGACAAATAAAGACATCTGGTTGTGATGGTGGCGCAGGGATTAGAGCAGTCTGAAGATCAGTGTGTTTTTGGGCTGTCATGTGTGAAAAAATAATTATATCATCAAATTGTTAAAGAAAGCAAACATTAAATTGTGAAAATTGTAGCTGCACTGGGTATGCTTGAGAAATTAAAAAGAGCTTGCAACATTGGCCTCCTTACTTAAGGCCTCCCTCTTGCTGAGATTCAAAGAATAGTTAAATCTAAACCAGACTTGTTATCATTATTGCGGTAGGTGAGTAGCACATATACAGGGACATACTGTCCACCATTTTATTTTGGTTCTAGGACTGATGCATTTCTATTTCCATTTTTGTGTGAACAAAGCACCACTCAACTTGCAACAGGTGTTTCTTGGAATGGTGCACTACTACAGTGCATTCTTGTCACTGCAGATTTTCCCCCTTCCCTTTTAGGCAAAAGCAAATGCCACAGCCCCCCTTTCTTTGATCATGTAGCACCTATTTTCTAGGGTTATGAATATTTCTTTAAATGAGCAGCTACAGACAAAAACTCAACCACCACAATACAGTGAAAGTTTGTTTGATGCATTTATACTAACCGAGTCTGTCATTGCCAGGATGTGCTTGATCTTTTGCCCTTTAACTCCTCCTTTTTTCTGGAAGATCTGAATCAGCTTGTCCGTGAAGTGGTCCATCTGTGACAAGAACTTTGGCAGCAGTGGCTTGGTGGTGATCCGCAAGAACTCTGCATTCACCTGAAAAATTTAACAGAGTTATTGCAAAGTACAAATTGCAGCCATTAATCACCATGGACAATAAAACTTCACAACAGATTAACATTAACTTACTTCACTCTGCTCAAACAGGGCAGGCCATCTGTTTTTGAAGACTTCTATCATAGGCCTCTGCTCCACAACCTCAAGACGTCTGTGGGAGAAGGTCTTCTCCATTTTTGCTTTTATGACAACTTCATTGTCACGCTTTTTCAGTTCTGACAATAAAGCAATTCTCTCATTCTCCAAGCTCTCCACAGTTTCACCTTTTGGGTGCAGAGGAATGTAGTTGACTTCAGCCTTTCTAGGCTTCTTGATATTCGCTGCAGCTTTGCCTTGGCCTTCTCGTTTGTGTTTCAAAGAGTTTACACGGATTTCGGGATGACCGAGTCTTCCAAGCTTTGTTCGATAATTTTGCATTTTATATTTTAGTGACTGTTTCCATCCCCAAAATCCTGTCTTGGATCCTAGCTGCCCCAAACAAGGATGGGTCCTTGTCAAAGCTGCTGCTACCTCCTCACACTGATAGTCTTTTGGGTATTTGGTGTACTTCATCATCTCTTGAGCAAGGCCATCAAGGATGACCCCTTTTAGCTTTGGGCCAGGGTTGAAGTATGTTCCATTTGTCACAAATTCATCATTGTGTTGCTGTAGCTCAAATTCAGCTTCATAGGTGAATTTAGGGACCACAAAGACTTGGGGCCAGGAGGACAATCCTGAGGCATGAAATTCCGGGGATGAATGCGGGGTCGATGTGCACAGTGTATCATTGCTGCTTGATGAGGCCAGTGATGAAGAAGAAAGGGTTTCAGCATTTGAGCTTGTGGTATTCGGAGACTCATCAGATGGTTCTACTGGGTACAAAGTGATGTAGGGTTCCTCAGGTGGCGTGAGAGACATGTTTATCACTTTGAGTGTGCTCTTATTTTGGATTTCAGACACTGAAGTTAGATTCATGAACTCATTAAAGTCAGAATCCATGTATTGCAAACGGAAGTCCTCATGCAATTGAAAGCATGTCCTTACGAGATGATGCAGTTCGTCCACTGTTTCTGGAATACCAGAGACCAGGTGCAATTTTCTGGAGTCAGATGCATCACCAAAGATGACCCGTAGAACAGCTGGATTTGCCATTGTGTAACACCTTTAATCCTGATCTGAAACAAGATAGAAGGAGAACAAGAAAAGAATAAGCTGAAGCATTATATATTAAATGCAAATAAAATTGTTTTCAGACCCTGACTCTTTAGTGGAGCCTGACTAATACTTAAAATTTGATTACATAGATCAAAAAGCAAGAATTAGAAAGAGTTACAAGTGTAACAAAAATAATATGTAACTTTGCCTTGTACCGTATTGTAGATCTCTACAGTACAGATTAAAAAGGACAGAAGCACAGTAGGACCAGCAGTCTACACCTTTTTAATCTGTACTTTCAGTATTATTCTCTGTAAAAAGAAAAAAAAATCTATCAGCACATTGGACAACACTGATACCACTGTGTCTGTGAATAGGCTACTGTCAGAAAACTACTATATTAGTTGGGCTCCACTATTTATATTCAACAATGCCACTAACCTTTAACGATGACAAATCTTTTCAACATTACCATGCGCAAGGCCCCTACAATGTACTCCACAAGGGGATAAGGGTCCTCCAAGTCACCAAGCTCAATTAGGGCAACCTCTCTAACGGGTGAGGCAGACAGTTCAAAGCCACCATAATGCTCCCTGTACCAAGCACAAACACCTCTCACTAGAAAACACAGATTCTCCTTTACAATACACAGCTGAATTATCTCATTAAATTTTGGAAGTCCATCTTCAGATCCATGTACAATAAGCATCCCCTTACTGTAACATATACCACTGTAAGACAAGTGTTTTGCCATATGGACCTCAGTGACCTCTGGGTATCTCTGATGCAGTTTAGCTCTTACTCCCTCACTAAGGACATCCACAGGCATGATGGAAACATCCGTGACCTCCAAGTGTGACTTCTTGAAGTTGGAGGTATGTGTGTGATAGGCCAGCATAAACTGATGTTTAGTAGCTAGTGAGAGAGGTATATTTTTAAAGCAGTTTGTATGCCGAGCAACCTGCTTGAAGAAGCTATGTTTAGCCTCAAACCTCATTGTCCACAGTGCTACCAGAGGTCCGAAATGACGTATCATTTGTGGATAATGCTCTAAATAGTGATGTTTAGGTAGGAGCTTAACATGTGGAAAGAGATCAAGATAGCGCCGTCTGTGATCATAAATCTTAGCCTCAAGATATGCAACTGTCTCATCTGTGTGTACAGGGGCCACAACCAACTCAACAATATCCTTAAGATCCAAAATCACCAGCCATGCTGGTTCATCTTCTGGTACAATATGCCCAATCACAAAGGGAAGAAATCTTAACAATGTCCAATTTTCATGTGCATTTCCCCCTATAGTATTGCTAGATGTGAAAGAGCGTGGTATGGCATGTGGGCGATTGGTTTTGTCTCCCCATTTGTATGGAAATGTCTGAATCAATGTGTTAAGGAAATCAAGAGTGAAGTATTTTTTTGAGATCAATAAACTAATACAGCGTGCAAGTTCGGCTGGAACAATACCCTCAAAGAGGTCATGCACAATATCAGGAGGATAGCCAGTGCTTACATGAAAATGAGAAAGGTGCTCTGTTAAAACACACTGTTTTTTGACACCACAGCAAATAGTTGCACTTTCTTGAGCAGACAGGACATGAACATCATGGATATCTCTGGTTCTAAGTTGAAAAGCACCAGACTTCACATCCTTGGTCTGAAATTCTGATTTATCTCCTGTACAAAATCTGCAGATTGACCCACCAGAAAAACTCTCAACAAATCCACCTATCGCATGCGCACCAAGATTGTCAGCAATTACACATTGGACTGAACCTTTAACAAACTGACCACGCTGTGAAATAAAGACTCCCTGCTGTTCTAGTACACTCAAGTCTTGCAAGAGTGGCTCTAACACTTTTTGATAGCCATAGGCCTTGACGTCATCAGATTTGCAAAGAACAGCTAAAAAGATTGAGCTTAGTTTTGAATGAGAACCTGGTGGCAAATTTCCCAAAACCCAGTAGACAGCACAGAGTTTGTGTTTTTTACGAGATGTCCCCAGAGGGTTACAAATCTCAAAATCATCAACGTAAAGATGAACTGCTATTCTAAAACCTTCACCAGATAGAAAACTATTTTGTTTATAGTACTCACCGTCTCTTATGGTGCGGTACTCTTGTAAGCAAGGCAATGGCTGGTTTTGTATTTCTGGAGTCTCAAGATGATCAAGGGCACATTTATCAGAGAGCAACTGCTGCAAAGATTGTAACAGAGGTATGTACTGAAATGTCCTTTTCTTTTGGGCATCTAGTATATATTCAACTGGCTCCACAACCTTAAAATGAGAGGTATAGTATTCTTTACGTTTATAAGCAGTAGCAAGAGGGCCATCCTTTGCAATAGCTATACTTAATGGGTTACTTTTACATATAACATTGGAAAGCTCATCAACAACTGAATCTTCAACTTGTAGACTATGGCTCTGAAACACACCAGAAACTGTAGCTTTTGTCAAAGGCAAAGATTCTGTGCTTAATATAAAGTGAAGTTCAGAGAGGACCTCATCAATAACAGCCTTTGGGATGTGCACAATATTTTCCAACTTTAGTAAAATACATGCAATTTTCTCTTCAATAAAATTTGTCGGCTGTAACTCTGCAGGATCATAACAACTTAGTGCTTTGTATTCATGATCTGTGTCTATGGACTCTGTTAGCCCATCTGCAGAACTATCTAACTGATGTAAACTAGTGCTTGTACAGACTACATTTGCTTGAAAGTCTTTTAATGAATGTTGGTTGTGTTTCCTGTTTTTGTGTGTGTTAAATGTACTGTAGATGTTGGTTTTAAATGTACAGCCTAAAAACACACATGGAACTGTTTCATTATGCCTGAGATGTCCATTTAGGTGTTGAAAAAAATCTCTTTCTGTTGCTAGTTCTTTACAAGAACACAAGTGACACTGGAATGTAGATACCTCTACTGGCTTTGGAGTTGTCTGTTTAGCATGGCTTTTGTATGTGTGATTTAATAGCTTGCTCCATGTATTAAACGTACAAGGGCAATCTGTGTATGGACATGGAAAGCGATAACTGCCCCTAAAATGCCCATGTGTCTGCCTGAAATGCTGCAGCAACAGAAACCTGCTAGCCAGTTCCAAACTGCATTCTTTGCATTTCCACATTCACAATCCTGAAAAGGAGAATAAAGACAATGAGCACAATTAAAACTGAACATGTGACAA
Organism: Hirundichthys speculiger; assembly: GCA_018398805.1. NCBI lineage: Eukaryota > Metazoa > Chordata > Actinopteri > Beloniformes > Exocoetidae > Hirundichthys > Hirundichthys speculiger. Next base: position 203,833 of record JAGFBZ010002648.1, read on the forward strand.
TGGCACACAGATCATATACCAGTATTGAGTAGGCAGTGTATTACTTACAATCATTGAGAGGTTGCCTGCACTGAGAGGTTGCCTGCAACATGGTACTGTTGATGAAGCTGGAAAAGATGAGACAAATATATTCACTGCAAGTATACTCATAATTTCACCAAGCAGACCATATTTCATGAGACACACATCTGCGCGCGTCGAGACTGTCCACGCGAGAACGCGCGCGCGTGCGTGTGTGTGCCCCCCCCCCCCCCGAGACACACTTGTAAAACCTCGTAATTCATATTTCAATATTAATATAAATTTTCCACTGACACTCTCATGCAGTTTGGCTAGCTAGTTAGCCCGCAATGTCCGACTTCACTGACGGAATTTCGGTCGCATGTGAAACACACTACCCCCCCCCCCCCCCCCCCCGAAGCACACTAGTAAAACCTCGTAATTCATATTTCAATATTAATATCAATTTTCCACTGACACTCATGCAGTTTGGCTAGCTAGCCCGCAATGTCCGACTTAAAAAAAAAATTCAAAAATTCGGTCTTTTCACAGCAAGCTTTTTTAAAATATCACATAATCGCGTACTCACCTAGGAGTGGGATTTTTCGCGGTTCTGCTGTCTCTGTAACTCCAACGTTGCAAGAAGTTGTCCATGAGTGAAGAAAGAAGTGGGGCGGGAGGGACAGAGGCTGAGAGCGCGTTGCACATGCGCAATGAGCGGTCCCAATTCAAATGAAACTCATTTATTTTGAGTTCTGAATGTGAAAGTGAAACTATTACGTTACCACTATTAAATGTACATATATTTAGTATTTAATAGATTTGTTTCAGCAAATCAAACAATAAATTAATGTGTCACATCAAAGAAGGGCTTGGATCAGTTTTTTGAGTGCAATTGCTCCCTTAACCCTCAATCTTGGCCCTCGAAAGTAAGTGTAAGGGCTATCTTGTGACGTGGAAACGGACACCACTTGAGTGCAGTTGCATCTTCAGACTGTGGGGGGCGGTGTTACGCCAAAGCTACATCCAGTCTGTCAAGAAAACGACAAAGAAAGTCTTCGAAAAGGATGGTGCCGAAAAAGAGCGAGCTACAAATGTACGTATTTTTGTAGTTAATAAAGATATAAATGTTACGAAACTATCTTATTGTCTTCATTATATATATTTATATTATCTTATTCTTCTTCTACGTCTTCTTTCCTTCTTCTTCATCGTCGTTTTATTGACAGACTGGATGTAGCTTTGGCGTAAGGCTGCCCTCCACAGTCTGAAGACGTAACTGCACTCAAGGGTGTCCCATTTCTAAGACACGAGATAGCCCTTACACTTATAAGATGGTTTTGTAACATTTATATCTTTATTAACTACGAAAATACATTCGTAGCCAGCTTTTTTCGGCTCAATCCTTTTCTAAGATGTTTTGGCGAAAATATGCAATGCCTTCTGGGTAGCCCTTACTTCCAAAGGTGGAGCCAGAGAATCTCAATATTGAGGGCGATACAGCCCTCAAACTTGTCCCTCAACTTGACGTTCTGAGAATCGAGACAGCACTTGTGCTTCACCGGATCGTGCATTTTTGAGATTGAGGGTCACCGCCGGTGTGCTACATCCTGAAGACATTCTCCCTCGTCTTGAACGTCCTCTGTTCTTTTTATTTTGCCGTGCTTGGGACGCTTTAGTCTGAACAGTTTGTGCACAAACCGTCCAATCAGGGGCGCCGCTAGGGATTTTGGGCCCCATGAAAAGAATCTTTACCGGGCCCCCCAACACAGCGGCGAAATTTGTTGATGCTGTTTTTGTGGAAAAAATAAGATCCGATCTCGATGAGAAAATCAGAATAGAATTTATTACAGAGAAAAAAGACAGACATACAGATACTTGTGCGCACAAGGAGAGAGACCAGCCACCACTCCGCAGAGTGCTGGCTGATGACTCTACAGATACAAAGATGAGGTTGATCTTTATACCAAGACAGCAAGGTGTTACAGGTTTGCATACAGAGTGTAGACGCAGCAGGTGGTGGTGGAGGCAGAGACAGTTGCCTTAGCCATTTGTCTGCAAACAGACTGATTGAGTTTAGGGATGTCATACAGAGGCATTTGTTTAAAACAGACTGATTGAGTTTAGCAACGTTAAACAATCCCTTGATCAAGAAGTTATTTAGTTGGTGCTAATTGAATTTAGGAAGTCACAGCTGACCCCCGCCGTGTCTCCTAGATCAATGAGCCACAGCCGACCCCCGTGCTTGCCTTTTGTCAGACATTTGGTCTCGTGTGACACAGACAAATTACTTTTAAACATATTGTTAGATGACAAAATTACAAGATGAAATAAACCAAATAAAAATTTCCTCCACACTATTTTTGATCATCATTAGGGGCCTCTCTGGGCCCCCCTCAATCATGGGCCCCTATAATCCTTATCCTTTACCCCCCCTTTTCGGCGCCCCAGCGTCCAATATGGAGGTCGGACAGTTAGTAAATCAGTTCGGGCAGTTCAGATCTCCCCTCGCTTGTCCCCGTCCCTACACAGGCATCAGCGTCACACACATTCAGGCTTTGTCTGCAGAACTGGGATTTTCCTATAAAATCCCAGTGGATTTTGTGGAGGTCTGGACATGTTTGCGCATCAGAATGAAAAGCAGTAAAAGAGCCGTCACATTGCAGTTTCTTCCTTTGATATGATGCTTTGTTGCCCTCACCTTTTTCTGAAGAGGCTGAAATGTTTCCGGCGCTTGTAGTTCATCTGAGGTTTGAATTCACATCATCTCAAGGCCCGGGGGCTGAACTACAAACCGGGTCCAACAAAGCCAGGATTTCTTTGAGAGAGTCTGCTGTAAAAAACACAAAAGCAGGGATCAAAGATAGTTGGGACTGTGACGGTGATTTCTCTGCTGCGGTCATAAAAACAAGCGTAGCACGTGTCATTGGCATCTTTCACACAATCCCTCACCTTCTGACAGAGAAAAACCCAGCAACACAGCTTCTGCAACTCAAGCAACAAAGGAAAAGAACACAATCATTAGCTTTGCCAAATGTGTACGCTTTCATGGCCTCTTTGGTGCAACGGTCCGGTGGCACGGGCGGCAGTTTTGCTCCGTCCTTGTCAGACTGGATTAGTGAAATCACATGTTTACCAGAAGGTTTTAAGATGACGTTAAAATCATGCTGGATCAACTGGATTTCCTGCGCCATTCCCACCAGTTCGATTTACTGTGCTTAGCAGCGGCCCAGCGCCAACGTAGACCCAACGCAGAGTGGACTGTAGCTTCGGGGTCGCCTCTAAACTGACTGCTGAGTGAGCCCATGGTAACACACTCAGATAATCCTCCCGAATTCGGGCTAAAGGCTGCATCTAAACGTTCGACTGGATGCTCCACACTTGCCTCCCCGGGCTTCAACCCAGAGGCACTGGAAGAAGCCGATGAAGGACACGAGAAATGAAAATCAAATCTAAAGTGCACAGGCCTGTACAAAATTCACATAGTTGTCTTTCCAGTTTGCTATTGCTCCAGTTAGCTACCAGCAGCTAAATTGAAAGACTCATCTGCTGTTTTTGTTTGTGGCGTAACAGATTCACAGAATAAAACCCAACATGAACAAGCTAAAAAAAAAACAGGCGCTATCACCACCTACCACGGAGGAGCGTTACACACTTCTGACGCTCAATTGCGTACCTTTGCATGGGCGTATACTGGGACAAAGAAAGGAGTCCAGTTAAACCAGGAGCATCAAACTGATCCATAAAAGGGCTGTGTGGCTGCAGGTTTTTGTTCAGCTGACTTCTTTCATTCAATCAACTGAACTGGTTCAGACCTTTAGTGAAGACAACTAGTTGATTGACTAAAACAAGTCAGCTGTGTTTCTGCATGGTTGGAACAAAAACCTGCAGCCACACGACCCTTTCACGGATCAGTGTGACACCTGTGAGTTAAATTGTCGAGTTGAATTATGGCCTCAGATCAAAAGTGTTGATGTAAACATACCAACTGTCCCACCAGCCATTTTATTTTTGCTTGAATGTCTTTGATTGAATATTCTCTGATCCTGTGGTGGACAGTGAGGCTTTAACAGGATTAAAGCTGGTGTGAAAGATGAATGAATGAATGACCACTGTTCCCATGACAACACAATGCAAAGCCTGCAGTTTGTTTAACTGTAACTAAACTGGCAGGTTTGCTCGTCATGTGTTGTGAATTTGGCATCAATTTCTGATAAAGAGGCTTAAACACTGGCTTGCAGAACCAACTGTGTGGTAGATTTGTTGCTACAAATGGCTAAAAAGTGCATGATGATTGAATAAATAGCCCCGACTGACCCGGAAGATGAGGCTTGAATTATTTAATTGCAGTCATCTGATGTTTAATCGACATCCGTCAGCCTACGCAGATTTATTTTCCGCTGAGTCCAGGCGGTGGAATCAAACCCTTGACTTTCAGGTCAGCAGACAACTGCTCTACCTCCTAGATCTCAGGTCATGATGGTTCAAGCCGTGGCAGGGTTTCAGATCAGACGGTTTCTCTTTGTGTGCAGAACTGGAGGGAGTTCCTTCTTCATCAGGATGCTGTGTGCCGTCAGGAAAGCAGCTCTCAAGAACATTTACTGCAGTTTATGAATCCCAATATCATTTTGGCTCCACTGCAATTATCTGCACTCAAACATTCACTCACATCATCTCCAAAAAGACAGACTAATTATGGTAGGAACGTCCCATTAGTGCGAAAACAACGTGACAAATGATTCATCCTTAGGCGTCTTATGTGTCTAAAGCAACATTAAAAGACAACACTGCAGCTTTCTTGATTTCAGCAACATTTTTTTCTTTCTGTATGTTTTCAGGCCAGAGTTTCCTGAGTTTCATGCTGACTTGCAGTTCCCTCCTCTGTCCATCCCAGCGTTTACCTCCACCTGTGTGTGTAGATGTGTTCAGCTGGTGTGGTGACCGGTGATCTAGTCCTCTGACCATCTCACCTCAGTGCTGCTACCTGCATCTGTTTATGGAGTCATTTCATTCAGTCATTTGTGTGCTCTCCTCTCTCTGTCCTCCATCCTTTCTCTGTCTTGTCTCTCCTCTCTTTTTCTTTCTTTACCCGGCTGGTCTTCATCAGGAAGGTCCCACCATATGATCCAGGTCCTGCTCAAGGTTTCTTCCTCTTAAAGTGGAGTTTTTCCTTGCCACTATTTGGCTTAAAGGTTTTTTACCTGCCATTATCCTTGTTTAGGATTCAATATTATAATTTTAGTTGATGATATTTGCTTGGGGGTCATGATCTGGGTCTCTGTAAAGCGCCTTGAGACAATTGACATTGTAACAGACGCTATACAAATAAAATTGAATTGAATTGAACGTACACTTTTTTTTCTTTTTTTTTCCCCATTCTAATGACAAATTATGTTTAGCTTTTATTCCAAGTTTAGGATAAATGCAAAATAGACAAAGATAGATGGAGATTCTGATCTTTGATTAGTGCATTCTCATGTGTGCTTTGATATGGACTGTAAAGGTTTGGTGACAAAAGCCAACAGGTGAGCAGGTTTGATCATCCAACCCTGTGATGGAGGGTTTATACTGTGTCCCGTGCATGATGTTTTAGCGTGTACCTTAATGCAAGACCACCGTGCTGAGGACATTAAGCTGGTGAGCAGCTCAGTCCGGGCTGCAAACGTTGACAAATTTCTGCAGCAAAAGTGCAGAGTGCTGCTTCAACTAGAGTTTGAGTTGTAACTTCTGCATGACAGGCCTTCCAAAAATCTGTAAGACAGATGCTGAAAAACAGGCGCACCCCCTGGAGGAGTAAAAACCAGCTGCTGTGAAGAGCTGCAAAGACATGGATGACAAATGTCCTGCATCTCCTCAGGAATGTTGTGTAAACTCCTGAATATAGCACATTATAAGTCTCCTTTACGTGTTTGACCTCTGCGCATTTGTATGCCACACCAGCTAAGGACAAAGAAATTAAAGCATGATTACAGCTTTGCTTTCTGCAGCATTAATTAGACTCACTTCCATTAATGCTATAAATAAAGACAAACAGCGCACTATCATAAAAGAAACACAGCTGAGTAACACTGATATTATCCTCCCGTCATCCTGACCTCGGCCCTCCTAAAGCTGATGATCAATCAAGCTCTTACCTGAGGATAGATCTGATAATATGTCAAATTAATCAGCGGTTGGAAAAAAAAAAAAGAAAAAAGATGCACCCATCATCCAAGTGTTTGGACTCATAATTACCTCGGGTGTAAGGATTTAATGAATTTCAAGAATAATTAGTTACTAGGGGGAAAGGAAATCTGTGAAAAATGCCAAAAACTCCTCCTGCCAGCGAGTCCGAGTCTTATCTTTTATTTATTTATTTATTTTGTTAACTTCAGGGAAATTTGTGTGAGTTGGCCGTAGATTGTTGGCGAGCGGCTGAGATATTCTGTGTTGTTTAATCCATACCTGACAGATGGTGTGAAATGCCTTCGGGCTGCCAGTCGGATGAAAACAGCAGTGGATTTTCATCGGGGATGCGTTTCTTGCTCGCTGGACCTCAGGTGAGCCGCGTTTCATCTGATCTTTCAGAGGAGAGAAATCAGGCTTTGTTGAGCAGACGGTCTCTATTCTAACTAAAGCTGTGATGCACATCTTAATAGAGACTGTTGAGAGGAAAAAAGAAGAGAAAATAACGCACGTGTCAGCTTTGCAAGAGAAACGTTCCTGGTGTTTCTGCCGTCGATACCAACGCTGGTATTGATATCAAACGATACTCATGTAAAAAGATCGATTCTCAAGCTTTTTTTCTTTTCTTTTTTTTCTTCTTTCCAACAGAGCGTATCCAGGTAGATCAGAGTGGTCATCTTCAGCATCAACTCATATTAACTTTCAAAGTACATGTTACTTAAGTCATATATTACTGGAACCAACTCAAAGAAATATTGTTAAGACCTTGAAATAACCCAGTACATATCATGTATCCCATTGAAAGGTGTTATCTAAGATAAAATAACATTAGATAATAATTTATTTATCCCAAGATGGGGAAATCTTTAGAGTTAAAGCAACAGGAAAGTTCACACAGTGCAAAAAAAGTATTGAAAGATATAATATAAAAGGTGGGCTAGAAAAAAACATTAGGAACAGAAATTCAACTCCAAGGAATATTTACACAAAAATGTTGGTAAAGTTTGATGAAATTCTGTTCTTGGCTTTTACAAAATAATCCAAAGACAAAAATCACAAAAGTTCATGATTGATTAAGCTTAATATGAAAAAGTATCGGTATCGGTATCTGCGATACTGGCCCGGAAACATCACAGGATGTTGTGCGCGTTCTCTTAAAGTGAAGAAATGCTGTGAGCCAGCCTGGCACCTTTAAGAAGGTGGCCTTATGGGTAATGGTGTGGCCTTATGGGTAATGTAGTGTGTGTGTCATGAGATGGCAGATTGAAAACGGGGTTCGATGAAAAGTGTAGTGAGCATCAACAGCAGCCCAGCGTGTATAGATTTACATTCTCTGTTAACCGACAGGAGCCCAACAATACAACCTGTGTGATGTTACAAGTTCCTGCAGTGCCAGAATAAAGTGCTGGTTCCATGCAGAGAAAACCGGACTTTTTCTATTGTTGTTGTTAGCGTGTTAGCCGCTAATTACGAGCCAAAAATAGCACAATACCAGCGGTTTCTTTACTACGGTTCAGAGACCAGAGGCTGTGAAGGTAACAGAAAGACCACAGTTGAGCCTTTGTCTTGTTTCGCTGCAGTGTCTCGATACTTTTTTGCAGTTTTTAAGCATATTCTAAACACATTATTTAGGCTCGGGGGGCAACGGCTCCAGTTCGCGGATATTGATTTTCGCGGGGGGGCGCCGGTCCCCATTAACCGTGAAAAATAAGGGATCACTGTATTGCCCAGCTCTACTGTCATATCTTTAGGCTTTCACTGAATTTAAAAAGACTGGGAAGTAACACATAAATAAGAGCAGAAATGGAGAGAAGACAGCATGTAAGAAAAGGTCTAAAACAGGAGCCGGTTAGGGTTAGGGTTAGGGTTAGAGTTAGGAGCTGGTTAGGGTTAGGGTTAGGGTTAGGGTTAGGGACCCTAACAAGTGATCTTGATGCTGAAGGTGATAAATCTTCATAAGGTGCGGCGGCTCCTGTTTCACAAGCGGTGGATGGTGTCTGAACAGAGATTATACAGAGTGTCTCTGTTCTCATCAGGAGTCTTTCTGAGGCGCTGGAGATGCTATCAGCTCATTTTAAAAGTTTTAAAGCCACAGAAATCAGCGCGAGCGCCCAGCACGTGGCGCCTGATACGCCCGAGCACGTTTCGGTCTGTGGAGCGGCGGGTGGTGGATGTTAATGATTCGTCTTCGTGATGAAAAGGTTCTGCTGACGCTTCGGACGTGGACTGCTGACTGAGCTGGAATGACGGAGAGCGGGAACGGAGCGCATCGTGTCGAAGGGAAGGAGTGCACCGTGGGGTGCGTTTAATTAAAAGTGGAATACTGAAGCTTCTCTCGCCACCGTCAGAGAGCACCACGTCGCTCTTTATTGCTGCTGATGTAAGGAACTTCAGCAAGTGATCCTGAGCAAAGATGATAAGTTAATCCAGTATAACGCATACTGGTATATAAAAGAAACATGACAGAACTGGACCTCCAAGGTCAGGCACGCCGTCCATTACTTAACTACAAAAAAAAAAAGTTTTGACAAGTCAGAACCTCCAAATCAATATTTAACTGGTCTCCTTGTGAGACAACAGCTGTAACAACACTCTGGAAAGACCAGGTTTAGCCGAAGTTAAACCGCATCAGTTTACTCACACTGGATCTGGATCAGTGGTCCCCAACCTTTTTATAACAGCGGACTGGTCAACCTTCACATTTTACCGTGGACCGGGAGGCTGGGTGGGGGGCTACATTACGGCAATAACATAACATGAAAACATCTTAAAAAAAAAAAAAAAAAAAAAACATGCAGAGCAAGCTTGGTACGTGGGAATCACCTGTGGTGATAAATCCATATTTCAGTAGGACTCCTGTCTATTAAAAGCTTTTTCTTTTTCGTAGGCTGTTCTTCTTTCTCTTCACTGTGCATTTTTCCCCTTCACGAGGAAACTTTCCAAAGACGTCTGTTTCTTACTTATTTTGCTAGATGGGCAGCGTTGCCAGGTGGGAAATGTAGAATTATCGTACCAGAGTCTCAAAATTATCATATTTTGAGGGAAATTATTGTTCATCTGTCATAACCAAAATAACAAGCCCAATGATGCGTTATAGTTAACTCTGGTGTTAAATAGCGGCCGAAGCTGACCATTCAGTCAATCATGCTCGTTGTTCTGAACAGGGCAGGAATTTCACAGCGGCCATGGCTGTCGTAGCCCTTCTTCTTGGCTGTGATGCCCTTCCGAAAATTGGTTGCTTACAGCCACTGTGGCCTTGGTGCCCTGCTCTCTCCCCTTCCTTCGGCTATCATCAAGTTTGCGCCGTAGTGCCCATCGGTAGGTCTACCTGTATTAAAGCTAAACAACCGGAGCGGAGGTTTGTCCTACTGCGGGATCCGTCCAGAACTCTACCGCACAGCATCTATTTCCATTAACGTTCTGTCTGTGGGATACCACGAAGACGACATTAAAGGTAAGTGTTCAAAAAGCCATCTGTTTTCTGGATCAAATAGCTTGTCATTGAGCATAAGGACTTTAAAGATTGAGCCCGGGACTATAAATCGTAATAAATCGCTCCCAACTTTGAATTGATAAAGAGTTGTTAGACTCGGTTGTAGCAGTAGCCTATTAGCCTCCCTGAGGGGGAGCTAGCTATCCAACAAGCTAACTCAAGATTTATGTAAATCTTTCTTGTCATATCTATAGCCTACTAAGAAGTTTTAATATTTTAATATCAGACGGAGACTGTCATGTCTCGCTGCTGTAGCCTTCTGAGCTATGGTTGCTAAGGCAACCCAAGTAAACGGTCTCCTGCAATCAGCTGTTTTATCGTAAACTAAAGCCTTCAAATAATCCTTTTCTCGCCAAATCAACTTCTCTGTCTCTCTTCTGTGTGTGCAGCAAAGTTTTGCTTGTTAGTTTTCATTTCATCGCCAAAATCAGGATGCCATTTAATCGTATTCGATTATAAAGAAAACATCTGTGACTCGATAAGACGTCATAAACTCACGATTGACATATGAATCAACAACAACTTACAGGCAGGATGACGATGCTGAGATAGATTGATTCAAACTCTGACATTCATTCTTCTATACACGATACACTTCTGAGACTTCAGGTGCCGAAAGTGAAACCTAAACTCTTTAACACGTATCATTACAGAAATACTCCGGGGTGGCTTAAGCATTTGAATAATCAGTAGGCTATGAAAACGTGATAATATTATTTAAAAATATTTAACATATTCACTCTAAACTTTTTCCCTCAGAAAGAAAAATGCCAAGACGGGAACGAGTCGAGATTAGTCGCAAAAGAGCTCGAAGATGCAGCAAAAAACTGACAAAAAATGAACACCTACTTCAAAAGGTTATCATGGAATAGTTAATTGTTAGATTCTTCTTATTTTAGCCTAAGTTTATGTGGTGCATTTAGGAAATAACATTTGGAACCAATTAATACCCCTTTTCTGTTGCTCTTCATGTTAAACCAGATATGTGTTTTGTGTATGTATGTATATAGATCGGTTTGTATACATTGGATATAAATTTTGTTTATTTTTTATTTTTTGGGGGGAATATGTCCATTTAATATTTAGATTTATTTACAATATGTTTCTAAATTATGGTTATGCACATGTGTCAGTGTGTATTGAGTTATGCATTATTATATATTTTATAAATATATTTATTTTCAGATACATAGATTCATGATAGTGTTAAAATTGTCTATGCTTTAAAAGATTGTTTTGACATGTCTGGAATGAATCAATAAAATGAAATGAAATATATTAACTAGTTGTGCCACTATGATTCATCATAAAACTGTTTTAAAATTTTCAGCCAGTGTAAAAAAGACAGAGGGAGCATAGAGAGGTGGAGGCCAACTGTTTTTCCTTATGGGCCTAGGAAGACCCCAGGTTCTCCATCCTCATCATCAGATGACGATTTAAATTACATTTATGGATGTGTAATTACCTGATAAAAGTCAATGACATTGCCTATTTTGTTGTCTATTCCCTTTGATAAAAGTACAAAAGTTGTGGTAGCCTATTAAAAATATCCAAGGTTCTGAATTCAAAAACTGTGTTCTGCCGTTTATTAGCATATATTGTGTTTTTTTTATTATGGCCGTGTTGCCCTGGCATTTGGCCTTTGTGCCCTCAAAAAAAAATGCCCCTTTGGAGGCCAAGTGGCCTTGTCCCTCAGATCACGAAATTCCAGGCCTGGTTCTGAGACAAACATTCGCATCTCGCGCTCAGCAAAGCACAATTGGCTGGAATCATGTCACATGGGAACAGATGCCTTCAGGGTTAACAAAAAAAAAAGTCTCCGGGAGGCAATAAGTTAAAATAGTCAAATTATCAGACATTTGGCCTTTTTTTGGATGATTGATCGTACATCGTAGAGGCCCAAATTATCATACAAATACGATAATTATCGTACACCTGGCAACGCTGTAGCTGGGTTAAATTTTGACGCCCAAGTGACCGAGACGTAACCGAGAGAATCCGGTGATTTTTCAAAATAAAATATTTTTCAAAATAAAACTTCTTTTCAGTCTCATATAATAAATAAAACTTAAAAAACTATTTATTTTTCATGTGCAGTCCAGTACCGATCCGCTGTCCGGGGGTTGGGGACCACTGATCTAGATGACGGGAAATTAGATACCGAATGGTACAGACAATGCTCATACAGTGGTTCCTCTACTTATGAAATTAATTGGTTCTGGAAGTAGTTTCGTAACCTGAAAATTTCGTAAGTAGAAATGCGTTTTCCATGTAAATGCATCAATCTGTTACAAGCCTCCAAAAATTCAAACATAATTTTTTAATAAATTATAAATAATACATGAAATGACAAAAAAAAAACCCTGTAAGAAATACATGTTAGAACTAGAAAAGCACTCGGAGAGCGCAGACCTCCACCAAGCGCAACAATTGAAGCGCAATTGAATTGAAAATTTGAAAGTGATCCAGAATCCAGGATTTCTTCCGATCACACCCAAAATGAAATCAGTTCTTCCTTTTCACATTTCCAACAAATCCTGAAAAAAATGTTCATTTACCTGGGTTGCTGGGTTATGCTCATACAGACAAGGGGTCCTCCTAGCCAATGGGATGCCAGGAAGATGCTAAGCGATAGCAAATGGCAGAGCAAATCGGACGCACCGCTGTCAAACCAAGATACAGAGCCGACAAGTATGTTTACGTTCAGTAAACTCTGGGAGCTGCGAGTAGTGTTGTGGTTCGGAAAAGACTCGACAAGCTTTGGAAATGCAAAGACGACTTTATTCGGACTCAACCAAATATAAACCTTCATGAAAACAACAAATTACATTACCTATTGCCAGATCTCTTCTGGCCAGACAAATTGGCGTACTTGCTCTTCCCAACACAATTATTTGGCTGGACATCTCGCTTTTCACCGAACACTCTTGAGCTAACATCTTTCCCGAAACAAAGCACATTGTTTCCAACAACACTTAACAGCTCTTAGTCAACAGTTCACAGTTCAACTAGCGAACAATTTCTCAACAGTAGCAGTGCGTACTGCCTTTCGTATCCTGAAATTTCTTTCGTAACTAGAGGCAATATTTTCCCGTTGAGGTGTTTCGAAAATTTTGTATGTAGAGACGTTCGTAAGTAAAGGTACCACTGTACTACGACAGACTCATTTTGGAAGTTAGAACAAACGTTTTGTGTGATAAGAAACAGGAGGTGGCAATAAATGGCTGTACTTTTTGGACTAGAAGATGCGAATAATCTTAAAACAAGTAGATTACGACGTGATTCTCACGTGATTAATAAATTAAACCCGTAATCTCACAAATCCAACTAAACAGGTGGCGCTCGGAGACGCTTCACTCCTGAAATGTTCCTGGCGGGAACTGAGGAAGCACGAAGAGGCGGCGTGAAAAGGTGGCGCAGCCAGACAGCGGTACTCCACGCCAGTCCGTTCACGAAGTCTCTCAGGAACGGTCAGACTTTACCGTGGCTGAAATGACGCTGCTGGAGTCTGTGCACCCCAGAACGTGGAGGTCCGAGAAGCTCAATGTTCCCAAACTGGTCGAGCAGGTTAACTTTGAAGAGCGCTGACGAGGAGCTAATCAACTCGTCAAGAGTCTTGTGGAGAAACTGGCGTAAATGACTCCAGAACTTCACTATTTTTCTGCATTAATGGCTTTGTGAGATGAACAGAAGAAAAGGGGGTTTCATTAAACCCGAAAATAGCATTTCAATTTGCCTCCTTCATTAAAAATGTTTTGCAGAGGAAATTTGTCTCAGATGAAATCATCAGCTCAATTACAGTGAGGAAATTAATCACGTAGTCAATGAATTATTGATGCCTCAGAGTTTTGTATGGATTTCCTTGGACTGTATTTTTTGGTGTAATTTGGCGCTGCTGAGCAGGAGACGGTTTTGATTTATCCCGTCAGAGCTCCTGCGTGCGGTTCTTCCTCAGTATCAGAACAACTTTATGTTGCTGTGGAGGGGAGGAAGAGCTTCATCCAAAATGACTAAATTACCCAGAATATTGGCAAGTGAACGCAGCGTGCAGACAGGCGGGAAAAAAATAGAAAGACAGGAAAAAATAGACAATAAACAAATGTGTTGAAGGATGGCTCGCGAGCAGAAAAATGAGAGCATTCTGAATCAATTTCAGCTGTGCAGCTTCATTATATTCGCTGAAACCAGTGGCTTTTAAAAGCAGCGTGAAAGATGTGGTGACGTCAGTGGGATAATTTCTTTTATCTGTTAACCTTTATTTAACCAGCAATATTTAAGGTCTCCATTTCAAGAGTGCCCCGGCCAAGACAGGCCGACTTCTCCCAACCATCCAAGGGCAGTTTCGTGATGAAGAATGCCTTTTCCAGCATGATGGAGCACCTTGCCATAAAGCAAAAGTCATAACGAAATCACTCGGGGAACAAAACATTAAGATTTTGGGCCCTTGGCCAGGAAACTCCCCGGATCTTAATCCTATTGAGAACTTGTGGTCAATCCTCAGGAGGTGGGTGGACAATCAAAAACCCACAAATTCTGACAAACTCCAAGCATTGATTATGCTAGAATGGACCGCCATCAGTCAGGGTTTGGTCCAGAAGTTGATTAACAGCATGCCAGGGAGAACTGCAGAGGTCTTGAAAAAGAAGTGTCAGCACTGTAAATATTGTCTTATTGCATGAATTATGTGTAATTCTTGATAAAAGCTTTTGAAACTGATGAAATGCCTCTAATTGTATTTCATTATAACATAGAAACACCTGACAAAAACATATAGAAACTCTGAAGCAGCAGACTTTGTGAAAATGCAATATTTGTGTCATTCTCAAAACTTTTGGCCATGACTGTAGACTTTTTGAAGTTTTGAAGCGTCATTATATGAATGGCAAGCAACGATCTGCAGCCAGATGTAGATGCGGCTCGAATATTTAAAATATGCTTAAATATAATGAAACCAGATCCGATCCTTAAGGCTCAGGTGGGTTCGGAGCTGATAACGAGTGTAAGGAGCAGCATATTTAAATGCATTTTTCCCCACCTCAGTTTGAACTTTCGATAAAGTCAAAATAAACGGGTCTTGTGAGTGAAGACGATACATTCCAGAGGTTTCTTGAATACAGAATAGCTTTGTAAATGAATATATGCCAGTGTCTGGGTCTACTGGAGGACAAAAGAGACCACCAGAGCCGAGTACAATGGGGAGCAAAAGCTCTGAGATCTGTGAAAAACATCAGTGCTCCATGATATTTAATACATAATTGTATTACATGATGTTCGGTATTTGTATCGTACCACCCTCTACCACGGAGCGAGGCCGTATGGATCCACACGAACAGCTTGAGACAGATGGGAACAATTACCAGTCATCTATTCAGGCTCGGTGGCAACACAGTAGATCAGTCTGCCAGGTGGAGGCAAGCACATCACATGCTGAAAGGCTGAGTCAGAAAAGCATGAATATCAGAAACACTAGGGGGCAAACGCAAGGACAGAGATGGAACTTTTATCACAAAGAGCAAAGACAAATTGGCACAGGAGGCAGGGAGCGCACATATTTAATACCCAAGGGAGAGAAAACCGAAGCACTCTTACAAG
This sequence comes from Hirundichthys speculiger, assembly GCA_018398805.1. Lineage (NCBI taxonomy): Eukaryota > Metazoa > Chordata > Actinopteri > Beloniformes > Exocoetidae > Hirundichthys > Hirundichthys speculiger. Next base: position 219,083 of record JAGFBZ010002648.1, read on the forward strand.
TTCTCTGCAACTAATGAACAAAACTCAATAGCATAACCAGAGGCTCTTCAGTTCCCCTGGTGTACGTTCATAAAAAAAGACTTGGCTGTGCTCTGTCCTGAAGCAGTGTGCTGGAATATTTTGGAAAAAAAAAAGGCACCTGAAAGGAGCTTTGGTGGATCACCGATGGACGACCCTTCATCAAACTCTGCTGTAGCTTGGCCCTCTGCTCTCACTGAGAGGTGGGAACTCACAAAAGCCTCCTTAGATCTAAGTAGGCTGAAGTTTGAAATGGAGACTTTAAGTAAGAAAAGGCTGTGCAATCACCAGAGTCACCAGAGAAACGCTCAGGTCTGAAAAGGAGAGGAGCTACGCCTGAACGATCATGGAAGACCGGATTGGGAGTGAAGCACAAGAGCTTGAAAGCACTAAAAAACCTGCTCATTCAGCAAAGCCCTCAAGCAATCTGCCTTTCCGCCCTTTTATTGGTATTTTGCAGAAGGTAAGTTAATCCTCATGTGATTGGATCTGCTTGCTTTGGGTTCTGAGATCAGCACAGAAAATTCTGAGCCCGCTGAGCACCTGACGGTCCTTGTTAGGTTCTCCTGGTCTTGCTTGACCGATTCGATTCTCACTGATTTGCTCCCTAACAAAAGCATGAACTCATTGCCATCCAGTCATAGACCGAGTTGAACTCTGAATAATCCTTTAAGGTAGGCTCTAAAACCAGCACAAAAGTATAGCTGTATTTATATTTAAAGGAAAAATTACACTTTGAACTCCCAGCTAACTGTTATGTTACTTCAGCTTTCCTATTCATGTTGGACCTGGAACACTTTAATTTTGGTGTATTGATGATGTTCTCAGGCTTGGTCTTGCATGCTTAAAGCGTAATGTGATTCAATGATTATTTACTATCATTTATGTTCAGATCTACATTTGTCTGATTGCACAAAGCTGAGGGGCACTTCTCAAACGAACCACATCCAGTGGAAGAGGGTGATGGCAGCTCACCTAAGAAGGAGGCAGCATCCATCCAGAGTGCACAGAGCAAGAGAGCAAACTGGCATCAAAGCGGGCAGAAAGATAATTGTTAGGCTGGTCCTACAATGAGGGTTTCCTTATGGGGGATACAGAGATGCTCTCAGCGATATCATGCTGGGAAATGCTGAGATGTACAAACAAACACACTGGAGCAAAACTGTCAGACCAGATCAATATCTTTACTGGCCCTGAACTTGCTTCCAGGAAACCAACGGGAACTTTATAGACAGATCTGCTCTTTACCATGAGCATTTCAGCAGAGCTGGTTTAAAATAATCATCTTAAACCATATTCACACCTGGAATTAACAAGCTTCTAGGATGATCAAATCATGAGAGGAAAGTAAAAGTCTGCACAGATTAATGATATATTGAAGTATTTGTGCATTTTGGGCTCCATTCCAGATCTACCTCCAACTATCGTACCTCTCACTGGGGAAAATGTGTTTTCTGAAGTCAGGTTGGGTAGCCCCAGCTATTAATGGCTTTTCAGTTTCGATAAGGCCGCTAGCTAACCGTGCCGGTAAAAGGCTGTGGTGTCAGGCGTGTGGAGATGCAATCTGTCACCTGGTGGAGACACTTAAAGCTGTTCACTTGTGATCGGACCAATCCTCACACCTGTTAACGCCAGGTATGCAGAGACCCTTACGCCTTATTTCCAAACTGGTTTCTATTTTTAAAATGTATACGGACAATGACATACATGCTTAAAATATGTATGAATCATGTATGAATTTACTCTGTACATTACAAAGCTACCACAGTTCTTAAGTGCTAACATACATTTTACTTACATCTATTGAGAAAGGATATCAGGATAGGAGAGCACGTGAAGGTCATCTGGACGACAGGTAAGAAATGACACACACACTCAAAAATTACTGGCTTTAGCTGCCTCAGGTAAAACTGTCTTTACTCAAGGTTTAGATCTAAGTAATCAAGACCAAACTCACATAAAAACCAGCTCTTGACATGTTTCCGGTCAAATATGAACAGTTTCAGAAAAAGAACTGTTCTTCTTTTATTTGGCTGGCTTTGGTTTGTTACTTAACATCTTCTGAAAGATCAGACAACAGGTTTCCTGAAAGTATTTCAGTCATATGGACTGAAAAATTAATATATTCTAAATCAGCTATTCCCAAACTTCAGAATACCACGGCCCAAATTGAAATGGGAAAAATCTCCGCGGCCCACCGAAACCTTTAATCACAACTGTGATCAACATACAGGACTAGAAGCGATGTTCTGATATTAATGTGAGGGGTCAATAAATAAGGTGACACTTGCTGGCGTTTGTCTGTCCATTTGTTTGTCTGCGTTCATGATAACAAAATTTTCAGGAGTTGTCGGAAATGTGAAAAGGAAGAACTGGTTTCATTTTGGGTGTGATCCAGAAGAAATCCTGGATTCTGGATCACTTTCAAATTTTTCGATAACATTGCGGGCAATGGGGCCGAAATCTTTGTTTCTCAATATCTCCGTTAATTATTGCCCAAAACTCATGAAATTTGACTCAGGGATTGACAATGGGAACCTCTATCAAATTGCAAAGGCTGATTCGAATCTGATCCAGAACGTGGATTTTATCGCAATCTGTAAATCGCTATATGGGGGAATTGTTGCTGTTGGCAGAGGTCTGCGCTCTCTGAGTGTTTTTCTAGTATCAAGTTAAGATAAGTAAAAAAAAAAAATCCTTAACTGGTTTGTTTTAATACTTCTTAATGTTTTTTTTTTAATCATGTCATGACTATTTTACAGTAATTAAAAACATATTTAAAAAAGATCGAAAATTTAAAATGTATTTGTTTAATTTTAATAACCTCTCACGGCCCACTTGCAGTACCACGACGGCCCACCAGGGGGCCGCGGCCCACACTTTGGGAGTCACTGTTCTAAATGATCAGGTGTTTAACCCTATAAAACCCAAATATAGAAAAACACTAAAAAAAATTTTTTTTCAACCATTAATATGTTGTTGTAGGAGGCATTTGAGGCTGAAAATGAGGTGTTTTTTAAAAAAAAATATGTTTTTGTAAGTTTTTACAGAAATGTAATATTGCAACATTGGGCTCAATGGGGAGCAGAATCTCCTGTATCTGTAATAAACACATAAAAAAATATTTAAAGCACTTTACTTACTTCAGTCAGATAAATCCAATCCAGTAAATCGAGGGGATGATGCTCTCTCAAAAATCTGGAGGGTGTGTGACTTCTTGACCTGAGGACAAGCCTTATATACAAATGTATGACCCAATAGCAATTTGAGACTGAACAATAGGACCAAATGAGTATGTTAATGTGGTTGAACCAAAAAAAAAAAAAAAAAAAAGGTTTCTTAGGGGAAAAAAAATTGTTGTAATTCTGCAACACAGGGTTAAGAAGTTGGGTAAGAGCGTTTGGTAGAAGAAGAGTGTCTCTTTCATTATCACTTTCATACCTCCTAACATAAAAGAATTAAGGTCCTGAGCTGAATTATGACTCAAGTAAACATAAAATCTAACTTATTCAGTGTAAATTACATTTAAAAAAAAATGTACTAATGAACTGTGCACAGCCAAGAGGACACAATGAACCTGTTGTGATGTTTCTGCTCTTTCTCTGTGTCTTTTCAAATTATTAAATAATTCAACAATCACCTAATAAAGAGAGAGAGGCTGTCGGCGATGCCGCATGTCCCTGCAGATGCTTCCAGCGGACAAAAAGACAAGAGAGAACTACAGGAGCCAGTCGAGAAATGTTTACCTGCCATCTGTGAGCGCCTCGAGCTGTTCACGCCGAGGAAAGTGAAGAAACATGGACTGAGGTCAACAGGCTGAAATATACTGCTCCAATTACGTCAACGTGTGTTTAGATGCTTGCGGACTAACGTGCGGAGACAGGAGGTGCGAAGCAACAGAAATGCATTTAGTCTAAACCCTCAAGACGAAGTCTGAAGCTGCTGCATGACTGATGAATTTAATGATAATCACAAGGGTTCTGATCCAAGAGGGCTGCAGCAGCACGGCTGCACCACAACCACGTATCCATACGTTCGACAAAGGCTTAACAACACACCGTTTATACAGAGCCAAGTAAATCAAGTACGCTTTGATGAATCACAAAATTTCAAGATAAATATCACAGGTCATAAAACACTGAGAATTTGATCCATGAGATCAACACCGAAGCATGTTTGCAAACTGCTCTGAAACCGGATAAACTCTGACAATTAAAAAAACCAGCTTCCCAAAATTAAAGAAGGAAACCATAAATATGGAGGAAGCAGTCCAAGAACAGCCCTCTGAATAGTAATAATCCAACGTTTGAGCCTACAAGACAGCAAAGCAGAACATACAATCAAAGGACACAAGAATGCTTATAACGATTTAAGAAGTAGATTGGACTGGTGCACGCAAGGAGCTGATGAGATGTTAGGCTGACTTGTGCCTTAATTATCATTATAGATATGCACTGATATCTTAAGAGGCGCTTCAAGTAGCAAAGACTCTCAACACATGAAAGACCATCCTCATATTTTGATTAAATAAAGAGGTGAAGAAAAGGGCTTAAAATACTCTCAAGCAGATACAGCATGAATGTAATCATCAGACTACAATTTAACATCACCATAGGCTCAAACCCATACGACATGTGTGAATGTTGAAGGTTTGAGGGAGTATCAACAGATGTGACGTCTCCCAGAAATTGCTTACCCTGCCTTTAAAACTTGTTAAAACTCACCTGTATCAGATTTAAGCAACCATGCAGGACAAAGGAACTTTAGCCATTTTTAGTTCAACAGAAAGGACTTTTTAGTTCATATAAAAATATTTCAACTTGCTTTTAAGGAATATTTGTTTCTTTTCGGGAGGCAACATCCAGCTGTAGCAGTCTCCCATCTACGGAGCCCTGGAGGGGACATGAAGGAAAAAAAAGAAAATAGGAAAAAAAAAATTTTTTTTGAGAAAATGTAGGAAATTTTTTTTTTTTTTTCGAGTTTCAAACTCGAGATCTCGAGTTTGAAAGTCGAGATCTCGAGTTTGAAAGTCGAGATCTCGAGTTTCAAACTCGAGATCTCGAGTTTGATTTGCAATGCAGCTGAGTTGTGAAATGCGTGCGCTCGGTTGCTCGGAGGAACGGTTGCCGGAGAGAGAAGGAGAGTCCACCGCCCCGGGGGGCTGCGTAGACGGAGCTGGCAGAGTCCAGACTAGAGAGGTGGTTTGGACCACGGCAGAGAGGGGGGCGAGACCCTCTCTGCTGCAGGAGCCACGGATGAGGACCGGCAGACGCCTCCCGGACTCCCCACCTGACTTCCCCCCGCACCCCTCCGCTCCAACCCCCGCCTCTGCAGCAGGAGACGGAGATGGAGAGATGCGAGATGCAGAGAGCCAGAGGCGAGAAGAAGGCAGCTGGGGCAGAATTACAAAGTCCATGTCAGTGTTCAATATGCCTGCTTGGTTAGGAATCTTGGTTAGGAAACCTGCGGAAGGATCATTAACGGTTGAGACGGTTCAGGTCCACCCTCCCGCGGGGTGCCTGCAGCCGTCCGCTGCCCCAGCGGCCTCTCTCCCTCCTTCTCGCCTCCGGCTCTCTGCATTTCTCCATCTCCGAAGCCAGAAAGAAGCAGAAAGTCGAGATCTCGAGTTTGAAAGTCGAGATCTCGAGTTTGAAAGTCGAGATCTCGACTTTCAAACTCGAGATCTCGAGTTTGATCTGGCTTCTGCAGCAGAGACGGAGATGGAGAGATCTCTCCATCAGAGGCCGCTGGGGCAGCGTACGGCTGCAGGACTTAAGTAAAGTTAGAAAGATCTTCACAGATTCGGCTTTCCGGGATCAATAAGTCTGAAGCCACACATCGTCAAAACACAAATGATGCCTCTATCACATCTTGATAGCATAGACTACCAGCTACAAGGACAAAATCCCCGATTTATACAGAAATAAGCAGTTCTGCGAGCTCGATGTAAAATATTGACGAAAATGCGCTGCCCGCAGCTGTGCCAGTGCCCAGGGACCGTCTGTAAATTGCAACAAAAGAAAAACACGCTGGACACAAAAATCAATAACTCCACTGTTGTACAGTATACAGACGCCAAAACTTACTCCATCCATCAGAGTTCCCCTCATGGTCATACTACAACAAATATTATGTAACAAAAAGATTTGGCATAATTTTGGTGATTTTCTAAATTATTATTAATCATTAAAAACGTATATGATGATCAATAACTTCACTGTTTTACACTGCAGACACTCAAAACCCACTACACACTTCTGCAGTCTCCTTATGGTCATACTACAACAGCTGTTTTGAAAAAAAAAAGGTTTGGTATAATTTTGGTGATTTTCTAAATTATTATTCATCATTAATACCTTATATAATGATCAATAACTTAACTGTTTTGCACTGCAGACACTCCAAACTCACTACACACATCAAGAGTCTCCTTAAGGTCATACTACAACAGCTGTTTTGAGCAAAATGGGTTTGGTATAATTTAGGTGATTCTTTAATTTTAATTGAAATTATTAATGATTAATAATAAGGATAGAAATTCACAAAAATATATACCAAACCTGTTTTGTTCAAAAAAGCTGTTGTAGTATGACCATAATGAAACTTTTGATGTGTGTAGTGAGTTTGGAGTGTGTATAGTGTAAAACAGTGAAGTTATTGATCATCATATAAGTTATTATTGATGATTAATAATGAAAAAAAACACCAAAATTATACCAATCCTTTTTTGTTCAAAACAGCTGTTGTAGTATGCGCATTTTCAGCTGTTGTAGTATGCGCATTTTCGTCAATATTTTACATCGAGCTCGCAGAACTGCTTATTTTTGTATAAATCGGGGATTTTGTCCTTGTAGCTGGTAGTCTATGCTATCAAGATGTGATAGAGGCATCATTTGTGTTTTGACGATGTGTGGCTTCAGACTTATTGATCCCGGAAAGCCGAATCTGTGAAGATCTTTCTAACTTTACTTAAAGGTGGAGTAGGTGTTGTTTGGAAAACGGTTCCAGCAATCCAACTCAAGTGAGATTTTGAAAATATACACTCCCTCCCTCCTCCCAAAGGCTCCGCCTCCTCCTCTTCAGCTCACCCCTCGAAACCACGCCTTCACATGATTCACGACTGCATGAACCATAGGGAGGGAGGGAGGGAGGGGTGATATTTGATGGACGTATTAGGCAGCCAATCAAAATAGTGATGATCACTTTTTTGATTGGTCAGAGTTTTTCTCTGATTATACCTTCTAGACTGGACCAAAATGTTTAGTTTTTTTTGCAAACATTTTATTTCAGTGGGTGCAATGGAAATGTGAAAAGGTTTTCAGGCAATATTGTAAAAAGTGTTGCAAAAAAACAACACCCACCCCACCTTTAAGTCCTGCAGCCGTACGCTGCCCCAGCGGCCTCTGATGGAGAGATCTCTCCATCTCCGTCTCTGCTGCAGAAGCCAGATCAAACTCGAGATCTCGAGTTTGAAAGTCGAGATCTCGACTTTCAAACTCGAGATCTCGACTTTCAAACTCGAGATCTCGACTTTCTGCTTCTTTCTGGCTTCGGAGATGGAGAAATGCAGAGAGCCGGAGGCGAGAAGGAGGGAGAGAGGCCGCTGGGGCAGCGGACGGCTGCAGGCACCCCGCGGGAGGGTGGACCTGAACCGTCTCAACCGTTAATGATCCTTCCGCAGGTTTCCTAACCAAGATTCCTAACCAAGCAGGCATATTGAACACTGACATGGACTTTGTAATTCTGCCCCAGCTGCCTTCTTCTCGCCTCTGGCTCTCTGCATCTCGCATCTCTCCATCTCCGTCTCTGCTGCAGAGGCGGGGGTTGGAGCGGAGGGGTGCGGGGAAGTCAGGTGGGGAGTCCGGGAGGCGTCTGCCGGTCCTCATCCGTGGCTCCTGCAGCAGAGAGGGTCTCACCCCCCTCTCTGCCGCGGTCCAAACCACCTCTCTAGTCTGGACTCTGCCAGCTCCGTCTACGCAGCCCCCCGGGGCGGTGGACTCTCCTTCTCTCTCCGGCAGCCGTTCCTCCGAGCAGCCGAGCGCACGCATTTCACAACTCAGCTGCATTGCAAATCAAACTCGAGATCTCGAGTTTGAAACTCGAGATCTCGACTTTCAAACTCGAGATCTCGAGTTTGAAACTCGAGGAAAAAAAAAATTTCCTACATTTTCTCAAAAAAAATTTTTTTTTTCCTATTTTTTTTTTTTTCCTTCATGTCCCCTCCAGGGCTCCGTACCCATCCCTGTTATGGCCAAAAAAAAAAAAAAAAATCAGCCAAAGTTTTATACTCCCATCCCGGTGGGACGACTGCATATCATTTTATGGCAGTATGGGCCTGATCGTATACTTCCCCTTATCCGTTAACACTAACCGCTAACCGTAAATTGCGGGTTTAGGAACCTCCGCTAACCGCTAATACAATCTTCCGCTCCCTAAAGCCACTACCCGTTATTCTAACTCCCTTCCTCACTTTGTAGGTGTGGCAATGGGCGTGTCTTTTGCCCTTTCCACAAACTCGGTATCTCGGTTTAGGGTTGTGGGTAGCGGGTGGTCTGACCACCCGCTTAAACGGCTTGATCGCCAGTTAAACCACAGACGACCAGCACGAGTTTACTGGCAACGCACCAACTATCTGGGACTTTCAGGTAGTCGATAGGAATTGTCTGTGTAAAAATATTTATATGTATATATCAGTGCAGAGGAGGAGGAGGAAGGAAGAGGAGGAAGCTCTACAGCAGAGTCCCAGACGAGCTGCGCATAAGAGCTGCTCCAATCTGGATGAAAAGATGCTCCATAGCGGCTTGTGGGTTGCGCAACCTGCTCTTAAAGGCAATGGCTACTGAGGCACTGATTGGTTTAACAGGTGGAACGCCCTAACCACTCCTATGCATAATGTAGCGGGTAGGGCAGGTGGGATAGCGGGTTTAGGGAGGTGGAAGATTGCGTTCTTTGCGGGGGAACAGCCCTCCCACTACCTGCTATCCTTTAATAGCGTCTTTAGCAGATCTGGCTATATCACAAATCAGTGTTGATGAAGCTGACTTACAGAGCGACAGTGGACACCATCAAAGTAAAAAACAATGCTTGTGTTGTAAAAAAAACCACCTGTATCATCAACATTAACAACTAGAATGCAATAGGAGTTTTATTTTGTCAGCAACGCCCGTTACCCTGTAGAATATACGTCCCCCTCCAGAAGTGCAACGTCATAGTTTTAAATCTTTTGTGAAGCTTAGCTTTTCAATCTAAAATTTCCCTCTAAGCGCATCACGCCAACAAACACTTTCCACGCCTTTACCCGTTTCTGCCAGCTCAAGCAAAACCTGCTGTGTTTCTGCCACAAATCCTGATCTTATTCATTTATTTATTTATTTTCCTGGTTCTTATCCAGCTGGGGATCCCTAAAGAGTGTTGAGAAGCATCATATTAGACCCAGAGTTTCACAGTAGGAGTTGATCCAAGTCATAGCAGACTGTGAGCTTCTGCAAACAAAGAGCTCTGACTAGCAGCTGGAAGGAAAGGCTACTTCAGCCATCAAAGGAAAAAGAGGAAAAAAAGAAAAGCGGACTGAACCTGCGGTCTCAACCAAGCATCTGTCTGGGGATTGTTGATCACAATGAGAACACTTAATGCATTCAGTGATACTTGGAGAGGCTGTGACGACGGCGGAAACTCAAAGATCACAGCATGAGCTGTGGCTCCTCATCTGAAAAGAAAAAAATAAATACAAAAAATAAAAATAAAAATGTAAAAGACTCAGTAAATGCTCAGACAGAAGGAGTTAAAAGTTTAGTTATAAGTTGTGATGTTCATGTGTTCAAAATATCTAGTTTTTTCTTATTTATGCTTTTTTTCTTGTCTTTTTATCTGAGTAATAAAACTCTCCCACTGCAGAGCTGCCTTCCATCAGTCCTTCATGCTTTAATGCAGATGTGATTACGCAAAAGAGTTTGTCGTGTTGCCAACTAGATTTAATCACTTTTAGACTTTTAATCATCTATTTGAACAAATCTTAATCACAACTTGGTCCCTCTCTGCCCCATTCCCTGTTCAGCTTGGTTTATGCTTCTTTCCTGAACCGACAACATGTTCCTACCGTGTTGGGGGACCGTTGCCATTTTCATTTTCTTTATTTTCAAGCCAGGTGAAATGACAGACTGCTGCTCTGCCAGTAAAAAAAAAAAAAAAAAAAAAAAAAAGACTGTTGCTCAACATTCTTTAGCTCCAAGTAACATAAGATATCTTTTATTTACTAAACCATGTTTGAGCCGTATAAAGTAAGTAATCAAAAGAAAGCTCAATGCTGGAAGCTACAATGCTGCAGAAAAAAAGGAAAAATCCCACACTGGCATAAGGCCAGATCTTTGGCCAGGTCTGCTATAGCTGCTATTTAGGGATAACGTGTAGCGGGAGGGGCGTTCCCCCGAAAACAAAATGCAATCTTCCACCTCCCTAAACCCGCTATCCCACCTGCGCTAGCCGCTACATTATCCATAGGAGTGGTTAGGGCGTTCCACCTGTTAAACCAATCAGTGCGTCAGTAGCCATTGCCTTTAAGAGCAGGTTGTGCTACCTGCAAACCGCTATGGAGCGTCTTTTCATCCAGATTGGAGCAGCTCTCATGGGCAGCTCGTCTGGAACTCTGCTGTAGAGCTTCCTCCTCTTCCTTCCTCCTCCTCCTCTGTACTGATATATACATATAAATATTTTTACACAGACAATTCCTATCAGCTACCTGAAAGTCCCAGATAGTTGGTGCGCTGGTCATCTATGGTTTAACTGGCGAGCAAGCCGTTTAAGACGATCTCTGCCATTTTCTCAGGGGTTCAACTGAGGCCAAATCATGCTTTTTATACAAGAGTTAATTCCAGAGGTAGAGCCGTTTGTGCACGTCCACATGTGACCAGGTGGACGCACATTGATGCCATTTGGACGCGCTCTTGTACGCGCCGACATGCGGGTTGCGGGTGGTCTGACCACCCACAACCCGCAACCCTAAACCCACGATCGCAAGATACCGAGTTTGTTGAAAGGGCAAAAGACACGCCCATTGCCACACCTACAAAGTGAGTAAGGGAGTCAGCATAACGGGTTGTAGCTATAGGGAGCGGAAGATTGCATTAGCGGTTAGTGGAGGTTCGTAAACCTGCAATTTGCGGGTAGCAGCTAGTAGGTACCGGCTAGCAGGAAGTGTACGATCGGGGCTATAGTTTGGGGCTATAAAATGATTTGCAGTTGTCCCACTGGGATGGGAGTATAAAGCTTTGGCTGATTTTTTTGGGGGGGAGACTGCTACAGCTGGATGTCACATCCTAAAAAGAGGAGCTACCAGGCTGATGCCTCCTGAGAGATTTCTTCATATTTCTAACTACTTTGTTTTCATGTCTCGCTTTTATTCCAGTCCAGCCTTCAGTCATTACCTGCTGTGGAGTGCAGCTGTGCTGGTGTCAGGGATCCCATCTATTAATATGAAATTGTCTACACATATATATTTGGACAATGACTCATCTACTTTACTCTCCCTGGTAATAATATAATTTCCTGCTCTTCACTAACTCTTAATACATTTAGTGCTGCCTCAGGCTACATTGTCCATTCGAGTTAAATTTCAGCCTCACTTATATAATTTCCTCCTCTGCCCTTCCTGTCTCGCTGTCTGCACCTGTCTCCTTTCTAATCAGCTCCCTCTATTTCTTCTTCCCCTCTTTCCGTCTGCCTGTCAGTCTTTGTCATTTTCCTCTGCATTGTGTTTTCTTGTCGCTGCTTACACTCGTTCCCCCCCGTACCAATCTCCTGCTGACAGCAGCAGAGCTGATCTGAGAAAATAATTTCTCCTCCATTGTAAACATCCATTACTGACCACCGGCAGGAGAGGCAGAGAGGCGGGGAGAGGATGCAGGATGCCACAAGGTGTTTGCATTTCCAAAAAAAAACCTGGTGAAAGCTTTGACCTCAATTTCGCAACATGTGCGGATGATTCCGGGTAGCAGTCTGCTTCCATTACACGAGCTGTGAGCGTTGGCTGTTTCCAACAGCAGCTCGCTGAAGGCGAAGACATCAGCGACACAGATGGTGGCAGCAAGTGAGGTGAGATAACGAGGCTCTGCATCAACCGAAATGACTTTTGTTTCTACAACACGAGCGTGCTACCAGATTACTACTCACTTGTCAGGCTTCTCCCTCAGGTATGAAAAAGTGGAAGCATAAACACCAGCATGATGCTCACATTGTTGTAAAATTTAATATAAAGCTCACTAAGTTGTTTTTGTTTTATTATCTTTTTTGGCCACAAGGGGGCAGACAAAACACGCTTTTGGCTGGAAGCGTGTTTTTTGTGTCCATCTCGCGTTTAGGGTTGCCACCTTCCAGACATGAAAATAAGGGACAATTCCGTATTTTACGGGACGGGTGGCAACCGTAGGCTAGGCATTTTTTCAATTATTTTTAATTAATCAAAATAGTAATCAACGTCAAATGTTTAGTTCATTTAACCGCGATATGTATTTGAGGTTATTTCACCCAGCCCCGTGTCACGGCCGTTAAAAGATTTTTTAATGCTTTATTTAGTCATGTCCAATAAAGTGAGCACTAATCTGGAGACTGCAGTTGATACTAATAGCAGATGACGTCAGGACCTCCAAAGCTGCAATGTTTGACATCAGTCTGAAAGCAGACCACGTATAATAGTTGCGATTTAAAAATGATAGAAAAGAAAAGGGGGCGCGGGATCACCGTAGCGTGAACGGTGATTGAACATTGGGGTAGACATTTTTAAAATGTGCAGGTAGCAGCGCAGCACCGGCGTCTGTGGTAACTAGGCAACCGTGACAGCGTGGGGCGGGGCCAGGCACTGAGAGTGACAAGATGACTGGCACACGCTTTTATAAAGATATGGGCACAGAGCGCAGCAGGTCCTGTTGTCCCACCACAAAGATTTTGCTGGCCGAAATGTTTCCTCTGTTCCTCTGTTTTATTTTGTTCATTATTGTTAAATTTAGTGTTGATGTGTGTGTGACAGACGTGTGTATGGGGCGTTAATGAAAATACGGGACAAATCGCGTCCCGTATTGAACTAATACGGGACGCAACATTTTTTTCTCAAATAAAGGACAATTCCGTATTTTACGGGACGGGTGGCAACCCTACTCGCGTTAACCCCGCGACCAAAACAAAATGACAAAAACAAAAATTACTTTGTTTGTGAAAGAGGAATTTTGTTTAACATTGAGTTTTCGTTTTAAAATTAAGACGTTTGTTGAACAATCAGAAATTTCACAAACTCTCTACATCCCATAAAATTCAGACTTTGTCAGGAAAATGCGAATTCTGTGTATTTGCAAAATTTGGTCCTAAAAATCATTCACTTTTATTGTAAAAATATAAAAATAAAAAATTGTGACATCTTGACAAACATTTTTTTTGTAGAATTGTGACTTTCGTTGAATTGGTTTTTCTGTGAAAATTATGAATTTTAATTGTAAAATCACAAAGTTTTTGAAATTGTGACTTTTTGACAAACTATTTTAAATCCTAAAATAGCAGCTCATGGGTGTCTCGGCTGCTCTCCTCACCTCAGTTATCCTGGTTTTTGAATCCCTTCAACATCTCTTTTGAAATATTCTGTTTATAAGTACAGTGATACCTCTACTTACGAACGTCTCTACATACGAAACTTTTAGGTTACGAAACGCCTCAAAGGGAAAATATTGCCTTTTGTTACGAAATAAATTTCAGGATACGAAAGGCAAAAATACAGTACGCGCTGCTCCTAGAGTTTACAGACTCTACATACTTGTAGCTGCTCTGCCATTCGCTATCAGCTAGCATCTTCCTGGCTATCGGCTAGCATCTTCCTGGCTATCGGCTAGCATCTTCCTGGCATCCCTTTGACATTTTAGGAAAATTCCAATAAGTTTCGGAATTTGTTGAAAAGAATCACCCAGAAAAAGTGTTCACCAGTCGGGCTATCTCTCACTATGATTATGTTTCCCCTGCACATTTTCGAAGGATTGTTGAAAAGCCGACAAAAGCAAACGTCCTTGGATCGGTTCTTTTCAAAACGTCATTCAAAAACCGCTGCTGAGAGAGAAAAGGTGACGACGATAGCAGTTAAAAGGTAAATGAACATAATTCTTATTCTTTACTTTATTCTTTTTTTTTTACATTATGTACAACTCTCGTTTTAGGTTTATTGTGCAGTAATTTAATGGTAACATGCATCTGCTACATGTTTTGATGCATTTTTATGATTTATAAAAAAATTTATGTCTGAATTTTAGGGGGCCTGGAACGGATTAGAGCATTTACATGGAAAACACGTCTCTACTTATGGAATTTTCAGGTTACGAAACTACTTCCAGAACAAAATAATTTCGTAAATAGAGGTACCACTGTACATGATTGTCTTTGTACGCTCTCCTGGGCCAGATAAAATCTATGGGGGGCCGAATTTGGCCCACGGGCCCTGAGTTTAACATGTGTCCTTTATATACCGTATTTTCTGGACTATAAAGCGCACCTAAATATAAGCCGCACCCACTAAAATTTGAAAGAAATATATATTTTGTCACATATAAGCTGCACTGGACTATAAGCCGCCGGTATCCAGGCTGAAAAATAAGATATTTACATCAAAAATTTTGAACCATAAGTGTTTCCATGTACCTGAACACGGCAGTAAAAGTGCTGATCAAACAAAACAGAAAAGTCATTGATGGTGTTGGGCCACACATGTGATCACAGAGAGCACATGGTTTTCTGAGACAAAGAAGGAAATCTTTTAAAACTCAAATCTCAGAATCAGAATCAGAATCAGAATCAGATTTATTATTGTCACTGAGCCAGCGTCCCAACACAGTGAAATTTGTCTTCCCAGTACACCATCCAAGAGAAACATACAGAAACAACAACAACAACATATGGACAGGAGTCAACGGTGCTTGGGTCAGCGCTATAAGAGCGCTTCTACCGTGTCAGAGAGTAGTACACTCAAGCACATGCCCAAGTACACCACCCTCCGGCCAGGGCACTTTTAGCAGAAGAAAATATGATCACATAGGGGATGGAGGGGGAGAGGATAAAAAAGAGGTGTCTCACACCACATGTCCTTGATCAGAGGCACATGTTGTGGGATTCACAAAAAAAACCTCAGCACAAGCATAACAAACTTATTACGAAGACATCATATGGGTCAGGAAAGAGGTGGGGGGAGGGGGAGTGTCCAGCTAAACAGTCTGTGCGCAAGTGCCCAGTCCGTCCAGCGTGGGGGGGTAAAAACATCCAGGAGCCAGCGGAGGCAGTTGGGCAGGGGGAGGGAAGTGTGTGTGTGTACATGTGTATGTGTGTGCGTAAGCCAGTGACCCCTGTCCCAGTTTGGTCTGGAGCCACAGGTGTTGTTTGGAAAGGGGAGGGGTCGGGAAGGAGCGTCAAAAAGTCATAATATTCAGGAGAGATTAGGTCGAAGGCGGCCTTGAGGCGAGCTTCGTTTCAGGGGAGCCGGATTCAGATAAGAGAAGAATGTTTTCGGTCAGGCTGACATGAATTCTGTCTGCCTTCAAAGTTTTTTGCTGGTCCATCTCGGCGGGAATAACTCCAATTGTCCGAATTACAGGTCAATTCTCCCTGAGCGGCGCTTGAACTTCTCCAGGATCGAATCCATTTTGCCAGAGTTCAAAACCGTCACTAGAATCACTTCCAGTTTCCGGTTCAGCTCACCAAGAGCAGCAGTCTGAGTGTTCACAGCGCGACTCATTCCAACTCACACGGCAGGCAGGTTGACGGTGTCCAGGATAGCAGCTGCCGTGTAAATTTTCCAATACAGCAGGTATCCGCCAACTCCAAACAGCAGAAATCCTGTGATCATAAATCCCAATAGGTACACTTTGGTGTCCACAATGAACAAGGGGGGCAGACATCCCAGATTCCATCCAAAATCCTTGATGTATCCAGCCAGTATTCCATCGGGACCGGAGGACTCTCCTGTGTCCTGTTTTCTCTTCGAGAAAAATTGATTAATTGCATTGAGAAACCAGCTGATCAGATCCATAATTAGAGATTTGAATATTATGCCGAGTGAGGCTCCAAAAAAAGCTCAGACAAGACAAAAGAGAAGCAGCAGGGACAGATAGATGGGAGCTCACAGAAATGCGACTGCCTCCACCGAGAGCAGGAAGTAAGAGCTATCTCCAGCATTCCTTGCAAGTTCACACCTAGGTGTGAATGTGATGTCACAACCTCTCACTGCCCCTAACTGGCCGCGAGCCCATAGTCTCAGCGGGGTTCCCCAAACGGAGGCGGATCGCAGACTG
Source organism: Hirundichthys speculiger (assembly GCA_018398805.1). Lineage (NCBI taxonomy): Eukaryota > Metazoa > Chordata > Actinopteri > Beloniformes > Exocoetidae > Hirundichthys > Hirundichthys speculiger. Next base: position 235,408 of record JAGFBZ010002648.1, read on the forward strand.
GCCGTTTAAAACTCAGAGAGCGCGATTCGATCGCTCTCTTGCTTCTTCACCTCGCTTGCTGCCTTTACTCCGCTCTCGCTTTGACCCTTCGTCTCTCCAGCCCGGATCTAATCCGCACGCTCAAAGCATCCTCTCCCCTGGGCCTACCTCGGCCCATCATTGCTTCCAGCCAGCAACCGCGAGGCCATCCAGCGGCGCGCTAGTCAGCCACAGGCAAGGAAGACCGGTTTACGCGCTCCGTCCAGCCAGCACCGCGAGTGAACCGCGCACATAGGCGCGAGAGAGACTCGGTGCCCCACGAAGGACGCCCGGCTCCACGCACGCCCTACAGGACCCGGTTCCGCTGAAGCGCCACAACCTGTATTCCCCCTTTAAGCCGAAGGAGAGAGACAAGCAGAGTCGCTCTGGGACCACCCACGAAGCGTAATCCAACAGCGGTACAGCTGTATCCCAAAGTCTAATTTCCCTCCCGGGACACTACAACACCATCGATCGCTTTCGAGAAGCGAAACAAGAGGCTTTTGGTGTCTGGGCAGAGCTTAGTTTAGTTGTTTACCAGTCCAGTTTTCTTGTGCTTTGTATATGTTTAGAACCGGACCATCGGCCCACCGTAGTTCATACGTTTTTATTATTGCGAACAGCAACCCCGCTCACCGTTCCTCAGTTCAAAACCAGAGCAGCTCTGTGGAGTGGTTCATACTGCTGCATCTGTGAGAGCGACAGTCGCGGTTGCTAGTCGCAGAGTTACTTTAGCTCAGTTGATGATTTTGTGTTTACTGGGACACTGTTTACGATTGAGCCCACCGGTCATCCGCCGGTGCGTGTTTACCCACGTGATCGCAGTGCTTCCTCGCCATCAACTGGTCGCACTGTGATTTCAGACAACAGTCAGAAAGGGGGGAGTGCAGAGTTGCTCCGCACTCCTCAACCTGTGTGGAAATCCTCAGAGCGACCACCGCGGTGGCTAGGAATCACCTTTCGCCGTGGTCTTTATTCTGCCCTTTTCTTTTCTTTCTCATACTAACATCTTCTGACGAGTTACGCGTGGTTCTCGTCCGCCATTTTGCGGCGTCCTATCGCGTGAGTCCGCGGTCATCTTAGATGAGGGACGACACCACGTGATCTCGCCCGCCATCTTGTGACGTCCTATCTCGCGAGTTGGCGGCCATTTTGTCGAGGGAGACTTAGACATCTCTCGCGCACACACACAGACACACACACACACACCTATAGTTCCCAGCACACATGTATATAAGTTTACACTGGTTTCCATTGAATGTTTCATTTGCTTATGTTAGTTTTAGTCATCTTTTAGTTAGTAGATATTAGGATCTTGATTCAAGTGTTGGTCCCTTTTAATATTTGTGTTAATAAATCCTGATATATTCTAATGAGAGAAGTTGTTTGTGCTTATTTTACACAGTTTTGTAACATTTTCGACTGATTGAAGAGGTCTGTGCTCGGACTCACATCTTCTCTGTTGCTTCTATAGGCGCGACACCTGGTCACAGGTTGGCACGCAAAGAACAACAGCCACTTTTGAGACTGATTGTGCCGTTTAGTCCTTTTTCCTGATTTATCAGGTGGCGCCCCATTTCATTTTATTAACTTTGTTAATACCTTTATGGTTATTAGCAGCTGTCCATCAAGACAGTTGGTAATAACCCTTTTATGACTAAATGAGCACGTTAAGGCCTTATTGCACAACAATGGTTTTATTCATTTTCCTTCTGTACACTAAAACCAAGTTGCTTTAGTTTTCCTCCTCCTGTGTACTGAAACCACCCCACATAGCAAAGACATCCGGACCCACGAAACGGACCCATATCAGGATCCGCTTTGGAGCCGGATCGCGGACCTGCTGGCTCCATGCTGCGTCCAGTCTGCATCTGCTATTAAAACCTTTTACCTCTGCGGCGGGTCCACTCAGAACCCTGAAATCCGCTGGGGAACCATCAAACTGACTGGACAAACTGATAAATCCAGGTGTGTCCGAGTAGCCACAATGGTCAGACACACCTGGATTAATCAGTTTGTCCAATAATAATAATAGGTACTGGTGCTCACAAAATGAATGTAGAGTAGCATAGCCAACATAGGCTACTTAACAAAAACAGAATAGCCTTTAACTACTCGGTTTGTTTTTGGTTTTTCCACTTCCTGCTAGAGCGCCCCCTGAGGGCTAAAGAAAAAATAATAGAAAAGCCGCATCTCTGTATAAGCCTCATGGTTTAAAGCGTGGGACAAAAGTAGCGGCTTATTGTCCAGAAAATACGGTAATTTAACTGATGTGGAACAAAAAATAAAATCCCACCTTCATAACAGCCATCATGGATGGGAACTCCAATTATGGAGACCAAAGCCATTTTTTGAAATAGCATGTATTTATTTATTACCAAGTTGGACTTTTTTTTTTTTACATTTTTGTGGCATGAGTGGCCCTTACAGTGGGAGAGACAGGAAATCAAGGCAGAGAGAACATGGACCAGCTGCAGGACTGTAGCCTCCGTAGTCATGTCTCAGTCACGTCAGATTTCGGTTTACACTGACACTAATGCTCGGACTAACACTGAGAATGAATTAAACACCTCATTTGCCTTTAGCATTTTCCCACAAAAGGTCACACAATCAAGGAGCAAATCAGTAGTTTTATGAGTGAGTCCCTCTGGTCCTCAGAGCTCTGGACCGTCCCAGCAGTCAGCATCCAAATGTCACTGCTCATCGGCTCATTCACCGTTGTGATGTTTGACCATCGCTGCATCACTGTAATTGCTCCTGTCGCTCCCAGTGAGGATTAATCAAAACTGAATTATTCTGTTCTAATGACCATGCTCAAGAGCTACAGACCTGCTGCTTTTGTCCACAGGATATTTAAATTGTTGTCTGCGGGAGCTAAACTGCTGAATGTGGGATTAATTGGGACGCTAACGACGCCACTGAGTCAGAGTGAAGCTGTCTGTGCTCCAGTAGCTGCTAGTTCGAAGGGTTAATGGGTTATTTCTGCTTAGGGGTCGGGAAGGAGACTCAAGCGCTGGTAATGGTAATGCGAAAATAAAAGATTTTCAGTCTCTTTTATCCTTCTTTTTCCTTCCGTCTAGAGGTGGAACGTCCTTTATATCGATCAACATTTGTTATATCAAATGGCAAGACAGATGTTTTTCAGTCATTTAATCATAGTTACACTGTAATATTCTGGCCATATCATTTAATGTTTAAATATTAATTTCTGTAACGGTACAACTAATGCCCTGACCCAAATGAGACAAATTATCACAACTCTTATTTCTTATTATTTTGTAGTAAGTAAAAATATTGAAATCACCTTTGCAAAAAACTGCTGTTATAATGAATATTAACTGATCAATGAGGAGGATAACTGCACTAAAAGGAGAAGATGAGCCAAGATGAGCCAAGTCAAGGGAGTCTGGGTCAGTGTTTGTATGCTATAAGGCAAAGCAGTGGGAAAAAAAAAAAAAAAATGGGATGGTCAAAAGACAAGCTGTTTCTGTCAGACTGGCCAAACATAAAATAATCAAATTATTTTCCCAATAAGGGCTGTATAGTAGAGCTCTTCACTGGTCCAGTGTCATGGACCCAAACCGGAATAAACTCGAGAAAGTTCCGAAACTTGACCTGACTCCGAGCTATTATCATAAGTCCGGGTTCCGAACCCGAAATATTTGGACCCAAAACTGAAACATTTCTGACCACAAACTGAACCAAGATACACGAACAGAACCGAGACAATACAGCCCATAGTTGCTCACGTTAAAAGTTGTCTATCATTGAATAAAACTTTTTCTTACCTGAAGTTGTCTTCTTCTACCCGGTTCAGTTGCTACATAGGCTTTGTGACGTAAACAACAATAAATACACATCGTTATTTATGCTATTTGTAGCAACTGCTAATGCTAACAGCCTACACCGGTCAGGACGTGTCGTGAACATATTCTCTCATCCAACGTTATCATGTTGGCGATCCGTTGTGCTTTGTGCCGGTAATAACACGCTACGGCAACACGATGTTTTATGGACAAACATGCCACATTAATGAATAATCATTTAACTGCCCCGAGTCCTGATATTGGCAAAACCAAACTACTGTTTGTTTGTTTGCTTTTGCTTGACCTTTCACCTGACATTTCACAACCTATTGGATGGACGGGGGGGCTGAGTGACAGCTGCCACTCTCTCTCGGATAAACACGGACCCAGCCTGTCAGAGAGCACCGACCAGACCCGAGACTAACTGTACCGATTCCGACCCGAACCCGGAGTCACGTCTTGTGAATGGACCCGAGACCCGTCGGAACCTCAGGGTTTTCGGGCTGTCGGGTTGTTCCGTAGACCTGTACTGTATAGTGTCAGGCGACCTCACCAGATGTTTCAACCACCCCAGCTGGCTCCTCTCTATGTGGAGGAGCAGCGACTCTACTCCGAGTCCCTCCTGGAGGACTGAACTGCTCAGTTCTAAGGGAGAGTGCAGCAACTCTGCAGAGGAAACATCTCATTCTTTCAAGTTACTCCCGACGGTTTGCAATCACAGGTGAGAGTAGGAACATAGACTGACCAGTAAACAGAAAGCCTTGCAGACGACACAGACCAGTACAGAGGTTTGCATTACTGCCGATGCTCCATCAATCCACCTGCCGATCTCTTGAGGCAGCACCCCACACCCACTTTCTGACTGAGAACCATGGCCTCAGATTTGGAGTTGCTTATTCTCATTTCCTTTCCCTTTCATCAACCCTTTCATGTTGAGCAAACTCCCCACGCCCCCCTCACGACAGCTGGCGCAGTGTTTGCCGATCGATCGGACACTCTTTTCCAGCACCCCATAGACCTTACCGGGGGATGAGGAAGAGAACCAATATCTAACAAAAACAGGATCAAAACTGTGACAGCTGAACCTGAAACCAGCCAGCAGATCAACCATCATTTCTCCCACCATCAGAGCTCGGCTATGTTCAGCCATATCATGTTGTCTGTGTAAGTGGGACTGTCAGCCCTGTAATTACCGCCCATTTGACACAGTCTCAGCATCTCGTCTGGAATATGAATGCAGAGATGAAAAAAAAAGAAAATACAGCCATCACAGTGATGCAGAGCCCTGTACCTGCAAGAATTAGCGACGCCTCGCGACCCCATTAATGTCCTCATTAAGCGCTTGCTACCTCACAACAACAACCTAATTTGTGGCCGGTTTGCCTCTCGGTGTGTCGGAGGTTTATTGAAAGGTGAACTCCCGCTGTAAATGTTAAAAATTAGCCACCGTCTTAGCCTTTGTGAAGGCTGTTCGGCACCGAGCCCAGACCTGCTATTGATGTGTACAGAAGCTAATCAAAGCCTAACGATTTGTGATTGTGCGTGTATTTAGCATTTTATTGCCTACTCTGCCGGGAATCTATTTCCCAGATATGAGAGGTCGAGTCCAAGCAGTTTGTCATCTTGTCATTTTTTATTGACCTTTGATGGAGCAAAGAACTAATCGGGCTTTTTAACAATTTCTTTAACAATCGAATATAAAAATGCAAATGAAGTCGGTGTAAAGAAAATCCAGTTTCCATTATGGGTGAAGGGTCAGATAAGCCCCAAATGCCAAACAAGGGAATATTGAGAAAAGTTCACAGAGTCACTTCAATATCAAAGAGTCCACAGTATGGGACCAAACTCTATTCTCCAGGATGACAAAGCTCGCCCCCACAGAGGGGGGTTCATCTACCTCTTTATCTTCCTCCAGAGTTTGGGGGTGGAGAGGTTCGGGGCGCTCTGCAGCAGTCCTGACATCAACCCCACTGAACATTTGTGGCATCAGCTTGGACGTGCTGTTCCTGCCAGACACAACCACGCCATCTGACATGAGGCAGATGGTGGCAAAAGAAAGTTGCAGCGTGTGACCAGCAGGGGGAGGAGGAGGTGCGAGGCTTCCTGTTTGTTAAATTAATACATTTAGATTGTTTAAATTGCCAATATGTCTCGTTTCTTCAGACTCCAATCATCCAATCCATCAAACAAGAGTCAAGAGCAAAAAAAAAAAGCTGTTTTTGCATCGACAGAGGAGATCTGGAAAATCTTTCATGGGCTCAACCAGACTCAACTTCCCACAGATGCATGTTACTGTGGCTCCATTTCAAAGAGACTTAAACAGGCTTTCCAGGCTCAGTTTAGTTTGTTAGCTACTAATTTCCAGGATTGCAGAGTAGTGGGCTGAGGAGTGGGCTGACCTCCAGCTCTGTCCCAAGCCCAGATAAATGTGGGGGGCGATGTCAAGATGGGCCTCCGATGTAAAACCTGCACCAAATCCATAAATCTCCGATGGCGACAACTAAAAGGGGAAGGCTGAAAGAAGATGCTTTGTTTTTGATGCAGATTTTTGCATAAATATCCAAGAGACACTGTGTGACCTGGATGACTTTTGTCTTCAGATCCAGTCTATTATGGAAGTAAATTATCCAACATCTCAAATCTGAAACAAAGTGTCTCATCGTTAGCCGACTACAATGATGTCTGTTCTCTGTCGGTGCAACTTCTGCGACCGATTCATAAAATGCTGTCGCTCCTCACGGTCTCTCGGGTGTAAATCCGATGTATGAACGTTGTGTACCAGCTACGGCATCATGGAGTCCTTTCCTGTTCAAGTGGAGACGACTCCCCTCAGGAAAATGCAGCTGAATATCGTAAAGGCTTCGTGTCTGAGAAATGTAATAAAGCAACGGAGGCCAGAGTGTTTGACAACCTATCAGCTTTTGCGCCACACACTAGAAAGATGCGTCTGCGTGGAAATAAAATACTCTTAAACTGTCCGCAGCTTGAGAAGAGAGCTTTCAGCCGATACCTACACACAAACGCATTTATCACAGTATAATCTATCATTTATCCACAGTTGCCTATCTGATAATCGTGTTGGCCACTCTGCAGCATCAACCTGAGATCAGTTCATTCTTCCTCACCGTTTCATCTTTACTCTGCGAGTTTTTTTTCTCTCCAGCTGTAGATGACTTCAGTGAGATTTAATTAGATACATTAATCATCCATTTTTTTGGCAACTATCTTCTTCTTAATTGATTTTTTTTCTTGTCTATCAGATGGTTACTAAGCAGGGACGATCATGAAACAAAAAGCGTCTGAGATTATTTCATTCTCTCTGCATCCGCCTCCACTCTGAATGCTTGCTGGAGTCCTTTGAAGGCAGCTTAAAATTCAGCGTCTGTCCTCAGAGAAAGAAGAGGCTCTTTGTCAGTTAAGACCCTCGCCCAATCAGAGCTCCTCAAACTCAGCTCTGATTGCACTTCAGAAGCAACAATCTTCAGTTTGTCTGACGCGCAGAGGAGACGCTTCGAGTGTCGACTAGAGATTCTCCTCCAGAGAGTCTCATTAGCACAGATTCATCTTCTCATCTTCTTCTCGAGCAGGACTTTTCAAAGTCTGAGACAGTGAGCCTCACCTTTCAGATACATTTTGAAATAAAATAAAATAAAATAAACGGACTCCACATTTGTGCTTCAGGTTTTGCTGAAACCTTGAAACCTCCACATTGGCCTTTAAAAAAAAATAGTTCTGAACCGTCTGGCTGGTGATGTCGACGTGGTGGGTAGCTCTGGCAGTCCTCTTTTTTTAGCTCCAGCGGCCCCGTTTCACACATACAGTGATCCCTCGCCAATTCGCGCTTTAAGTTCCGCGGTTTTAGTTATTCGCGGATTTTTCATAAATATATAATATAATAAAAAAAATCTAGAAAAAAAATCGTGGAAACATCACAGGATGTTGTGTGCGTTCTCTCACAGCGAAGAGATGTTGTGAGCCAGCCTGGCCCTTTAAGATAGTAACCTTATGATGTGGCCTTATGGGTAATGTAGTGTGTGTGTCGTGGGACGGCAGAAGAAAACGGGGTTAGATGAAAAGTGTAGTGAGCATCAACAGCAGCCCAGCGTGTATAGATTTACATTCTCTGTTAACCGACAGGAGCCCAACAATACAACCTGTGTGATGTTACAAGTTCCTGCAGTGCCAGAATAAAGTGTTCGTTCCATGCAGAGAAAACCAGACTTTTTCTTTTTATTGTTGTTAGCGTGTTAGCTGCTAATTACGAGCCAAAAATAGCACAATACCAGCGGTTTCTTTACTACAGTTCAGAGACCAGAGGCTGTGAAGGTAACAGAAAGACCACAGTTGAGCCTTTGTCTTGTTTTGCTGCAGTGCCTCGATACTTTTTTGCGTTTTTTTTAACATATTTTAAACAAATTATTGAGGCTCGGGGGGCTTTGGCTCCAGTTCGTGGATTTTGATTTTCACGGGGGCGCGCCGGTCCCCATTAACCGCAAAAAATAAGGAGGCCAAGGAGGTAATGTTTTTACCGGCGTTTATCTGTTTGTCTGTCTGTCTGTGTTCAAGATAACTCAAAAAGTTATGGATGGATTGTGATGAAATTTTCAGGAGTTGTCAGAAAAGTGAAAAGGACGAACTGATTTCATTTTGGCTGTGATCTGGAAAAAATCCTGGATTCTGGATCACTTTCAAATTTTAGATAACATTTCGGTCAATGGGGCCTAAAATTTTGTTTCTCAATATTTCTGTTAATTATTGCCCAAAACTCATGAAATTTGACTCAGGCATTGACAATGGGAACCTCTATCAAATTTCAAAGGCTGATCTGGATCTGATCCAAAACGCGGATTTTATCGCAATCTGTAAATCGCTATACGGGGGAATTGTTGCGCTTGGCGGAGGTCTGGCGCTCTCTGAGTGACTTTTCTAGTTTTATAATTTCAATGCATTGATTTGAAGTGGAAAGCCTTCATTTGGACAACGGAGCTGCAATCCTATAACTTGAAACACACCTGCAGAGTTGAATAGCTCCCCGTCGCTAGTTCAAACCGTGTTTAACTTTTCTAAATGCTGCACAGTTGAAGTCAGTCATTGAAGACTATTAGTATTTTAAAAGCAGGAGGGGATGCACTGAATCCTTGCACAGGATGGGTTCTTTGGGACTAGACATGTTCAGACCCAATTAATGGCTCGATAAGTGCTGAGGCGCTAAACTGAGCGCAGGGAAATGAGAGAATTCAACGTGAGAAGCGAAAGCAGCGATGATCTGCTAATATAATGTGAAGGGTCTCTCTCCATTTGCTGTTAACACACGTATCTCTACCGCTCCCTCGTCTGAGCCCGTCTTCCTCTTTCTCAGCCGTTTCGTCTCGGTCCTTCCTCTGAGCCTTGATCTCTGGCTCGGATCGGCGCAGCAGGACGCCTGCAGCACACCGCCGGTGATGCGACTAAGGCGGAGGAGGGGGATCTCTTATCTCAACAGTCCTCTGTGTTCCCTGTGACTGCCGTTTCGTTAACGAACAGCGGCGCCTCCTTCACCCGAAGAGGATCGGGGCTTTTTAATGACGGCATCTGACTGTCGAACTTCAAAGGGGAGATCACCTTGTAATTTAAGAGGGGCAGGGTCGGTCTAAAGTGGGTTACAGCTTGGATGTTTCACAGTTTGTGATGGTAGCTGGGAGCAGGAGACTGTTCTCACGGGTTTAAGGGTCAGAAGAATAAGTAGACTTAAGCGATCACTGCACACTTTCAGTTTAAATGTGACTGAACAGGATGGATGAAGAGCTGTTTTGGGTCCCAGCTGAAAAATAAAGACCCAGACTGCAAAATTCTAAGGTCTCCTAATTAATACCTTTATTATTCGTTTGATGAACCCACTGAAAGTTCTTACCTCCCTCTGCAATTCCGCTCAGATCCATGAACCATTTTCATCTTCTTCCAGCTGTTTGTCTTTACAGCCCGTAAATTAACTCTTTAATCTTCAGCTCATGCCTCATCTTTAACGGACCAAAGTGTGTTGGAGCAGAACGGGACATCAGTGAGATGTGCAGTAGGAGTAATGGAGAACTTCAGGTAGAAGTGGGGCTGCATCCAGGACTGGCCCTGAGCGCAGAAGATAAGATGGAGATGAATGATCTGCTGTGGTGACCCCATGAGGGAAGATCCAAACGAAGAAGACAGAATCTGAAGCAGGAAGTGACTCACCAGGCAAACGTGAAGCATCAAAACCCAGCAGATGCAGTATCTGGACCCTCAGACCCCTCAAGCCCTGCCCAGGACATTTTTGATGTTCACTTGATAACGCCACAACGCTTAAGCTGTTTCAAACTGATGTGAACTGAACGGCTGCTAGCCTGTGTGCTAACTGGCTAACTGTTGTGTGACAAGTTATCTCTTTATTTCTTACGCTGTTCTGCAGCTCTCCAGGAAGCATATGATCAGTCAATTCAAATTTATGATGCTAACCAACTGTAGGATGGCAACAATTATCAGTTTAAAGGAAGGTAAAAGATTAATGGGCAACTCCGTGTCATGGGGGTCAAACAGTCGTCAGGGCTCACTGTTCCATTCAGACGGACAGTAACTCAACACTGCAGCACAGCTGGACACAACTGGTCAATACTGAATGAAGTGACAGATTCAGTCGTCGCTGTTCATCACTTGTTGCAGTGTGATCAGTGGGTTCTGTACATCCTACTCATAATGTTGCATGTGCAAACTGAAACTCCTCATTATCTGTATCTGCTCATGCGCACAGACTGAGAGGGAAGACACCCCTGAAGGCTCAGATCACCGTTTCCCGCTACAATAATGGGATGAACAAGTGGAATACATCTGGTCATTATATTTGTTTCTTTTTTGATTTGCCAGTGATTGGCCTGAATCAAACGCTACATTCTGCAGCCGTTTCACGTCAGTTCACCTAACGTGCGCTGCCAGCCTTCGCTCCTTTTGATATCACTGCACAGCATGAAAGTTTAAATCGCATCAACTGCTTGACACTCTGGTTAAATGCTTAAAGGGACGTCAAGCCTGGCTATGATTAAAAACAGAGCGCACGGTCTTCTTTACCCACCTCAGCTTGTAACAGAGGCACCTATGGCTGAAAACCTGCCTTAGTTATTGGGTAAAGGATATTTTGTGACTTCGAATCAAATGTAAACTACAGCATGTGGGGCCTGTCTGCACTGACAGCAGTCATACCTGGTGCTCTTCTGTTAATGGTTTTTAAGAGAATACAGAGTACACCATAAGCATAAGGGAATGGATAAGATTCAAATTTAAAGATTTATGGATGCGAATCTCAATCTGGATTCAGAGTTAATGAAATGTAGTCAAACCAAAACAAAAGAAGTATTCCAAACTGGTAAGAATTAAAGTGATGCTAGCAATGCTCAAGTGCAACATCTGTTTTGTTATTTTCCACTTTAAAGAGAACCAGGGGGTGCAGTTCCCTGAATCGCCACAAGAGGTAAGTCAAGCTCCACTGACCTCCAGCTGAAGTCCAACTTTTACACAGAGATAAATACATTTATATCCTGGTACAAAAACGGCTCCAGTCTCCATAGATTGATTTCACATCCATGACAACTGTATGCTAATTGTGAGGTGCATTAATGAATTTCATTTTAATGCAAGTGTAGCTTCATCATTCTGCCAGCAGGAGGTGCTGAAGCGCTCTCAGCACACCTACTTTCAACATCCCTGGTTTGTCTACTCCTTCTGGGACCGGTCCTGGGTTCATCCGGGAGGGTACGGGGTTGATGCGTAGCAAAGCAGCCTAAAGCAGCTATCTCTGCGCTCGGTTGAAAGCTGCTAGCCAGGGCTGACTGGAGGACAGGCAGCCGAACCGCCTCTAGTCCATGTGCTTGTGCACTGGGTGACCGTTAGTCCTCATTCCAGCTCCGGCAGAACTTGTTTCGAATGTTGTTTTGGTAGCGACATCTGAAATGAGGATAGTCGGACAGATACGATTCGAAAGTGGGGAGGTAACGTTTGTTAGCATCATAGGTTAGCATGACCTAAATGCCGCTGAAATAGGTATCTAGTGACGACTGAGCTGAGATGGTCATGTTCTAGACAGCTTCTACCCCTACTTATCCCACCGATGTCTTCATTTTGGATTTACGAGAATGTGGTGGCGTCACTTCCTGTCGATAAACCATCGTGCAGCAACAAAAGAAAGAAGCTATAAAGCAGAACAAAGGACTTTTTCACATTCAAATATCAGTTTGAATTTCATTTGCATGAATAATGCCTTATTTTTCTGTTGTCTAGCTGCAGTGATCATCCGTTCCTGCTGTCGGCAAAAACCTACGGTGGCCCGTACGGTCAAACACAACAGAAAATTGCGACACGCTATTTCAAAACTCACAACACACCAGAAAATTGCGACACGCTATTTCAAATCTCACAACACACCAGAAAATTGCGACACGCTATTTCAAAACTCACAACACAACACACCAGAAAAGCGCGACACGCTATTTCAAAACTCACAACACAACACACCAGAAAAGCGCGACACGCTATTTCAAATCTCACAACACAACACAACAGAAAAGCGCGACACGCTATTTCAAATCTCACAACACAACACATTAACCCACAATGGAAATGCGACGGACAATATTTTCTGACGGACCGTTTTGATTCAGACTGCTGGTTCTATTGGAGAGTTGAATGAGAGCTAAGTAAAACGATGCTGCTCGATGATTGTTATTAATGTCGTTGTTATGTGTTTTCACAATTGTTGGTCACCATGTTGAAATTGTCATAAAGTTCTGAATGTGTCCTGGCGTCGATCGTTTGGTTAGTGTGAAACTAGCTCTGCAGTAAGCAGTGCTAACTGCTAGCGTTACTGCGTTCCTGGAGAGCCACTATCCTGCATATTTGAGATGTTTCGGCTGTTTCCCTCTTCCAACACACCAACACATTTTACTGTGTAAATAAAAAAAATAAATCATTAAGCAAGCACTTATAATGGTGGACCTTCCTAGATGTATAGTTACCCGATCAAAGCCACTTAGGCTAAAATTAATGGAAAGGCAGGAAAATATACACCTCTGCTGACCTAACATAATTGGGAGTGTATAATGACAATAACTTAAGTGTTGTTTAGTAGTGTGCTCTGCACCTTTTACTGCTTTGTGGTCAATGGAAGTAATGTAGCTGAATTAACTTTGCTATAATGTAAAAAGAGGGAACGTCACGTCTGAGCAATTCTTAGAATTATTAGGAAATCAAAAAAAAAAAAATCCAGATAGCTGGTTGTTTATCATCGCTTGACTCATGCTGACTTGTTTGTGATGACTGTACCGTTAGTTTTATGTCTGACTGAGGAAACTGAAGCACCTGCTATGTTACCTTTATCCAGGGGTGTCAAACTACGTTCCTGGAGGGCCACTTTCCTGCATGTTTTAGATGTTTCCCTCTTCCAACACACCTGATTCAGATGATCAGGATCGTTATCAGGCTTCTGCAGAGCTTGATGATGAGCTGATCATTTGAATCAGGTGTGTTGGAAGAGGGAAACATCTCAAATATGCAGGATAGTGGCTTTCCAGGAACGCAGTAACGCTAGCAGTTAGCACTACTTACTGCAGAGCTAGTTTCACACTAACCAAACGATCGACGGCAGGGCACATTCAGAACTTTATGACAATTTCAACATGGTGACCAACAATTGTGAAAACATATAACAACGACATTAATAACAATCATCGAGCAGCATCGTTTTACTTAGCTCTCATTCAACTCTCCAATAGAACCAGCAGTCTGAATCAAAACGGTCCGTCAGAAAATATTGTCCGTCGCATTTCCGTTGTGGGTTAATGTGTTGTGTTGTGAGATTTGAAATAGCGTGTCGCGCTTTTCTGTTGTGTTGTGTTGTGAGATTTGAAATAGCGTGTCGCGCTTTTCTGTTGTGTTGTGTTGTGAGATTTGAAATAGCGTGTCGCGCTTTTCTGTTGTGTTGTGTCGTGAGTTTTGAAATAGCGTGTCGCGCTTTCCTGGTGTGTTGTGTCGTGAGTTTTGAAATAGCGTGTCGCGCTTTTCTGTTGTGTTGTGAGATTTGAAATAGCGTGTCGCGCTTTTCTGTTGTGTTGTGTCGTGAGTTTTGAAATAGCGTGTCGCGCTTTCCTGGTGTGTTGTGTCGTGAGTTTTGAAATAGCGTGTCGCGCTTTTCTGTTGTGTTGTGAGTTTTGAAATAGCGTGTCGCGCTTTTCTGTTGTGTTGTGAGATTTGAAATAGCGTGTCGCAATTTTCTGTTGTGTTTGACCGTACGGGCCACCGTAAAAACCAGACAATGAAACTTTCTGCCTTGTCCCAGTTGATTATATATGCGTATCACTAACGGTCCTACGTCACACATCTACAATCACCAAATTAGCTCACAGAGCTACATCACGGTGGACATCAGAGTAGAGGAGACAAAGAAGTAAGAAAGTAACAATGAAAGAGAAATTGAGAGAGTGACAGCAGAAGAAACCAAACAAAAGTAAATTTTATTCAGCATTGTTAAAGCTACTTAACCTTCACTGCCTATAGGGGGAGCCAAAGCGCCAAGAACTGCAAAAGTGCTTTGTGCTGCTTTAAAAGCACTCTTCAGAAAACCTATGAGTGACATCACGGAGGGACCTGTTTAGTTCTTTTTATACGCTCTATGCAAATGCTTCTTTCAAATAACGTCAGTCCCGCAAAAATGTGAGAAATCTTTAATTACAATGCTATTAAAATAACTTTGTTGTCATATTTGAATACTTTTACTGTCTGCACACACAAATTAAATGAACATCTATTAGAACATGCTCTCTGTGGAATGTTTAAAGTGATGCAACCAACATGAAAGATGATTAGGCAATTAAGGCATGACAGTGGCATCACGGTAACTCCTGCAGAGAGAATGAGGTCGACCCCCTGCTGTGAAGCAACGCTCATCTTTGACGTCATCAGTGAACCGGGCACAGCTTCAGAAGTCTGTCAGTGATTTTGCCTGAATCCTCCGTCCGACTCTTCAGCTCTTGTCGAAACTCTCATTAACATCCTGCCCGCAGCTCTGCTCTGCTCTCTGAGCTGCTGTCAAAGTCAGCCAATAAAGGAGCAGGACGACCGTGCACATGATTACCGCTGCCGTGAGGAGAAATTAAAATTTCAACTGAATTAGGTGAATGAGACAGAGTCGTGCAGGTTTATGAAATCAGACAGAGGATGTGAGAAAAAGATCGGGGCTTAATAACTAATGAAACAGAAGGAAGGAGAGAATTTATGGCTCCTTTTATCTGTTTCTGGTTCCAGATCAGATGGCAGAGGTGACGGCTGAAAAGACAGTAAAACACTGAATAAATTTGTCCCTGTAAAGTCACTCCAGTTAAGATCAAGCGGGTTGCACTCTGATCCAAGACGAGCACACTTCATTTCTTGAAGGTTTTAAGGTTCAGAGTTTAACAAAGACTACATTCAGTAATAATCACTCCTCAGTTTTGCGAATCTTAAAAGTGCAGAAAGTTGTTTACTGGAGAAGTTTAGCAGCTAAATAACTCCCTGTTCCTCTCCCCAATGACCTTATTTTCTGCAAACGATAACTCAAAGGTTTTACGTTAAGCAGCTTTTTGATCTAAATGATGTTATTAATCAGCGTCTGGAGGCCAGAATCATGGATGACCTTTATAATGAGAGGGCTGGACTAAACATGCTGCTTTTATCCTCTTCTCGCCACCTACCCAGCACTTCAGTGTCCTCGTTTCTCTTTTACTGCTCTCTTTCCTTTTCAACGTGCCATAATGATTCCTTTTTCCCCCTCATGTTTTAAATCTCCTGCTGGGAAGATTGAGCACGAGTGAGACAATGGTTATGAGAGAGAATGAAGAACAAAAAAAGTGCAGTTTGGATCCTTTCATTCAGCTTTGACACATTTTGTAGAGCATTCGTTCCTGGTAGGAAGAAAAACCACCGGAGAAAAACACACGTATTTGCTGTGAATCGGTGAGCGCTGCACTGTTCCTGCACACATACAGTCAGTAATTGGAAAATTACACTTGAAACATCTTCTTTGGTTGACGAACGCAGACAAATTAATGTTTTTGACCGGTCGTTGTAACTGGTTTTCTACTTATGACATTTTTCACAAGTTGACTCAGTTTCCTGAAGGAATGATTACATTTATGAATCATCATTTGGTCAAAATACCACAAAAGATACAAAACAAAATACAGATACAGAACACTTAGGGCCTGATTTACTAAGATCCTAAATAAAGAGTACTAAATTGCGTGTGCACTGAAAAAGTTTGCGCGTGCTGTTGTTGTGTGTTGCAATTGATAACGGGTGCAAACCGCAGTATTTAAATGAGGTGTTGCGTGTCTTACGGTTTGCGCCATGGAGAGTCTGGATGGAAAGCAGGATAGACGCAAGCGCAAAATGAAATTTGACGAGTTGGAGTTAGAGATATTAGTGGAAGAGGCAAATAAACACATTCATGAACTACAGCAAAGAAATTTAAACATTACCAAAAGAAACGCAATATGGGAGAAAATCTGCGAATAGAATAAATGCAGTTGGTAAGACAAAAAGAACGGCAGATGAGGTTAAAAGAAGGTGGCAAGATATAAGGCAAAGAACTAAAGAAAAAGTGGCCTTTAATAAAATAAAATAAAAAGCCTCCATAACCGCGGAGCGCTGTCATTACGGGGATGCGTCTCTGCGCGCAGCTGTGGCATCAATGAGTGGAGCTGTGGCTGGAGCCGACTCGTCCTCACACACTACTCATTCGTAAAAAAAGTATATGTTTTTTCATAAAATCCATCCATCCATCCATCCATCCATCCATCCATCCATTAGCTTCCGCTAATGGATGGATGGATGGACCCGAAGTCGGGTCGCTGGGGCAGCAGCTTCAGCAGAGAGATCCAGACCTCCCTCCCCCCGGCCGCTTCCACCAGCTCCTCTGGGAGAATCCCGAGGCGTTTTTCATAAAATGATGTGGAAATAACCCATTTTATTACAACTGAAATTGTGCTTGGGAGGAGTATTTTCACCGGACATTTTGACCGGAGAGATTATAAAATCCCGGACTCCCGCATATTTTACCAGACGAAGTCCGGCAATTACCAGACAACGGAAACCCTGGTGCCTCCTGTGGCAACCTTTTGCTGAATAATACTCGATTTAACATTCAAATAAAATATTTCTCCTTTTGCATGTGCAAACAAATTTACACGAATCCGAAAGACTCTCTCTCTGTGTATTCTTTGATTTTGGCGATGTCGCCTCCTTGCCACAATAACAGCAGCCATCGGTGCGTAATGCTGGGCAGATTAGCACCTTCCTTTCGAACGTATTAAATACAGACGCAATCACAATCCCCGCAATTACTTTCAGGGTTGGTAAATCTCATTGCGTGTGGTAAATGGACCTATTTGCATTTTCCCCTCCCAGTATTTTGCGCTTTCTGGCGGGTACGCCCCATACTGTTTATTCATCAGGGCAAAAGTACTAAATGAACAGCGTGTGCTATTTTGCTCAGTTGAGAGGCGCAGTCCTCTTTGCACGCTGTTAGTAGATCAGATTGCACATTGGTTTGCGGGTGGTGTCAAGTTTGCACACGTTTTTACGCACGCAAACCTTTAGTAAATCAGGCCCTTAGAGTGCACGAAGAGAACTGGACAAACTCTTCTGTGACATCACTCACGGGTTCCTGAAGAGCGTGTTGAAGTCCATTTTCCTGCAGCCATGAGGGATGGACATGACGGCAAGAGCTAACACCACCTAAGTCAGATTAAAGAAAAAAAAATGGGCGTATTGAGGAAGCCTGGCATGTATCTGGAACAGGCCTATGATGATAACTAGTTGACGTTACTTTACACTCATTCTGCAATCTGTCCATCCGCCCTCATTACCTCCGCCAAGGAGGTTATGTTTTTGCCGGCGTTTATCTGTCTGTCTGTGTTTAAGATAACTCAAAAAGTTATGGATGGATTTTGATGAAATTTTCAGAAGTTGTCAGAAATGTGAAAAGGAAGAACTGATTTCATTTTGGGTGTGATCCGGAAGAAATCCTGGATTCTGGATCACTTTCAAATTTTCAATAACATTGTAGTCAATGGGGCTGAAAATTTTGTCTCTCAATATCTCCGTTAATTATTGCCCAAAACTCATGAAATTTGACTCAGGGATTGACAATGAGAACCTCTATCAAAGGCTGATCCGGATCTGATCCAGAATGCGGATTTTATGGTAATCTGTAAATCGCTATATGGGGGAACTGTTGCGCTTGGCGGAGGTCTGCGCTCTCCGAGTGATTTCTAGTTTCAGATGTTACAACTGAAGCAACACATGAAACGAGGACCGAAAGTGGCTGAAGATGGTGGCCGTTAGCTGCATCATTCAAGTTGGCAGTTGAAGACTGCTTGTCTTTGGCTGGATGCCACCTTTACTCCCAGTCCATCCAGTCTAACCCAGAGCCGGTTGTGGCAGTGTATTTATACAGTTAACTGCACATTAAGGCATATAATCCTTAAAATAAGAATTATTATGTTCTCTTTGTTCTTTATTCTCACATCACAGCTTTATATAATTTTACATAATGGCGTAGATTAGAAATTCTGGCCCCGATCGTACGCTTCCCCATACCTGTTACCACTAGCCACTACCCTCAAATTGCGTGTATAGGAAAATCCGCTAACCGCTAATGCTATCTTAGCCGCTAACTATATCCGCTACACATTTTGCCGACTCCCTTACACACTTTGTAGGTGTGGCAATGGCGTGTCTTTTGCCTTTTCAGCAAACTCTGTATCTTGCCATCGCAGGTTTAGAAAAAAGCATAGTGGGTGGTCCGACCACCCGCAACCCATGTCGGTGCGTACAAGACCGCATCCAAATGGCATCAGTGTGCATCCACCTGGTCACATGAGGATTGCTTGATTTATCTCTTGTATAAAAAGCGTGATTTGGCCTCCGTTAAATCCCTGAGAAAATGGCAGAGATCGTCTTAAATTGCCTTACCGGTTAAACCATAGACGACCAGGAAAGCGTATTGTGGGTAGCGCAACCTGCTCTTAAAGGCAATGGCTACTGACGCACTGATTGGTTTAACAGGTGGAACGCCCTAACCACTCCTATGAATAATGCAGTGGGTAGCGCAGGTGGGATAGCGAGTTTAGCATGGTGGAAGATTGCAGGGGAACACGTCTCGCACTGCACGCTATCCCTAACTAGGCTTTAGCAGATCAGGCCTCTACAGAGACGAAAACCATTTTTCTAGGCTTGAGAAATCTTTATTTCAGCTATGAAGCTGGACATTTTAACATGGGGGTCTGTAAAGACTCACACACCTTTTGGACCCTGCCACTAGTGGTCATTTGATAAACTGCAACTTTTCCTACTTTTGCAACAGCTTCAGTTCGGAAACCCGACGTTGCGTCCCTGATTCCAAGCAGCCGATTCTGAGCGATGGAGTCTGACACCCAATTCCATTCTTACTTCCTTCTTCCACACCGAATGCCTTTTTTGAACTCAAGGGTTCAAAATAAGACAGTCTTACTGTCAGCTGTATGTCGCCCTCTTACTGAAATAAGATACTGAAAATGAGTGGACAGTAACCATGTGGAATGGTGTTTTGTTTTGTTTTTTGTTCTTTTTTGGTCATATAATGTCCCTTTTGAGCAAGAAATTATGTAAAAAGAGGTGTGTGATACTAGAGCTGAGCGATTTGATCGATTCTGCGATATATATCGATATTTTATTTCCCAGAGTATCGATTTTTCAGTCGCGAGTATCGATATTCTAAGCTTCTTTCAAAACCTCCGTGTCCCGCCTTTAAAAGCTTGCAAGCAACAACACTGTTTAAATAAATGAAACTATTTTTCCCAACAAATCTTTTATTCATTTTGTCCAGCATTTGCAAGCTGCCTGTCAGCCATATAATGTGTAATTGATGCTTTCAGTTCAATTAATTCAAACAAAGTCATTGGAACACTCACAAGATGTCACCAAAATCACTTTGTCCCTTTAAAATCTTTCAGAAAATGATGTAAATGTATTGTAAGATGAATATTGATATACATACCGTATCGTGAGCCGAATATCGTGTATCATATCGTATCGCGAGATTAGTGTATCGCTACAGCCCTATGTGATACACAAAGGTAACAAGTTTAGTATCGTACATTGTTGGTTTATGAGTTAAAAACGAGGCAACCCAATGACAGAGCCAAGGACTTAACTCCAAAGCACCAAAAAGACAGACTTCACTGCACCATTTGAGAAGAAGAGTTTAGAAAAAAAAAAAAGGAAGGTCCAGTTTCCTCTGGTCCAGCTCATTGGTCTTACGTGGTCAGCATAAAACAAGAGCGGGGCGGGGCTGTGAGCCACGCACGAGCGACCGCTGTCGCATAAACCAGTCAACCGGGAAATAATAAGGAGATAAATCTGCAGGGATCACTGAAGAGAAAACAGAGTGATGCAGTTTTATTGAAACACTGGAGGTGACTGCAGAAAAACCACCTGTGAAAGAGCTTTAGGACAGGACTCCCCGTCCCGCTGTGTCTCCTTCAGACTCGCTTATCTTCTTATTTTGCTCTGTTAACTACAGATATTTATTTATTTCTTTTAACAGTACAGTCCCTACCAAAAAGAGATAAGAATGCACAGGACAGGTTTTGCTGAAAGGAGGCAAACTCTGCAGTTTTTTCACAAGTTCACACAATGTCCTGAGGGTTTTAAGGAGACAAAATGTTTTGATCAAAGCACCATGAAGATAATGTCCAAAAGCCTCCTTTCCAGTCGCGCTGTTAAAGATCTGTTCAGTATAGTCGGTTTGAGTACGATGAGTCAGCAACGCCACCATGTTTTGTCATATTTGATCTTATCATTCCAATTCAACTTTATTTATATAGCGTCTATTACAATACAAATTGTCACTCTTGTGCTTTTCAGAGATCCAGAGCATGACCCCCGAGCAAATATGATTAAATATGAAGTAAGATGATTCAACATTATGTAAAGAAGCAGTGATAAGTTGAAAACCACCATAGCGGGAGAAAACCTTAAAGCCAAACAGTGGATTAAAGTATGGTTTATGCTTCCGAGCTGTTAAGTCTTTGTATTTCGGTGCTATTATTTCTTCTTCGTTGTTTTTAAGTTGGGTAGAAAGATCGATTGCTGCAATTTCTGTGAAAAATTACAGATGTTCAACATTCATCACCGATAACTCAGGTGGGGCATGTCTGAGCGACATGTAGGAAGGAAACCAGAGGAAGTTCGGGACTCTGAGCAACAGCGATGCAGGGAGGAGCCCACACCGCCACCTAGTGTTTGGCGGTGTAATTACAGAGCGACGCAAATGACAGCAGGCAAGCAAAACAAGGTTTCTCCTATACGTAGGCTACACACATAGCTGCAGCGTAGAAGCATAAATCCAGCTCCGCATGCTTTGCGGCTATAGGGCCGAGGCCTAGTTAGTCTGGTTCTAGACACGTCAAAGGCTTCAGCCAAGCACAGTCAGCTATAATATAAGGGATAATGAGCCTGACAGACACTTTGGCTGCCAAAAAGCACCGCTAGACCAGAACACCAGACATCAGCCAGCTGTTACCGCTCTACCTGCTGCAGAGGACGAAGCACAAACGAAGCACAAGAGAGCCAAAGTCCTGTTGGCTGCAGCTCAGATCCTCCATGCTGGGAAGAACCTGATGAACAGATGAAGACACACTTGATTAGAGGAAGTCCTGAAGATGCAGATGTCACTGCTTCAGAGACAACAAAAGCACCAGCAGAGGTTTTTTTCCCAAAACCTCTTTCCAAAAGAAAATGGCAAATGGTGAAACTCAGCCACGAAAAATGGTTCATTCCTATTCAAAAGGCACCGTGTTTTGTTTTACAGTTTTGTTAATTATCCAAGAGCAGAGATCACCCGTGAGTATTCACTCAGAACTGACAAAACTAACAATGAATTAATATTTTTCACCAACAGACAGCGTCTCTCCCTCTCTATTGTCTCCATTGTCCACTGAAAGTCATTCAGCATGTGGCCGTTGTTTTTATTTCTTTAAGTATTTGCCATCGTTTTACTCTGGTATTAGGCAGTGTAGTTCATTATTAATGCTCTGACTTTTCCTGCAGGTCTGACACTTTATCAGAAAGTTATCAGGTGTTTCCAACATTTCTTAGCAGCATTGCTGTTTATTATCAAAGCTGTCTCTGTGTATTTACTGAAGCCAGCGTACTCTGACTATGTGCAGATAAATCATTATTTTTTCCATCTCTAAGGCCGTACTCAGGAGTCAGGCTCAAATGTTAGCCCAGGGGTCCATAATAATATTAGCCAGTAAGTCACCACTGCACACTTCTTACTTTCAGGACACAGCAAATGATCTGGGTCTGTGATGTCACAGTATGCTCTGTATGCTATGAATGTGAATTACTCACTGAATGAAATGCTTTTAAACTCAGAGGTTTGTCTCATTTTAGAGTCATGTCATTTTTTTCATAACAGGCCTCCTTTAAGAGTAACAACTATGAATGTATGAGAATCTTTTTGGAGGGTTTTTTTTTCTACTTAAAAAAAAGTTTCTCCTCTTTGGACTAATTGCATGAGTCCCACAGACAACCCTGTTTCACTATATATTTTGTGTTTGAGTCAATGTTGTAAAGGGATCATTGAAATCAGGATGAGTTATGTGCTGTTTTGCACCCCCCGCCTCTTTTCTCTATTTCTTCCTGTATGCTTGCAGTCCAGAGTTTCCAGAGCTACATACTAACCTGCAGTTCCACCCTCTGACCATCCCAGCGTTTACCTCCACCTGTCTAGATGTCTCTGGGATATCAACTAACATGTTGACCTGCAGTCTGATCCTCTGACCACCTCAGTGTTGCTGCCCACATCTGTTTATATCAGGGGTGTAACGGTACATGTATTTGTATTGAACCGTTTCGGTATGGGTAGGTCGGTTCGGAACGGAGGCGTACCGAACGAGTTTCCACACGGACATATTAAGTAGAGGACCACATGTTGTGGAGCAGAGCGCTGCACACGAGACAACAAACCAGTGTTGCCAACTTAGCGACTTTGTCGCTTTATCTAGCGACTTTCCAGACCCCCCTAGTGACTTAATTTGTAAAAAGCGACTAGCGACAAATCTAGCTACTTTTTCTGGTGATTTTGAGACTCATGTGGACTCAAACCGCTAGGTTTAAAACCATCACTTGGCTGCTGTCTGCCTCGCGAGCCGCGCTTCTCTCTCTCTCTCTTTCTCTCTTTCTCTCTCTCTCTCTCTCTGCCGGGACTGGGCGCGTGTCACCACATACACAGGCGAGGCGCCGCACGTGCACACAAACACCCCGCCCCCCGCGCGAGACAACTCGAGCTTTTTCCCTCCTCTCCACGTCCCTCAATAATAATAATAATAATAATATATTGTTCTTATTATTATTACTATTGTTGTTATTATAAATATGCATAAAAATAAAAGCAAGTTCTACAGCAACAAAAAAGTTTGTTGATATGTAAATAGTTCGATTGGGAAGAGAAATCATGTGGCATGCAGTACAAAAAAAAAAAAAAAACTTGTTACCTTCTCATCCACATTTTAGCCAGAAAATCATACCGGGACTTTATGAAAGAATAAAATGATTTGTTTTTAAAGAAACAGTCTGAGCCTTATTCATGTTATTTAATCTAACAACTTGAAACTGTTCAGTGTTGCAACTGTTCAATTTTGCACATCAGATGGATATTTTCTTTAAGAAAAAGTCTGAGCCAATGTTAGTTTTATTTTGTTTTTCAAAATATCTACATTTCACAATATTGTATTTATATTTTTGGGCAGAATTCTAGCTTTGTATAGGCTAATGTTCCTATTGTTAAAAAGCACAAAAGTGTGTTATAAACAACTAGCACATTTATATTTTTCATTTTGTTTTCTTACTGTACTGAAAATTAACCGAACCGTGACCTCAAAACCGAGGTACGTACCGAACCGAGAGTTTTGTGTACCGTTACACCCCTAGTTTATATAGTCATCTCTGTAGTTCAAGAACTAACAATGAACCAGTCAGAATAGAAGAACATAGGATTTTTTTTTTTGTTCTAAAGTTAATGGATAATTATTATTTATACATTTTGTCTATTATAGTATTGCCAGGATGTATGTACTCTCCTCTCTGTCCTATCTCCCTCTTCTTTTCTTTCTTTACCCGGCTGGCCTTCAGCAGGAAGGTCCTCCCGTATGATCCAGGTCCTGCTGAACGTTTCTCTTAAAGTGGAGTTTTTCCTTTCTACTGTTTGGCTTGTAATGTCTTCAGAAGAGACGCTCGAGACTGGCTTGTCGAACTCAGCTTTATTAAGCGCAAAGAGCCCAACCCGGCCGAACAGTACATTCAGTACAACACCAACTGTGCATTGCTTCACGTCACTCATCCTCGGGAGGCAACACACGGGGGCACCACACCTGAATAACGTGACCTGCATTCCGGTGACTGACAGGTGGAGGAGACAGGCCAGCTACGTGCTCTCCACTTATTCTGGGTCGTTACAGGCTTATAGGTTTTTTTCTTCCAATACGGGAGTTTTTTACTTGCCATTTTTCTTTAATTAGGATTTAATGTTATAATTTTAGTTAATGATATTTGCTCAGGGTCATGCTCTGGGTCTCTGTAAAGCGCCTAGAGACAACTTGCATTGCGATAGGCGCTATACAAATAAAACTGAACTGAACTGAATTATGGGGTTTCTTTAGACCAATGTTTGTGGATCCAATATGACTTTGGCTTTTCCATTTGAAAAAAGAAATAAAAAAAAAACCTATCAGTTGAACCTGACTTCTGTTTTGGCTTCGTGCTCTAACAAAAAAAAAAAAAAAAAAGCTACAGTATGCAAGAGTACACATGGTGTAATAGAGTCTGGGTAAACAGCGACGTGTCTCTGGCAGACAGCAGGCCTGGAGGAGTCATAATCCTCATTCTTCTCTGCAGAATAAGAAACTGTTTCAGTCTGCTGCAGATAAACACTGAAAGATGGCTTTGGGCTGTCCCACAAATGCACTGAATATAGAATAAAATAAACTGCGGCTTAAAGTGTTTACCCATCATCTAAAGTTATAGGGACTTAGAAGCTAAACGTCTCTAAAGACTTTAAAATAGAGTCAGAGTTTTAACAGTTCAGTTCACTCTTCGTTCTGCTCCGACACTGAAATTGGGCTTTAGCCAAGGACGGCCGTCCACCTCAACAAGCTCCAGTCACCAAATAAATCCCCGTCCCACCGGACCAAAACTCCCGTTGTTGTGGTTGTTGTTGTGATGAAATGACCTTGGACTTTTCTGTGCTGACAGAAATGAAACCTCTAAAGTTTTGTTTTCCATCAGCATTCAGCTCCAGCGGAGGAGTCCTCGAGGGAGCTGAACATCCTCAGTCACAGGAAGTTTGTTCTGAGTTTCTCTCTTCATGAATGGAGTTGTTTAATGTGCAGCAGTTTACCGCTCAGACGCTTCACTGGCTACTGAGGACTGTCATTAATGAACGCTAATAAAGAGCGTGTCTTCGTTAGCCGTTATCCGTAATGGCGTTCATCTGCAACAACTCAACTCGCTAATGCGAATCGGTCGGCGCGTAGAAGATAATCCGGATTTTATTAACATCAGTGACCAGTCACTCCGACAGTCAGTGCACATTAAACACGAAGGTGAAGCTGTTGGTGTGTAAAGGTTCGGCTTCTGCTGAGGAGTAATTATAAATCCAGACTCTAAGTGGCTTTAGCCGTCAAGCTGCTCCGTCCTCTGCTCTACGCCTCAGCAAACAGAAGGAAGCCTCTCTGTCCACTGGATTTTCCTGATTAAAGCACGTTGGATTAAACACGAACGGAAAAACGGTGGCACTGAGGGGATAATTAGATTTTTTTTACTCGCTCCGTGTTACACATGAATATCATTTTCAAAAAAACTCATTTTACGTTTAAGTAAACAGACTGTGGGATTAATTTGAGACCACGCACGATCCCACGACCTCCAAACAGCAGTGGAGCGAAGCACATGTGAACGAGTGGCGTCGACAGAGCTGGTCCTGAGGCCCGACCGCTGCCAGCTTGTTAAAACATTCTTTCTCCACAGGCAGATGTGATGCTGCAGACCCAGACCGGAGACATCCAGGAGACGAGTCTGCTCCGCAAGCTGGTGTTCAAGGCAGAGCTTTCACCTTGTTCCTCCAGGAGGCGCCGAGCGGGAAGCGGCAGAGAGCATCCCAGCTGTCATGGGGCGAAAAGGCCGCATCCAGAAGGCCGAGCTGCCTCGTCATTATTCTTGCCGCTTTCTTGAATCAACTTGCCCTGAAATATACTTTCTAGGGCTGGGCGAGTTAACGCGTTATTATGGCGTTTACTCATTAATTTATTAACACCGACATTTATTTTATGGCACTTTAACGCATGTTGTTCACATGCTTTTGTTTTGAAAAGTCTGTTTCTGGCTGCTGCGGAACCGGAAGACAGTTGGCAGGTAAACATGCGGAAAAGCTAAAACAGACATGGAGAACGGTAAAAATCTGTGACCTTTACAGTTCAGGTAGCAACTCAGGTAGCAATATTAACAATTTTGACTGAAAAATTCTCGACTGCAACAAAACTTTCAATGTCATTCCTCCATGTTACATCAGATCTGCTATTCTCTAGCTCACATGTGTCAAACACAAGGCCCGCGGGCCAAATGTGGCACGTCACGTCATTTTATGTGGCCCTCGAGAGCTTGGGCATCATTGGCTTAAATTTTAAAACAATATTTTAAAACTTAAAATAAGCTGACACCGCTTTAAAGGGCATATTGACAATAAACTACATCTCCCATCATGCATTTTGGCGTTACCCACAACGATAACGGTAGCTATGAGCAAGACAGTTTTTTCAGAACAGATGTACTTAAGAAAAACCTTTTACTAACTTACCCCATAATGTCCAAAAAAAGAAAAATTGATGCACAAAAGTATAACTTTTGTGTAATGCGTGTCAGTCGTGAAAGAGTTTAATCTACGTCGGCATTTTGACAGCAAACACGGAGCTAAGTATGCTAAATTTAGCCTGCAAGAAAAACAAAGAACCGCTTCCGCTTCTGAAACCAAGGTAATGGATACTCCTAACTACAAACCCTGAGTTTAATATAATAATGACCTAAATATTTGAAACTTGAATACATAATTTATACAGAAACTGTTATTTAACATTTATAATAAGGTGTAGTTTAATTTTATTTTGATTTACATTGCATTTTGTTACATTCGTGCCGTCAATCTGGCCCTTCGAGGGCAACCATGATGCTGATGTGGCCCTCAGTGAAAATGAGTCTGACACCCCTGATCTAGCTGGTTACTTCAGTGCGGCTCCATCTAGTGGCACAGATGTGTAATGACAACAGAAAATCTCGTCCTCGATTATAAAACGACCCCCATTTTTGAGAATATGATTTCTAGATTAAAATATCGTCCTATATTTGGGCCAATACGGTAGTTTAAACAAAGACTTATTCTACAGCAGATGGGTGTCCTGCAATGCTGGAAATGAGCATCAGAAGATTCTGAGGAGAAAAAGACTGATGTCAGACGCAGAGCTGGAGAGCACTTTGGTTCATCTATTTATGAGCTGAGTTTTCATTCAGATTTCCACAATATTGCAAATATTATAGTATGTGATTCCAGCGCCGCCATGCTACCTGAACTACCGCACAAAGCCATTTCAGGGTCACGTAAACCAGACGATTAAATATTAAAAACAAATTCAGTCCCGTGGTTTGTTTTCTAAAATTGAAATATAAAATAAAACAGGTATTTTTTTTGTGTGTGTTAGATTAAAAAATGAAAAACAAAATAAAAACTCACTTTTTAATTTTTTTAATTTTTGATTGACAATTGAAAATGGAAAAAAAAAATGATAAACAGATAATTATGGATTGGTAAAGTTACAGAACTTTAACATGGACATTTTCATTTTAAAGTTCTCCCAGATGGAGGATTTGACAGAAACAAGGTTATTTGTAACAACTGACAAGTTAAACTCCCCGTTAAAATTTTGTTGGGAGACTTTTTTATCTTTCATGAAAACAAGATGACATTAATGCCCTGGCAGTTTCAATAAGCTTTATTTTATTTTACATTTTTTAAGATGAGATTTACACTAAATATGTGTTACTGACAAGAGCTGATGTTAAAAGTGTTCATAGTTCATATGGCAGCAGAACATTTAAATAAAAGTGCACTTTACACTACTTTTGAATTCATTATTTGATTTTGCGAATACAATGCGATAAATCGCTACAGGGTTAATCGCTACAGGGTCATCAGGTCCAAAACCAACAGACTAAAAAACAGCTTCTTCCCCAAAGCCATAACTGCCTTGAACCAGTCTGTGCAATATTCCACCAGATGTGTAAACTAAAAAAAAAAAAAAAAAAAAAAATCTGTTTATAGCAACTGTTTATAGTATCTGTTATGTCGTCTCAGGATTTGACTGTGCACCTTATATCCTCATACCCCCAACTTCTTTATTCGTACTATCTTGATTATTTGCACTATTTTGCTTTACACTCCATATATTTTGTACTACCTCGATCATCTTCTCTATTCTCTCTACATTGCATATCTTTGTACACTGATCCGCACTGTTTGTACTTTGCACTCTTTTTTGCACTGTAACTGGAGATGCTGCTTTTAATCTCATTGTACCCATGTACAGTGACAATAAAGGATTCTATTCTATTCTATTCTATTCTAATCATGATTAATCAGGGAAATTGTGCAATTAATCGCGATTAAGAATTTTAATCGTTACCCAGCCCTAATAGTTTCATTACTTTTTTTGTTTTGTTTTTCAAATTTTCTGTGATGATGATGAGCAATAATGAATTTCAGAGGCTAAGCAGCTTAGCAAAGACCCAGTCATCAGGTTGAGTTTCCATTTTGCCATTTCCCAGCGGAGGTGAAAATTACAAATCACACACTGATTCAAATCATTTTGCATATTTACATTCGGAGATAAGAAGCAAAATGACTTTGTTTTGATAAAATCTTCCAGCAAGGAGGCCGTTTAACTGTTGGCGCTCTCATTCAAAACCCAATCGAGCTGCTGTCTACTGGATTAATGCAACGGGGGGGTGAAACCCCGATGCTTAAGCTCATCGGTGGGGATAATAGAAAAGATGAAGGTTCTGTCAGCGATGCTCATTGTGAAGGAACATTGTGTATTCAAGAATCAGTTTAAAAATCCTATCTGCGCCCCTGCTCGTATCACACAGTAGAAGCTTAAAATCTTTTCAAAAGCTGGAATTCTCCCTGCGGAGTCAAAACGGTGCTCCAGCTTGTATTTAAACGAATTCATCATCCCCTTTTTCACTGCTGTTTTCATGAGACAAGCTTTAGGCGACCGCAGATCGAAGTTTAAGAGGAGTTTGTGACGTCTCCACAGAAGAAGTCTCCTGAGATTCGACGAGTTCACCGTTAGCGCTTTTATTTCCACCTCAACCATCTAAACTCAGAGCTCGTCCGGTTCCAAGTATGAGGAGCTGATCTTCCAGTGAGCGTTCATGCCCTTATGAGGATGGCTGAGGTGGTCGGGATCTCGTCTCCCGCCTCTGTTCTCACGTCACATTCACTGCGTCACGTCGTCAGAGACAACTGGTGTCCCGGCGAAGCCAGCGCCGCCAGTCTGACGGCCTCCTGATAGGATCCAGAGGAGACGGGACTCTTCCAAATGTTTATCAGCAGCAAACAGCGACACAATTACACCACAAACTACAATAGCAACGATTCCTGGAAGCAGCGTCCTGGAAATTTACATAATTCACAATGAAAGCCTCTCTGTCTCTGTCTAAATGTCTCAGGTTTTTCGTTTTTTTTTTTTTTCCACGCATTATTCTAAGCTCCACAGCGAAACCTGTTAACTTGAATTACACGGAGACAAAGGATTTCCCGCTTTAATTCACGTTGCTGTGATTTTACAGGAGTGTTGTGCTGAACTCTGGCAGGTTTCAGTGAAACGCAGATTAGTGATGGAAACATGCTGATTTTCCTTCCAAAGCAGCTTAACACATACTCACATCCCTCCTCCAACTTCCAGTTGGCAACTTCTCTTATCTGTCCCAGGGTATCCGGACCCAACTTCAACTTCTAATTGAAAGTCAAAGCAATGCTTTTTCGTGGATGATGAGGTCCTGTAAGAACCAGGCACCTCCACGTCTAAGGCCGTGGTTCTCGGTCAGAAAGGCAAGGAACAAGCCCTCTCCGGGTCTGGGATGAGCTGCTGTTTAAGTGGAGGAGTCTTGGGGTGTTCACAGGCGTGGGAAGAACGAAGCGGACGACTGACGGACGGGTCGTTGTGGCGTCTGCAGTAATGCAGACTCAGTACCGGTCTGCTGCATTGACGCTAAGAGTTGAGACAAGAGTTACCGTTTACTGGAAGCTGAGGTAGTTTGGATATCTGACTCTGATGCCTTCTGGACGCCTCCCTATGAAGGTGTGTCGGGTACGTCCAACCGGGAAGAAGCCCCAGGACTGACCGTGGAGGGATTACATCTCTCTGCTGAATTGGGATTTCTTTGGTTTTTCCCCTGGGATAGTGAGAGGAAGGGTCCAGGTCTGGGCCTCTTTGCTTAGTTTGCTTCCCCCATGACCCAAACGTAGGTAAGCAGAAGTTGTCTTAGATCTTAGATGTTTCCCTGCTTTAGCGCACCTGATTCACATGAACGGGTCGTTAACTGACTTGTGGAGACCTGGATGACAAGCTGGTAATGATCCACTCACTTGAACCAGGCGCGCTGAGGCAGGGAAACATCTAAAACGTGCAGGGCTGCGGCTCTCGAGGACCAGGGTTGTTCACTCCTGCTGTACGGAGACAGAGCAGCTGACCGGACCGAGGAGGAAGTGAGTCAACCCCAACAAATACCAACCCGGTTTATATGAACAGAGCAGTAAAGGCGGGGCCGAGAGAGGGAGGTGCTGCTGTTAACATCTGGTATTCGGACCAAAGCAAAGAAGTTTCATCCTCGGGAAATTGTGTCATCTCGTGAAAAAAAAGGGACAAAATATGTTTCAGTTGAAGGAGGTGAGTTAGGTTTGTCTACACCACAACGAAATTGAGATTCTGGAAGAAGTTAGGAGAGGAGGTTAAAGAGGAAAAGGAGGCAGCTTTTTATGCAAATGAGTCTGTTGATCAAAGGGTGAGTTGTTTTTTCTTTTTTTTTTTTCCTACTGGAACTTGTCAAGTCCTGATAAGTGGAGGACCAGAACTTGTTAGAGGTAATCAGGCAAGACGACGAACCTGAATACCGACACGCTGGACGAACTCAACAGAGTATGTAAAATCACGTTTGTTCTGCCGCCTCCCAGAGGAGCGGGATCATCACCGACGGAGCCGTGGACGCCGTGTTAGCAGCTGCTGCATGACGCGCGGGACTCATTCAGAAGATCTCGAATAAAAGGCTCAGCTGCTGCCGGCGTCTGAGACAAATAACAACAACAACAATAACCATCCAGCCTTGAAGTGAGTTTAAGAGGACTATTTTCTCTTGCTTCAGGTGCACTCCTGCACACAGAGACAAATCCCTGCACTGATTCCTGACACTTTTATGCTAATCTGCTATTATTTGCTTCCACTTGCCCTTGAAGGAGACAGCTGCACCCTCAGACTAACGTCTAGAACACACAAACACACTTGATCCGACCGACTTTTGGCACCGATCTGTCACCAGTGTCACCGGTAAAGAGCAGCTGTCCAGAAATCTACTTTTCCTTTTTTTTCCATCTGCAGTACTTGTGCCATCAATTTTTTTTTGGGGAAAAAACAGCTTCTCTGTGTGACAGAGCTGCACTCAGAGCGACTCCAGCCCCCGTGGTGTTTGTTGGTCTGAATCCCTGCTGTGAGTGGAGGAGATAAGATTGTAGCTGAGAGATGAAGACAGCCTCAATCATTCACACCTGAAATCTGCCCACTGCAACCCCCGTCAGCTGGGTCGAGACCACCTCCAGGGGGAAAATGACACGAGGAAGCACTCTCTAAACTCTCCAGGCAGAAATATTCAGAGGCTTCACTTCTTAAATCCATTCAGGCCTTAGTTATTACTTTAAAATATCTTTCAGAACCTGAGAGTTTTCTAAAAAGAAAAAAAAACTTTAACTAAGCCTTTCATTTCTCAGTTTCTGGAGAAACTGCAAGGGTGAAGTAAGACTGAGATTAAATCTTTCACTTTTACTGTTAGTAGTTTTTATCATTGTTGAGTTTTATTTTAAAACTCAGAATAGTCTGCAAAGCTGCATTATGCCTTAGTTTTTGTTAACCTATGAAATAAATGGTGTACTAATTAATGTGCCGTTGTTGATGTGAGGTGGTGTTTACATCATTCAGACCCGGTACGGATCAAGGTTGTCCTTGTTAGAAACAATATGAACGTGCAGTTCCTTGAACGGCCACTAGGAGGCTACCTGAAACTCAGACTACCAGACCAGTGGGGCCAGCGCTGTGTTGGCCTGGTGGCGTCTGGGCCCGAAGGTGGACTCCCTGGAGCTTCAGCTGGGGAGGTTGGAGCCAGCTGTTTTTCTTTTAGCTTCGACGGTCCTTGTTTCCGATGTTGCTTCTGCAGTGACATCTGAGATAAGGTTGGATGAACAGACTCGGTCCAAATGGAGACCAGCAGGAACAGGTCCTGTTTAGTCACCACAAGTTCGCTATTTTAGCTTGGCTGCCTTAGCCTTATACTAACCTATGATGATAATTAATAGCACTTTAAATGAATTCCAAATCTGTCCAAACATCCTCATTTCAAATGTTGCGAGTGAAACAACATTATAAAACTAATGCTGCCAGAGCTGAAGGGAGGAGCTCCACCAGGACCCACTGTCGTTCAGCCTCTGTTTACGGGGCTAGACCACTTCCAGTGGCCTGCAGGGTGGACAAGTCACGAACCCAATGATGGAGGGTCCCAACTCTCCTCTGCTGCCTCTCTTTCAGCTCTGGCAGCACTCATCTTGGTTGTCATTGGTTAGTGGTCCACTTACTCAACTTGAAATTATCTGAAGTCGAAGTCCGTTGACCAGAGGACCCAACTGCTGCGAGACGTAGCAGCCTGTTAACAAGGGTCCAATCAATACCCTTTCTGAATGTTACTCATTTATGTTTATGTTTGATTAATATGCAGGGTCCACTTTATCTTATAGTTTTTTTCTGTTCCTACGCTGTTTAACAGTGGCCCAGTAACAGCATAGCAACCGTTTAGCCAATCACAAGTTGTTTTCTTTCCCAACCAATCAGAAGTTAGTTTAGATCTGCACAGCTTTGGCCGCAGTCAGTGATCAGGCAGCTCCACTCGTGGGCACAAGCTCCGTTTTCCCTCGAGGATATTTTCTTTATTCATCGTCATTCCACCTGTGTGTTCATGCGTCCATGAGAGTGTAAGTCTGTTCACCTCATATGAGTATTTATTTGTTGCTTTATTTCTGTGTTTAGTTTAGTTTTCAGTTCTTTACTGCTGCCGGTCAGCCCATGCTCCGTGCACCTGCGTTGTTGCTGTTTTCTCAGATTAACCCTTTTTTTGCCAAACCTAATTTAATTCTATGAAAAAGTTGTTTTTGGTTGCAATTTGTGGTCTCCATTCTATTCTGTTTTATGTGATGGGTATTTTGTGACTTTGTTTTTTTGAATACATAATTGATTAGATGTTCATATTATTACCTTATTGTTTTATTGTGACATTTCATTTGTATACATAATTATGCGTAGTTTATTTCTTCTGTCTATTTGTAGAAACCATGAACACCATGATAGATAAGCATGTTCAAGAACCTTTCTCCTCAATAAAGAGTGGCATGAGAGCGTGAATCCAGTCGTTTATTGTTCTGGCCGAACAACCTGGGGAGATTGAATATCCAGAATTCAGTCCTGATTACAGTCCTTATCCGAGGTCACAAGTTTGGGTCTCCTTCCCGACACTTCCAATACACAGCCGATGAGCTGGTTAGCCTTCAAACGGTAGTGAAGATGCTGCTCCAAATCCCAAACCAGTCACGGTGGTCTTTTAGTACAATTAACAGCATCCATCCATCATCTACGCCCGCTTAATCCTCTGCAGGGTCACGGGGATCTGCTGGAGTCTCTTCAGGTGAAGGGCAGGGATACACCCTGGACAAGTAGCCGGTCCATCACAGGGCCACAACAAAACATATTTGAAATAAGAATTACTACACACTGCACTTAATCCACTTTTTATTACTTGTACCAGGCTGCAAATACGGTCCCTTGTGACAGCATTCTGCCTCTTTGAACTTTTCAACCTTTTGCCACATTTCAGGCTTCAAACATAAAGATATAAAATTTTTTGTCAAGAATCAACAACAAGTGGGACACAATCATGAAGTGGAACAAATTTTTTTTGGAATATTTTAAACTTTTTTATGAAATAAAAAACTGAAAAATGGGCCGTGCAGTATTATTGGGCTCCTTTAATTTTCAGTGTAGCAAACTGACTTCAGAAGTTCAGTGAGGATCTCTGAATGATCCAATGTTGTCCTGAATGACTGATGATGATCAATAGAATCCACCTGTGTGTAATCAAGTCTCCGTATAAATGCAGCTGCTCTGTGATAGTCTCAGGGTTCTGGTTAAAGCTCAGAGAGCATCATGAAGACCAAGGAACACACCAGGCAGGTCCCAGATACTGTTGTGGAGAAGTTTAGAGCTGGATTTTCTGCTGCAAAGATGGACATTTTGACACGGAGGTCAGTGGAGATCAATCCATTTTTGGAGAAAGCCTCTAGTGGTCAGTGGAGGAACTGCAAGTTTTGTTCTCTTAATGGAGCGTGCCAGATGAGCAAACCAGATGTCGGCCCCTCAATTTCAGCCAGGCTTGTCTTTTTTTTCCATTCCTGAATTAACCAGGGGTCGGGGACATTCAGTCTTGAGGACAATCTTTCTTGACTAAATAAAGGTTATAATAACACAAACAATGAGGCCCGGCACAAACAAACACATTTCAGAACAACACAAACCTTCAGCTCAACCTGCACTCCGCTTTCTGCATGAGAAAAGAAAAATATTGTTTTAGCTCCGTACCCATCAGTAAGTTCATCTAAAGTCGGCTTTTGTTGCAGCTCTGCGTTATTGTTTATCCCGTGAGGGAGGTTTTACCACTTACGGATCAATCTACAGCCAGGGAAATGTCACGGCATCGCCGTGGATCAGCAGATTGGCCTTTTGAGGATAAATCTCATTAACTCGGCAACATTGCCATTCTGCTGTCAGTCATCGCACCAAAATGTCAAGAGCGAGCCGGCACCTTTGCTCCGAGTGGTGAGGCGTTCCAAACAAGGCGATAAGAGGCAGAAAAGCGCTTTACTTCAGTAAACCCTGAATCCACCGCAGGCTTCAGCTGGGAAGAAGGCAGAGCTGATACGGAGGGAACGACAGGTAAAGGAGAAAATGTTAGCAGGTCTTTTATCAAATAATGGTGTCAGAGAAGGTCCGCTGCACAGCGAGCAGCTAACGCCGCGCTAAAACCGGCGAGTCTGCGCCGATAATTAAACCTCCACTAAAACTGAGGAGCTTCAGAATATCAATCAGCCTGTAGAGTGGGTGCCAATTCATCCGACCAGGAGATCCCTCATTACTGAAGCAAATTTTCATTACGGAGTTAAACCGAGTCGCGCCATCTGCTCGGTGAGGCGTCGCGTTGAGTTGGGAAAAGACGAATCACGTATTAAAACTTGTCATCCACGAATGCAATCAATTAAAGCTTTTTAAACAAAGAAAATAACAATTTGCAGAGCCCTTTCTGAAGGAAGAGGCCTTGCTCGATGTTGGTGTCGGTTCTCTTTTCTTGGTTCTTAAAGATGCTCCATCACCGGGTTTCCTCAGGCTTCAGTCAGTTTGAACTCAGGAAGCATTTTGCATGAAGTCGAGCCTTTGAAGGTGAACTCAGGCTAAATAATGGCAGCTTTAGCTTTTAGATGTGTTAGGAAAAGCTAACTTTCCTGCTCTGGCATAGCTCTTTAGTGCTCAGAGACGTTTAAGGAAGAGCCCGGAGTTATTTTCCACTTTTCCCTGCAGGGGAGTGTTGAGGCCTGGACAGGCCCGCTGGAGAGAGGCGGTAAAACGCCGCGGGTTCATTCATAAACAGCTTTTATGATGTTCCCTCAGCAGCGTTAAAACCATGAATGAAACTGTTAATTCCATTCTGCTTCAACGTCAGATCCAACGTCACGTTAGCACAGATCGCATAGAAATTCACTTTTTCCTACTTCTATTTTGTGTTATCATGTTGAAAATAAAGAAGAAGTGGAAATTTGTTGCAGGATGACTCTGATAAAATGGCATTTCTGCATTCCTACTGTACTCTTCTAACTCATTCATTCATTCATCTGTCAACTTCCACTCATCTTATCCACGAAGGCTTGAAGATTAATGTTTTTTTCTTCTTTTTTTTTAATTTCAGGTTGCAGAGGAAGCAGCTCCCTCTCCTCTGCCACCTTGGGGCCAGCTGAGGAACATATTTGGACTTTCTACCAGTTGGACATGGCCTGAACCCCCCACCCCCCACCCCGAACCTCCTCAGTTAGCTCCACTTCTAATCCTCAACCTTGTCGTGGTGGAGGGGCTTGTCTGCCTAAATCAGGGGTGTCCAAAGTCGGTCCACGAGGGCCGCCATCCTGCAGGCTTTAGATGTTTCCAGCGTTGCCAGGTGTACGATAATCTGGGGCGCCGAAAAGGGGAGGTAAAGGATACGGATTATAGGGGCCCATGATTGAGGGGGGCCCAGAGAGGCCCCTAATGATGATCAAAAATAGCATCAACGAATTTCGCTGCTGTATTGGGGGGCCCGGTAAAGATTCTTTTCATGGGGCCCAAAATCCCTAGCGGCGCCCCTGACGATAATTATCGTATTTGTACGATAATTTGGTCCTCTGTACGATCAATAATCCAAAAAAAGGCCAAATGTACAATAATTTGACCATTTCAAATTATTCCCTGCCCCAACTGTCAGCCAGAGAGGTTTTTTTTTACCCTGAAGGCATCTGTTCCCATGTGACATGTTTCCAGCCAATCCTGCTTTGCTGAGCGTGAGATCCGAGTGTTTGTCTCAGAACAACGAGCATGACAGGCTGAATGGTCAGCTGCACCCACCCCATGAGACGCTCACAGTCAGGACCATAGCAGAAAGTTGAGCGAGATTTAAACAGAGTTTAATCAGAAGAGGAAAAGCAAGGGAAAAAAATAGTCTCCAAAATCGCCTCCAGGCCTCATAATTTGGCTCTTAGTTCCCACCTCTTATTTGTTTTTGGGGAACACATTAGTCTAACGCAACTGTGAGTTTGTGCTGATGTGGTGCTGTTAACCCATTCAGTACTGACGCCTCAAAGCTGTGGGTGCCTGTGGGACGCTAACACCAGCTTGATTATATTTGACTATAACGCATCATTGAGCTTCTTATTTTCGTTATAATAGATGTACGATAATTTCCCTCAAAATACAATAATTTGGAGTCTCTGGTACGATAATCCTACATTTCCCACCTGGCAACGCTCCTTCTTTACAGCCTGATACAAGCGGCTGTGTCATTAACAGACATGTGCTCACCTTGATGACAAGATGAATGATGGTTGTTAATTAGGATCAGGTGTGTTAAAGCACACCCC
Source organism: Hirundichthys speculiger (assembly GCA_018398805.1). Taxonomy (NCBI): domain Eukaryota; kingdom Metazoa; phylum Chordata; class Actinopteri; order Beloniformes; family Exocoetidae; genus Hirundichthys; species Hirundichthys speculiger. The sequence continues at coordinate 272,881 of JAGFBZ010002648.1, forward strand.
TTGGCCACCCCAGGTCTAAATGATCCCAGGAGCGTCTCTGTCCAGGGCAGCTGCAGATGGGGGGGTTGGAGGGTAGATTCATATCAAGGTTTACTGGGACCTGGAACAGGAGCTCGTGGGGGAGCAGCTGGTGGCCATGAGGTCCAGTGAAGTTTGATCTGAGTAGCTGTACCCGTCTGTTTTGAGTTTTTTTTTTCACAGCATTTGAAACATGCTGTTATTTAATCTTTTCTTTAATAAAGGAATGCATGTTTGACTTCTGTCCAGTCCAGTTTTACATCTCCAGTTGAGGTGGGCGATACTGGGACTTTTGGTATCGATCCGATACCAAGTAAATACAGGCCAGAGTTGCGGATACTGATACCAATACTTTTTCATATTAAGTTTAATCTATCATGAAACTGCTGACCTTTTGGCTTTTTTTTTAAATTTTTGTTATGTTGTTCAAACCTAGGATAACATTTCAGCAAACTTTATAGGTGACAGCAAAATACTTTGACTGGAGTTGAATTGTTCTGTTCTTAATGTTTTTTCTAAGTGGGCGGGTCTGGGGGGAGGGGCCAGACTGAGTCTACCTGCATGCTTGTTTGGCCGCTGAGCCACATGATGATGCAATGTCAAAAGACAAGATGAGAGGAGAGGGGGAGGAGGACACAGTGACATCGTGTCAGACAGACTTCAATGAATCCTTAGTGTTGTGGGAGAGAAAAAACAGCTTGAGTATCGATCTTTTTACACGAGTATCATTTGATATCAATACCAGCATTGGTATCTATATTATCGATATTTGGATCGATCCGCCCACCTCTAATCTGCAGCTGTTTTGCAAAAACGCAGTCATGACTCCGACTGGCTGAAAGCCATTTTTTTGCACGAACTGTCAACATCCTGCGGCTTTAGCTTTAAAGCAGCAGCAGGTTCCACCTGAGAGGGCGCCTTCATCGACTCATCGACGGGAGGAAAGACAAAAACCCCAGTGGGAACATGTGAGTGTTGCCGCCAGGGCTTCTCCTTGACAGGAGAAGCAGCTTTCAGTTGTTTCTTACAGATGAGGAGCGACTCCTCGGTCCGCTTTGGGACAAAAAGAAAATAAAAATATTGTTGGGATTCAAAGCAGCGCTCTGAGAGGGTTAGAGTTAGGGTTAGGACAGATCTTTATTCTGCTGGTTAGTTGTTTTTCATCTCGCTGCTGAACGACTCGCCCCGTCCCATCTCTGCCAACCAGCAGGAGACAGAGACAGATTGTTAACTACCTGCAGCTCTTGTTATTCGAGCAAATCTGAATAGAGATCTCTGTCACAGCCTCCAGCAATCAGCGAAGCTCAAACCCTCGTCGAGAGAAAAGGCAGCTGTGATGCTTTTCAAGTAAACAAATTCAGATGTCACGTGGTGCCTATATTTTTTAATACTTGAACAGAAAATGAAGTGGCTTATCGAGGTGCTCTATAACGGAAATCTGACTGGTTTAAAAACAACCGGTCAGTCTTTTCATATCTTAAAGTTCTGTGATTAATTAAAAAAAAAAAAAAAGGAGAGAGAGATGGGAAGTCACAAACTATGGGCCACAATGGCCACGGTTACATGATGTTTTTTAAATTCAGAATTAATTATTCAGAATTAAATAATTCCAAATTAAACTATTTTCCTTTGAGTTTACATGGAAATAGTAATTCCGAATTGAGGTTTACATGGAAAACACGTTTGATCGGCTTTATCCAATTCCGCTTAAGGTCTGGAGGTTGGGAAGGGTTCTGATTGGATAGGGGGCGGCGGACGTCTTTATGTATTTACGTCTACCGGAAGAAAACAAACTCGATTAGCAACAACATTCCACTTATTTTTGACCTCGGTGGCGTCTCTATCTGCAAAACCTCCTTCATTTAACCTAGCCGCTACAATTTTGAAAAGCTCACAATTTTTATGTTTCCAGTTCCTTCAAGATATTTATTAAATAAATCGTCTCTGCTCTTGAACACCGCTTACTGCGTGCTGCCATCTTGAAACTTTGTTTCAAAAACAAGCCCAGCGTAGAATATAAGCGTCATCGCGACAGACGGGCAAGAGAGCGAGCATGTGCAGAAATTCGACAGAATTAATTTAAAGCGGAATGAGTGTATACATGACCACGGAATTATTCTATTCAGAATTAAAATCAGAATAAACCAGCCACTTACTTCTGAATTAAATTTAATTCGGAATGGACATTTTCATTCGGAATTAGGTGTTTACATGGTAACTTTTAATCATTTAAAATCGGATTTAACTTTAATTTTGAATTAAAGAGGAATTAAATTTCCCATGTAAACGCACGGACTGAGAAAAAAAATGTGGGACAATTTTTTTTTTCATTCCTCACTTAGAGAATGAAGTCGAAATGTCGAGAATAAAGTCAAGATGCAGTTTCCGGAATAAAATCGAAATATGGAGAATGAAATCGAAATGTTGAGAATAAAGTCGAAAATGTCGAGAATGAAGTCGGAAATGTCGAGAATGAAGTCGAAATGTCGAGAATGAAGTTGGAAATGTCGAGAATGAAGTTGAAATGTCGAGAATGAAGTCGAAATGTCGAGAATGAAGTCGAAAATGTCGAGAATGAAGTCGGAAATGTCGAGAACGAAGTCGAAAATGTCGAGAACGAAGTCGAAATGTGGAGAACGAAGTCGAAATGTGGAGAATGAAGTCGAAATGTCGAGAATGAAGTCGAAATGTCGAGAATGAAGTCGAAAATGTCGAGACTGAAGTCGAAATGTAGAGAATGAAGTCGAAATGTCGAGAATGAAGTCGAAAATGTCGAGAATGAAGTCGAAATGTCGGAGAATGAAGTCGAAATGTCGAGAATGAAGGCGAAATGTCGAGAATGAAGTCGAAATGTCTAGAATGAAGTCGAAATGTCGAGAATGAAGTCGAAATGTCGAGAATGAAGTCGAAATGTCGAGAATGAAGTCGAAAATGTCGAGAATGAAGTCGAAATGTCGAGAATGAAGTCGAAAATGAAGTTGAAATGTCGAGAATGAAGTCGCGAAATGTCAAGAATGAAGTCGAAAATGTCGAGAATGAAGTCGAAAATGTCGAGAATGAAGTCGAAAATGTCGAGAATGAAGTCGAAATGTCGAGAATGAAGTCGAAAATGTCGAAAATGAAGTCGAAATGTCGAGACTGAAGGCGAAATGAAGAAGTCGAAATGTCGAAAATGAAGTCGAAATGTCGAAAATGAAGTCGAAATGTCGAGAATGAAGTCGAAAATGTCGAGAATGAAGTCAAAATGTCGAAAATGAAGTCGAAATGTCGAAAATGAAGTCGAAATGTCGAAAATGAAGTCGAAATGTCGAGAATGAAATCAAAATGTCGAGAATAAAGTCAAAAATGTCGAGAATGTAATTGAAATGTTCAGAATAAAGTCGAAATATTGAGAATAAAGTTGAAATGCAGTTTCCAAAATCGGTATATTTTCTTTTTTTCTGAACAGGCGCAATTTCTGTCACACTCTCTTCAAAGTACGAATACTTATAATAATACTGTGTCCATGTGATAAAAGCGCATAGACACAGACATTATGTTGGTAGAGTAAAGCTGGTTTGAATAAATCTTTAAGACAAATTTATTGTGGAAACTGCATTTCAACTTTATTCTCGACATTTTGACTTTATTCTCTAAGTGAGGAATGGGAAAAAAAATCATTGTCCACAATTTTTTTTCTCACTGTGGCCCTAGTACTCCGTCATAACAAACTGAAGGTGTAAAGTGGCAAAATCACTTAAAGAAAAAAGCTCCGTTGGCTTAGTTTCCAACAAAGCAGATTTAAAGTTTTACAGGGGAAACAGCTGTTACAGTTTCCCCAAGTTGAATCATTTCAGCTCATCCACAGCTCAATCAAAAAACCCATGAACGCCGTCTTCAAGGCTCCAGAAGCACAAGCATCAGTCTCATCACCGACGGGGGAGAAGCTGCAAATTAAGGCCGAGCTCCTGCAGAGTGATGTCAAAACAGACTCATCTTCAAGTATAACGACAGGAAACAAAAACGTGGAGGACTGTATCTAAATATTCATGACTGAAACGGATTGGTAAGGTTTCCGGTTTCAGTTCCCCAAACAATCAGAACCAAGCAAAGAGAGTCATCTAATATCATCAAAACTAACTTTAAACAAATATAATGGCTATAAATAAATGACCCAGGATGAAAGCAGGGCAGATACTGTAACAAAGTCAAAGAGAAAAAGCTGCCACAAGGTTAACCACATGAAGAGAGTTAACGATCTAATGAAAGTCCGTGTCCGAACCAGTAGATGTGACTATAAATCTAAATCATGTGCACCATTAAATTAATGTTCTGCAGGTATATTTTTTATGGTGGGCCAGACAGTTGTGGGATCGTGCTTTAACTGGCAGCGTTAAGCAGCTATGGATGAGTGCATGAGCGTGCACGTGTCATAGAACGTATATAGAGAACTGGGCAAACCTTCAGTGACGTCACCTCAAAGGTGATCAAGCCACGTTTTAAAGCTTATAGCCGTCACCACGCTTGATTGGTGCTTCAACATCCAGCTGATCACATACGTGTGCTACGTTGATGATTCTTATTTTTTGTATTTCCTGCGACTACTCCTTCTTCATCACTTTCAAACCGGGTAGGAAGACGGATTGCTGCCATGTCTGCACAAAAAAAATGACTGTTGCTCAACATTTATCATCTCCAGTGCACATAAAATATTCTTTATATGCTCCGTTGCTATATCTGAGCCACGTATAACCTGCGTTCCCACTCGCAGCCGTTCCAGGGAGCTAAGATAACCGTTTGTCGTTTACATAATGCATAACAATGGTGTTAATGAGAAGAGACTACTGGCACCTGAAGGGTAAGGGCAGGTTTATTTGGATAACAAATTTAATACACAAAGGCAACTTAAAGTGCTTGGGGAGGGGGCGTGAGGCGTGACATCATCACCTGCCCACAGCATATCCAGTCATCAACTCAGCACCACCAGTTCTGATTAGATCTGTCTTTGTTTTGTCATTTCGGTAGCAACATCTGAAACTGGGCCCACCAGAACTCCAGCCAACCAAGAACAGAGCTTCCAGGGCCATCTGGTGGGAGCCTTCGGCTGAGTCCGGTGGCTCAGGCAGAAAACTGGACAGCAGCAGCGGTTGGACCGCACATGAACGCCAGAACACAGCCTGATTTCACTGGCAGTGTTTATAGGTTTCAGTAAAGAGGATATTCATATTAGGGGGGAAGGAGTGTGTGGTGTTGGAGTTACGCATGACAGTCATGCAGGAAAACTAATATTGTCTTACTTGAATTGCTCATTTTTCTGTTTCTATTTTTCATGTCCGAATCAGAAGAATGTGTTGCAACATCCGACAGTTTGTCAACTGCTCCACCAGAGAGAATAAAACGTCTGAGATGCACACAGCTCCTCTGAGCAGCCTGCTACCAGATCATCATCTGGTCTCTCTCTCTTCCAACCACGAACCCATCGTCCAGATGCAACCTGTGACCAAAAGGATTGAGAGGAGGTGGTCACAGGAAGCTGAAAGCCAAGATGAGAGACAACGAGGAGGTGTACAGGAGACAGCTGGAGAACAAGCTTCAGCAGAACAACATATGAGATGTGTGATTAGGGATGAAGAAGATCAAAGGCTTCAAGCAGGAGGATCAGATCAGGACAGAACAAATGAACTGATTTCATTCTTCAAGAGGATCAGCTCACCTCCTGTTAAGATGTGACAGCTTCCCTGTCATATCTCATCTGTCCATCTTCCACCTCAGTCATGGATCTTGGTGCTGCTCCATCGTTGTCTCCAACCACATCAGGAGATGCTGCGGCCCTCCTTCACCTCCACCTCCTGTCTGTCTGTTTCTAGCAGTCTGCAGATCCAGATGGTGTCAGCCCCAGAGTCCAGAAAGCCTGCGTGGACCAGCACCTCTTCAACCTCAGCCTGAGCCAGGAGAAGGTCCCTGAGCTGTGGAAGACATCCTGCCTCGTCCCTGCACCAAAATTTCTCACATCTCCTAATGACTATAGACCTGTAGCATTAAAACCTCCCACATCATGAAGATCCCAGAGAGACTTTTACTGGTCCACCTGACTTTCCAGGAACCACTGCAGTTTGCTCATCATCGTGGGGTTGGAGTACACCTGCTTCAACGAACACAGTCATCTGGACAAAGCAGCAGCTTTGTGAGGATCATGTTCTTCCATTTCTCCAGTGCATTTAACACCATCCAGCTGCTTTACTATGACAGAAACTCTAGAAGACACAGGTGGATGCCTCCACAATCACCTGGATCCCTGACTAACAGACCACAGTTTGTGAGACTGAATGGTTTTGTGTCTGACCAGGTGGTCAGCAGCTCAGGAGCACCACAAGGAACTGTACTCTCACCACTCCTCTTCACTCTTTAACCCTTAGACTTCCAGAACCAGCCAGAGTCCTGTCATCTTCAGAAATACTTAGATGACTCAGCAGTTGTTGCGTTAATCAGTGATGGACTAGAGACTGAGTGGACAGAGAACTGTTGGACCACTTTGTGGAATGGTGTGGGAACAATCATGTCATCATAAATGTGAGCAGGACAAAGGGGAGGATTTTAGGAGGACCAGGAAAAAGTCAAATAGCATTTCCATCATGGGAGAAGAAGTGGAGGTGGTGGAGGAGTATAAATACCTCAGTGTTCACCTGGACAACAGGACTGGAGATGCAACACTGATGATGTTTATAAGAAGGGACAGAGCAGACTTTACTCCTGGAGGAAGCTGAGCTCCTTCAGTGTTTGCAGCAATTATGGTAACTGTTGTGGAGAGTTCAATCACATCTGCAGTCATCTGTTGGGGGAGCAGCATCAGAGCCAGCGACCTAAAGCTGAAGGAGGCTGGCTCTGTTCTGGGGACTGATCTGGAGCTGATCCTGCAGAGGAGGATACTTCATAAAATGAGCATCTTCTGCACAATGCAGTGATTCAACAACACTGTCTTCAGTCAGAGGCTTCTTCAGATCTGCTGCAACACAGACGCCACAGGAGATCCTTCCTGAACACAGCAACGACCATCTACCATCGACCATCACTGAAGAGACTTAAATCACCACAGTTACTGCAACAATTTAAATTCCCTTAATCAATAAAGTATTTTTGAACCGAACTGAATCTAACTGAATCTGCGAGTCAGACCGTTATGTCGACCAATGTTTGTAAAACTGTCTCATATAAGAGGAGCACACTGTAAATATCCAAAATATAATGTTTAGATAGTTTTAGATCAGCCATTCCCAAACTTCAGAATACCAAGGCCCAATTTGAAATGTGGAAAATCTCTGTGGCCCATGCAAACTTTTAAACACCTGTTAGGTTCAAACCCCTAACATTCTGCATCAACCTGCACAAAAGACACAAGAGACTTGAGTTTTCAATTACTTGCAAGGAGAACGGACAGAGAGTGCTCAGTTACAGTCTCCAACCCGCTCTGAGTTGACTCCTGTCGGACTCCTTCTTTTATTGTCTTAGGACGTCCCTGCTTTACATGGGATATGCAGCTCTAAGGGGTTTGGGGAGTGACTAACTGCATATCTTAATCTGACCTATCTAAGTACACTGATCAGTACATAGCTGTACAATGCCCAATGTTCTCTCATGCAGTCCCAGTTCCCGGCTCTTCTCCTTCTGTTCATATGATAACTCTCACACTCTTATACAGCATGTTATCCAGCAATCACACAAGCCATTTTAAAGGTGACACATACTTAACTTCTTTCAGTAGTTCTTCACTAGGTAGGGTACAGTTTAATAGCAAATGTGTGATAACTATGTATAATTAATCCAACAACACCCCTTTGATCAACATACAAGACTAAAAGCTACATTCCAATATTAATTTAAGGGGTCAACAAATAAGGTGACACTTATCATATTAAGTTAAGATGACAGTAGAATAAAACTCAAATGGTTTGTTTTATGATTTCTAAATATTATTTAAATCATGTAATACATATCTTACAGTAATTAACAACACATTCTAAAAAATTTAAAACATAATTATTTATTTTTAATGACCTCTCACGGCCCACCAGGAGGCCGCGGCCCACACTTTGGGAATCAGTGTCTTAGATGGTGAAAAGTGGCTCCTCAACGGCCCTCCTTATGAGAACCTGCTGGTCTAACTGGTGGTGTAGCCCAGTTGTTTGCTTTAAGCCAAGCTCCCTGTCCCGATATATATGAATAAATAAATAGATAAAAACCAAAAAACTACTTAGATCAGGGCAAGAAAGCTTAGAAAGTTATTCTGCATAATTTACCTTGAACCACATGACTAAAATATTGTCAAGACACATGCACATCAGTCACGCGTCATCATTCGTAGCCTGTAATGATCACACAGAGGCGCTACTAGATCAATAACTGCTGAAGTCAAAGTTGCCGCTTCCAAACTGAAAACATAAATTTCCAAAGTTGACTTCCATTATTATCATTATTATTATTTTTTAATGATAGGCCCATCGGTGCTTGATGTTTGCAAAACTTTCCCGGAGCATTCGAAAGCAATTTGTTTCCATCCACCCGGTCCTCATACATCCATTTACCAAATAGCTGTGATACCTTCAAGGAAAATTCAATATGTCATCTGAACGCAGGGAGACGTGGCCGCCAGGAGTGTGAGGTCTGCCTCTCTTTCTCTCTTTCACGAGTTTCCATTGGGTGGAGCCTCTGGGAGCAAAAATGAGGCCCAGCTCAGCTGTTGGCACACATCCTGGGAAGGAAATGTAATCGACACGCGGGCCTGCGAGAGGTCCGAGAGGAGCCCTCTGTGTGCGTCGGTTTAAAATGACTGAGGAAAATATATTCACCAGGCAGACGCTGCACCCAGAGGTGCAGAGGCGCTGCTGTCTGAATTTACATTTGTGAAGATACAAGGCGAGTACCTGAACTTGAGGGCGACTCCATCCATCTTCTGCAGGTGACGTCTCTCTAGTCTCTGAGGCCAGCCGGCCGCTTAATGGGATGGAAATGAAGCAAAAACCGCGCTGCTAATTTGTTCACCAGACAGTCACGACTCCTGTTAACAAAAGCATGGAATCGATAAACTGACAGCATGTCGGGAGGGAACAGCCACCCTGGTTGGATCTCAGGGTCCTTTAAGATCCGCAGGAGACCTGGTTCTGCAGAGATGTGGACAAATTATTCTACCCCAGGGATGTCTAAAGTCGGTCCTCGAGGGCCGCTACCCTGCAAGTTTAAGATGTTTCCCTCCTTCTTTACACCCTGATACCAGTGACTGTGTCATTAACAGACATGTGCACCTGACAAGATGATGACGGTCATTAATTAGGATCAGGTGTGTTAAAGCAGGGAAACATGCAAAACCTGCAGGACACTGTGTTGTTCATAAACTTGTACACCAACTTTATTGTAGCGAACATATTCACACACGTCTTACATGTTAAACTTCTAGTTCTACTGACCATATTCCTGTAAATGACCTTCACTAGGTCCACCTGGTGGTTATCTTTGGAACTGCTGTTGATGCACACAGCATATCAACACATCCTCCCTTCTGTAGAACTGACATGAATCTAACACACTGATATTTACTTTAAACATTCAGCATATCAACAGTTTTAAATAACCATCGTTTCTTTTATTTATTTTTTGAACAGTGAACCAAAAATCAGTCCATTTTCTTACAAGTCCAGTCTATCAGGTTTCTTTATCTGACGCCCAGATCTCCTCAGGATAGTAATTCTGACTGAACGTTGCTCGTATCCATTTGCAAATGTCCATCATTGTTTGCATTTGGCACTGCCGTCCACTGCACAGAGTCCATCCGAATCGTCCTAGTGTCCGTGAAAGTCTCTTTTGTTTTCAGAAGGCTCCGACGGTTCCTTCTGAGCACGTCCTTCCTCTGTCATCACTTCATAGGATCTCGGTCCGACTTCCTAGAGAACAGTTGCCTCTCTGTTCCATGCATCTTGATCCTGGATTCGTACCACATCATCCTTGGCAAGTGGACTGAGAGGTTTAGTTGATTTGTCATAACGTTGTTTCTGTTTCCATTTCATGTTCTCCAACTGTGTCTTGTGCTTGATGTCTGTATAACAGGGAAGGGTTGTGCGTAATTTGCGATTCATTAACAGTTCTGCTGGGGATAAGCCACACTGAAGCAGGGCAGCTCTGTAGCTTAGAAGAGCTAAGTAAGGATCTGACTTGCTGTCTGTGGTCTTTTTCAGAATCTGTTTGATGATGTGCACCCCCCTTTTCAGCTTCTCCATTTGCCTGTGCGTGCTGAGGACTGGACGTGACATGATTGAAACCATAGTGGCTCGCAAACTGCTGCCACTCTTTGCAGTTGTAACAAGGACCATTGTCACTCACTACAATCTTTGGTATTCCATGCCGGGCAAATATGGACTTCACATGTGTAATGACAGTACTAGCAGTTGTATTTGACAGCAGGGCAATTTCAGGGAAGTTTGAGTAGTAATCATTGACTATTAAACAGTCCTTTCCATTACAATGAAACAGGTCAGTTCCAACTTTCTCCCAAGGTGCTGTGGGAAGATCTGGAATCATCATGGGTTCCCTTGCCTGTCTGCTCTGGTACCTTATTAATGCCAGGCCAATACACAGCACTTCTGGCTCTCCTTTTACATTTCTCAATTCCAAGGTGTCCCTCATGTGGCTGACTAAGTATCTCTGGCCTAGGGCTGTGTGGTATAATAATTCTGTTGTCTCTTAGTAACAGTCCATTTGCCACACTTAGCTCTGATCTGTTGTGATTTTGGACAGGAGCTCCTGGACCATCCACTATGCACGTTGTTGATCACTGTCTGTAATTCTTTATCTCTGTCCAGTTCTTCACTTATTTGTTTTGCTTTGACATCAGATACAGGCAGAGACTCAACTATCATGTTGATGTGATTTTCAATTTCTTTTTCAGTGGAACTGATGGTGCTCGTGACAGCGCATCTGCTAACACTAAGTGTTTGCCTTGAGTGTATATTATCTCAAAGTCATACCTCTGCAGCTTCACAATGAGTTGCTGGATCCTTGGCGACATCTCGTTAAGATTCTTGTTGATGATTGACACCAGTGGGCAGTGATCCATTTCGACAGTGAAAGTGGGAAGCCCGTAGACATAGCAGTGGAATCTTTCTGGTCCATAGGCCAATCCCAAGCACTACTTCTCTATTTGTGCATATTTAGTCTCAGTTTTCGCCATTGATCGCGAAGCGTAGGCAGCTGGCTTCCAGCTATCTCCTTCTGCCTGCAGGAGGACAGCTCCCAGGCCATCTTTCGATGCATCTGTTGAAATCTTCTGTCTCTTCGTTGGATCATAATACACAAACACAGGAGACTTAGTCAGAGTTGCCTCCATTCTCGCTCGTTTTTTTGTTGTCCACTTGAACTCTGTGGAATCATGCAGTAGTTCCCTCAGCGCTGACGTTTTTACAGATAAGTTGGGTATAAACTTTCCAATAAAGTTGATCATGCCCATCACTCTGAGCACCCCTTTTTTGTCTGTAGGGCATGGCATGCTGAGGATGGATTTTATTTTCCTGTCGTCTGGCTCAATGCCTTCAGCAGACAACTTGTCTCCGAGGAACGTTATTTCTTGCACACCAAACTGTCATCTTGCACGGTTCAATTTCAGTCCGTAGTCAGATATCCTCTGTAGCACTTTTGATAGTCTCTCGTTGTGCTCCTGTAGGTTGTACCCCCATATGACCAGGTCATCGATGTAGCAACGTACCCCTTCTAGGCCCTCAAGCATGTTGTCCATCACACGATGACAGATCGTGTGATGGGGTTATGCCAACTGGCATTCGTAGGAATCTGTAGCGACCGTAGGGCGTATTGAATGTGCAGTATCTTGAGCTTTTGTCATCTAGCCTGATTTTGCCAGAATCCTTGTGCTGCATTTAACTTCAAAAAAATACTTGGCACCTGCCATTTCACTTGCAATTTCCTCACGTTTCGGTATCTGATAATGTTCATGTTTTATGCTCCTATTTAAATCTCCTGGGTCCATGCAAATTCTCAGTTCTTTGTTCTTGGTCCTTTTGTCTACACACATCATTGAGCTTCAACCTTTGTGATCATATTTAACTCACACATTCTATCCAGTTCTTTTTTAAGGCGCTCCCTTAGTGGTGCTGGGATTTGCCTTGGTGCGTGGATCACTGGTGTTGCATCCTCTTTCAATTGGATTGCGTATGTGTAGGGAAGGCAACCCAATTCTTTGAAAACGTCAGGAAAATGTTGCACTATGGCATCAACTGTGCCCTTGTGTGCCCTCACTGCTTCTGAACAACTGATTTGGTGGACTCTTCTCATCAGGTTTAATTTCTTTGAGGTAACTCCTGCTCAGGCACGACAGAGAACAGCACATTGTATTGTTCGTTCTTCACAGTTACTCTCAGTTTGCACTGACCTTTGCTTTCTATTTCCTTTCCGTTGTAATCTTTCAGCTGCACTGATTTCTTGAATATTTTTGGCTTTTCTTTCATTACTCTGATTTCTGTCATGCTGATCAAAGTGGCTTGCGCGCCTGTGTCAATTCTAAGTGCTACCAAAGCTCCATTTATTGGCAGTGACACAACCCAGTTGTCATCTTCTGAGTGCCTCTGTGGCCTGCCCATTCTTTGCATTTTCACAGGACACCATGCCTACGAAGAAGGTCTTGCTTAGGTCTGTGTCCTCAACCTCCCTCACTGGCTTTGGTCTCTCTTTGGTTAGACACTGCTCGGCAAAATGATTTTTTCCATTGCATTTTGCGCATCTTTTGCCATACACAGGGCACTGCCTCGGCTCACGTTTTCCACCACAGCGTTTGCAGCTCACTGCTCACTAGCATGGCATATTTTCTCAGCTTCATCCAAAGTTAGCTTATCGTCTCTTAACATCCGATCCCTCGTCTATTTATCTTGTATTCCACAAATAATCTGATCGCGGATCATGGAGTCTTTCAAAGTTCCAGATTCACACGACTGTGCTTTCAGTTTTAAATCAGTCATAAAGCAATCAAACGTTTCTCCTGCTTGTTGCACACGTGAGCCGAACACATACAGTTCGTAGACAATGTTCTTCTTCGGGGAGCAGTACGCCTCAAACTTGTAGATAACTTCACTATACTTTTCTTTGTCATCAACTGCGGCAAACTCGAATGTATTGAAGACCTCAATGGCTTGGGGACCCACGACCGCGAGCAGCAATGAAATCTTTCTTGGATCCGGCTTGTTGTCCAGTCCTATGGCGGACATGTGTAGCTCGAACTGCTGCTTGAAAGACCTCCAGTTGCTGTCCAGATTTCTGACCAATTTCAGTCCCTCTGGTGGCTTTAGCGACTCCATCTTCGGTTATTCCAGTGGCATGACTAGGGTTGCCACCTGTCACGTAAAATACGGAATTGTCCTTTATTTGAGAAAAAAATGTTGCGTCCCGTATTGAACTAATACGGGACGCGATTTGTCCCGTATTTTCATTAACGCCCCATACACACGTCTGTCACACACACATCAACACTAAATTTAACAATAATGAACAAAATAAAATACAGGAAACATTAAGGCCAGCAAAATCTTTGTGGCGGGACAACAGGACCTGCTGCGTTCTGTGCCCATATCTTTATATGTGTCATCTTGTCACTCTCAGTGCCTGCCCCCTCCCCACGCTGTCACGGTTGCCTAGTTACCACAGACGCCGGTGCTGCGCTGCTACCTGCACATTTTAAAAATGTCTACTCCATAGGGTTGCCACCTGTCCCGTTATTTTCATGTCTGGAAAGTGGCAACCCTACTGAGAGCACAATTTAATAATCCTGAGCACGGATTAATAAACCGTGCGCACGGATTGGAAAACTGAGAGCTCGGGTTGCCACCCGTCCGGTAAAATACGGAATTGTCCTTTATTTTCATGTCTGGAAGGTGGCAACCCTAAGCTTGCTCCTGGTACCATGTGTTGTTCATAAACTCAGTCATGAATCTTTGTATGATCAACCATGAGCTTGTACTCCAACTTTATTGTAGCGAACATATATTTACGCACGTCTTACATGTTAAACTTCTAGTTCTACTGATCATATTCCTGTAAATGACCTTCACTAGGTTCACCTGGTGGTTATCTTTGGAATTGCAACACAGACACCGGCCCTCCAGGACCGACTTTGGCGACCCCTGTTCCACCCTCTTAATCTCACCACAAGTCATGAGTCCTGCAGAATGAGAGAAAGAACATTGACTGATGATCCCCCAAGACGTCGTTGAGAGCATTTTTATTCAACTGAATGCAGAACCAATTATTTATAATAGAGCAAAGAGGAGCATCAGCAGTGAAGCTCCGCAGCAGCTCTACCTAACTAAAAAAATAATAATAATAAAAATACCACATGTGATCTCATAAGACTGTTGTAGAAACCGAGGGTCTACACACCGAGGCCCACCCAATCAGCTATGACCCACACGGCTCATTCATGCTGATCCCAGCCAGATCCTGCGGGTTAGGGCCCGGATCAAGACCATCAAGGCCCTTAAGAGTTTTATAAACCAATCTATGAACTAAAAATGAATTTAAACAGGTAGACATTACAGAGATGTGAGCCATCATTTTCCACTGCTCATCCCTCGGTCCACGTCCAGGAGCAGAGCAATACAGAGCAAAAAAAAAAGATTTCTTCCATGGACTGAGAGCATGAGAAAGAAAACTCTCCAGGGAGCAGACTGGCAGACAGAATCAGGCTCTTCTAAAGGGATTACATACAACTCCTGGCCTGGTATCACCTCAGGATCCCCCCCGGGAAGACCCGCAGGAGGTGGCTCCCTCTGCCACCGTGGACCACATATCTGTTCGGTTTCATCCGTTTCACCTGAACGCATCATATGTGAGAACAATGCATGAAAATAAATACAGAGTTGCTATGATGCTGCCTTTATACACCACTACAACAGATCTGAAATGAAACAGTCATGATGTGATCCAAGTGCATAATAATAATAAGCAGAAGAATAAAAAGCCTCCCATGTTCCTCCCTTGGACAAATGAAACCAAGATAAACTTGTATCAGACCGATGGGAAGAGAAAAGTTTGGAGCAGGAGAGGAACAGTTCATTATCCCGTTAAATGACTGACTGATGGACTGACGAACGAACCTGTGGCTTCGGTTTCCGTGATCCGTGGTCCTGGTGCAGGGTGGTGGTCTGCAACTGTGGGACCACAGCTGATCCCTGGAGGATCCACTGAACAGATGCTAGAACATTATCTAAAGGTCAGGTCCACCAGTCCTCATTCACTCATGTTGGCACTGACGTGGCGCCTCGTGTCAAGAACATTCACCACTTCTGCTTGTGTGTGTGGACTAGAGTTGAGCGATTTTATTGATTCTGCGATATATATCGATATTTTATCGAGTATCGGTTTTTCAGCTGCGGGTATCGATATTCTAAGCTTCTTTCAAAACCCCCGTGTCCCACCTTTAAGAGCTTGCAAGCAACAATTTGCACTGTTTAAATAAATGAAACTATTTTTCTCAACAAATCTTTTATTCATTTTGTCCAGCGTTTGCAAGCTGCCTGTCAGCCATATACAGTGTAATTGATGCTTTCAGTTCAATTAATTCAAACAAAGTCATTGGAACACTCACAAGATGTCACCAAAATCACTTTGTCCCTTTAAAATCTTTTAGAAAATGATGTAAATGTATTGTAAGATGATTATCGATATATATCGTATCGTGAGATTAGTGTATCGCTACAGCCCTAGTATGAACCTGTTGTGGTTACGTCTATGAGCTTCTGAATCACTCTTGTCTGTGTGATGCTCTGCAGGAGGAGGAGGTAGAAAACAGTTGTGAGTGTGGAGGAAAGTTGTCAGCCATGACTCCAGCTTTTGCAACCCTGCTGAGGTGAGAGATGTCACCTGCATCACTGATGATCACCTGACCTGAGGGCTTCTCAGAGTGTTAGACTGAGGCTACGTCCATGTTAGTCCATCCAGGAAAGATGCCAGCCTTCCTGTATCTATAGAGTTTTGTTCACAGAATAATATAAATCAAGCAGAGAAAAAATGCTGATGAGTTAACTCAGCAGACTTATAAATCTAAATAGTTAAAACTAAAAACATACCAATGCATGTTTTCCCGTGTCATGAAATGGCCAAAACACATTTATTAGATACGTCTGTTATTGGAATGACTCGTTTTCATTTGCAACAGGAAAGACCTTCTGTGATTCTACACATTCATTAGACCCAAACAAGCTTTTAACAGTCTCCATCATCTCCATCTTTCTGCCTGACTCCATCCTTTAACCTGGAGAAGATGGGAGAACCTGCACAGACCCGGTGGTGTCATCTAAGCTGGTAAAGAAACACAACGTTTAATAAAGAACAAAACAAACACCAAAATGACGTGAAAACTCAACTCGTGCTTTGTGCGCTGCATGTTTGAGTGTTCTGGAGAAGCTAACTGTCAGTAACTGTGATCCATGTCAGGGTGGTGGCTGCTACAGCCTGGTGACCATCAACCACTTAGGGACCACTGAAGGAGGTGAGGAAACCACATCCTGACATGTTACAGATAGACATGTGTCAGTTTACAGCGTTACTAAACATACAGAAACATCTTCAGCATTTCTTGAATCTCCTCAGTGTCTCAGTGTTTCTAAAGATGTTAACGATGACCCGTCTCCTGGTAGGACACGACATCTGTGATGGTGTCCATCCAGAAGACAGTCCATACGAGCCGACCGACCGCCGGCTGACGTTCAATGACGCTGCAGTTTCTGAAACAACTGGTTCAGACGTCTGTGAGACATGTTCTTGTTCACAGGAGAAATGTAAGAGGACAAAGAGGAGATCCACCAGGCAGGGTTTGCTCCTATATTTGTGTTTTAGAACCAGATGAGCGGTGCGAGAAGATAAAAACTCCTGGGTCCTACTGGGAGCAGAAACAACCCACTCCACTTTGTCCTCATTACAACCTCAGATCCCTGAGAGCATTTAAAAACCAGAGCAGTTCACAGTCCTCTGTTCGGTTGGATCTGTGAGATGAGTTTACCCAAAAGTTTAAAGAGCAGCAACATCCCTGAGTTATACTTCTGGTAGACTGGAAAAATAACTCAACCCAAACCTTCATTCATGTAAACTGTGTCAGAAAGGTTCAGCTCCGTGTCCTGGTGGTCAGAACTGCAGCTTCACGGCTCCAGCTTCCTCCCAAAAACAATCATTTTAGGCTAACTGATGAGTCTAAATTTATCCTGTTTATAAAATAAATTAAAATGCTTAAATGATAACCTATAAATGATCAGACAACTGAGTCACTGATCAGAAACTCCATGAAACTCAACTCACTCTCCCCTGACGTTGTCAAAGAAATAACCTTTCACTGAGAGCGTTTTCAGAAGCGACTCTGCTTCTCCACGAGACACGTCAAGTCTGTTCTGGCGTCCAAAAGCAGCTGAGTTGGATCAGATAACACAGCAGCTGAGCTACCGTCTTGATTTTCACTCAGCTCAGAACTTTCAGGTAAACTTGTGATTTCAAGAATCCAGCTGAACAGGCGCTCAGAAGCGCTCCACATCTAAAATGCTCACAGTTGGACCTGAGGACACTAGGAGGACAGAGCTTCGCTGAAAGATTTGTGATCAACAACATCATTGGGTTCTATCTAGGCATGCCACGATTATTGAAAAAAATCGATTTTTTAAAAATACGTTTCGAATCGATTTGATTAAGCCAGTCCTTCTCAAATAGTGGGGCGGGACCCCTTGGGGGGGGCGCTGTGCGATGCCGGGTGGGGGCGCATGTGACCACAGGGAACTTTTTTTTTTTTTTTGCCGTACTGGAATAAAGTGTAATTGCACACATACTCCAGTAGGTGGCAGTGGCGCTCTCATTGTCCCAGTGGGTTCAGGGAGTATTAGCTATATTGTGTCGGGTTTTTTGCACGGACATGTGTGCACGCAGCACAGAGCAGGAGATATGAAGTGACACCACTCAAGAGACACCAGGAAAAAATATTTAACAGGGATGAAAACAAAGATGGAGAGAGACGAAGATAATGAGACAAACGAAAGTCAGCAGAAAGTTAAGACGAGGAAATATGACGATGCTGATGTAGCGTTTGGCTTCACTGTGTCTACGGTGAGATTGATGCACTTTAAATCTTTACAGACTAAAAAACTATTTTCATAAATGTAATCTTTGTTATAAGTTGATCTAAATTTCTTTTTTTTGTTTCCTTTAATGTTAATAAGGATATGCTGTTATGCAGAGGTGTACTTACAATAATCTTATAGACAAATTATACTATTTATAGTCGCGGTGGCCTTAGTTATGCCTTAGTTTGTGCCTGGCTTATCTACCTCAGGAATACAAAAAAAAAAAAATGCATTCTCTGATGCAGTATTGATTTGGAAAGAGTAAGAAAAGAGCAGTCTAGTTATGTTTGTATAATGCCTTAGTTTAGGCTTAAAGTAGAGTTGACTTGTTATGTACTAAAGGAAAACTTTTCATACTATACTGATTTATTAAAAAGAGGGCAGTAGGTCTATTGTAAAAAACAAAAAAAAAGAAAAGAAAAAACAAAAACAGGATTTGGGAGTTGTTTTATCAACTCTCAATTACCGTTTTAGTTTTTTTTGTCTCTATTTTCAGATTTATGTCTTCCAGATGTGGCGTGGTTAGATACTGTTGCCTGGGGCTGTGTATACTCTCGCGTCAATGTGTCACAGTTATCTTTTCGCAGGTATGCCGCAGTTATTTTTGATTTATGCCCAATTTTGACGCGCGGTCTCCGCTATGTTATTCACTGCCACAACACAAGGGCAACAATCACGAACTAGCTAAACTTACTAAACTTATCTCTTGAGTTTTTCCTCTTCCTCACCGTCTCGGCCGTATCCAGACCCACATTCATCGCTATCTCCCTCCATGAATTACTAGAATATGTGCTGTCTTTGTAGTGTGGAGAACCAGAATCGTACAGATGTGGGTACTTCCTCATTTCTTCAATGACGCGCTCTTTTCTACGCGAATTTAGAATTGATCAATCAGAGGCCTCCTTTCTCTCCTCTCTGCAGCACTGTCTGTGGTCACCTACAATTCTGGGGAGGTGCACCGGAGTGTCTGTGTAGGGTGGAGGGGCATCTCTGCATCATCTGCATATGTGACGCAGACGACCTGACGTCCGATTATAAATTGGGCTTTTGTCCGGTTATGGGGTCTGATCCTCTGATTTTATCTGACAGAATTCACAGAGGTCGGGAAACAAAGCCCTTTAAAACTGTAAAGATTTAACCGTTAATTAACGGTTTTCCTGTTGTGATATTAAAATTGGGCGGCACAATGCCCAGCAGGGGCGGGGACTGAGGATTGACGTCATGTGGACTCTGCCACGGGCGCAGGGGCGGAGTCAGATGACACACCTACTGATAACGCATCACACAATGTTCAAACTGCGACCGGCAAAGAAGACCTGCTTGCTAACACACACACACACACAGATGCTGATAACATGTCACACATTTCTCTCCCTACTCGCTTGCAATGAAGACCTGCTTGCTGAGCTTTCTGGCACCATCGAGCGGTTGGAAAAAGGTACTACATCCCTAACACCTACTACACCTCTGAGTGGCAGATATGTCCATTCTGTCTCTGCCACGGGACACGTTGTCCGTGAGAATTTTACAGTTCCACTGGGCTGTACCGATACTGATGGTAAGAAATTTAAACATTCATTTCTGTTCTCTTCACATTGTCCTGTGTCATTATTAGGACGTGATTTGATCTGTGAACTGGGGTTATCACTTGTTTCGATGCCAGAAGGCCTCAAGGTAACCAAACTAGATTTAACTGATGTCCACTCGCTTGTGCGGTTGTCTGTCAACACCCCGTTGTATGTGTATAATTGGAACTCCCCGTGGGTGAAATCACCAGCCATCTGCTGCAGGCAGTGCGCGGGGTCGTTTCTCCCACGGGGACTGAGTTTGCCCCAAGCGGTTCAATTCATTGTACGTCACATTTGTCCCTGGGGCCTGATGCTGGTTATGAGCAGCAGTGGTACCGGGAGGGGACAAATTGTGAGAGATTGATAACACAACATCTGTACTGGTCAACGCACAAAAGCGCGTTGTCAGTGACCTTGACTCAAAGTCAAGGAGAATTGTTTACCGCTTGTGATTGTTCTGATGTGCATTATGATCTGCCTGCAGGGCGATGCAAATGTTTCAGGCGACTGCGCCCACATGTGGCCCTCTCAAAGGGCGTTGATGACACCTGGACTGACGTGGGCTCCTTTCTGACTGAATGTGTGGAGGCAGGTGACTGGGAGCCGACTCCTGACCCAGATGTTTTTTACAGTGCCGGCAGAAATGCATATCGTAAGTCGTTCGTTTTGGGGACACACGTGACGCGGTGTGTTCACCTGATAGAAGATATGGATTTCTGCCTGCTTACTGATGTTGAGTTTGACCAAATACCAGCGCTCCAGAGCGTCCCGTCGACGTTATGGGCAAAAGGCCCACACGATGTAGGGTTAATCAGAAACGTTGAACCAGTTGTGATTACACCAAAGTCTGATTTTAGGCCGTGTCAACAACAATATCCGTTAAAAGCGGAGGCGGTGATGGGAATTACACCTGTTTTCGAATCTCTGCGCGCCGCAGGTGTGATCGTCCCATGCCCTGACTCTCCTGTCAGAACTCCGATTTTTCCGGTGAAAAAAAGTCGTGAAAATGGCCAGCCGACAGAGTGGCGCTTCGTGCAGGACCTGCAGGCCGTCAACAAGGCCGTGCAGGCCCGGGCGCCATCGGTCCCAAATCCATACACTATAGTTTCACAGATTCCTAGTTCAGCGAAATGGTTTTCTGTGGTTGATCTGGCTAATGCTTTTTTCAGTATTCCTATCCATCCTGGTAGCCAGTTTTGGTTTGCTTTTAATTTCAGGAATGAGGCCTGGACGTTTACTCGTCTGTGTCAAGGTTATTGTGAATCACCGACGATTTACAATGCTGCTCTGCGACGCAGCCTTGAACCTTTGGAACTGTCCCCTGGGACAGTAATGCTGCAGTACACGGACGACGTGTTGTTAGCGTGTCCCACACAGCAGCAGTTGTGAGACCGACACGATCGCTCTTCTTCATCACCTGGCGAAGGAGGGCCACAAGGCCAGCCTGTCTAAGTTACAGTTTGTGAAACAGCATGTGAAATTTCTGGGACACTCTATTTCAGCTGATGGCAGATCGTTGTCGCCGAAGCGGGTTGAGGCGATCCAGCGTGTTCCCAGACCCCTCACAAAGAAACAGGTGATGTCTTTTCTAGGAATGTGTTCATACTGTCGGATGTTTATCGTGGGCTATGCGGAGTTGGAGGCTCCCTTGACCGCTCTCATTCATGGGAAAGGGCTGGCTGCGCACGATAAGGTCAGTTTGGACACCTGAGGCAGAAGAGGCTTTCCAGCGGCTGAAGCGGGCCCTCCAAACCACTCCGGCCTTGGGCCTGCCGGACCCCATGCGGCCCTTCACGCAGACAGTGAGTGAAAGGGAGGGGTTCATGACATCTGTTCTGTTACAGGAACATGGCGGGGCGTTGAGGCCTGTGGCTTATTTCTCTGGTAAGCTGGATCCGGTTGCGGCTGGGCTTCCCCGTTGTTTGCGGGCTGTGGCTGCTGCGGAGAAGGCCGTATATGCTTCACGCGATCTGGTAGGTTATGCTGATCTGACACTGTTGGTTCCGCATGCTGTGTCTATGATCCTGTTGGAGCAGAAAACATCACATTTGTCTGCTGCTGCTAGGTGGCTTCGGTATCAGACTGTTCTCCTTGATTTACCGAACATAACTGTGAAAACGCTGCAGTGTTTTGAATCCAGCCACTCTCATGCCAGGTCCGGAGGACGGCGAGCCCCACGACTGTGTGGCTGCAATTAATGAAGTTTGCACCCCGAGACCGGATCTTCAGGAGACGGCTCTGGTAAATCCTGACTTGGTTCTGTATGTAGATGGTTCAGCATTCAGGGATAAGCGCACAGGGAGGAACAGAGTGGGGTTCGCAGTCGTGTCAGACCATGAGGTCCTGGCATCCGGCTCCCTGCCGCATCAGTGTTCGGCCCAAGCAGCTGAACTGGTGGCTTTGACTGAGGCATGCAGATTGGCGAAGGGGAAGAGCGTCACGATTTACACGGACAGCAGGTATGGGTTCGGTGTTTGTCATGACTTTGGAGCGATTTGGAGATGTAGGCAATTTCTGAAGTCTGACGGGAAGCCTGTCCTGAACGCGGATAAGGTGAATGCTCTCTTGGAGGCCATTCTCCTGCCCAGTTTCATAGCTGTATGTAAATGTCCAGCTCACGTTAACGGGCCTGATCTTATTTCCGCAGGCAACGCTCGTGCGGATGCAGCGGCGAAAGTGGCTGCTCGTTCTCCTGTTAACTATTCTCTCGTCTCTGCAGTGGCTTCCCCAGGGGGAGATGACGTGGTCACGTCTCTAAGTGCGATGCAGACGTTCGCTTCCCCAGATGAGAAACGGTTGTGGCGGCGGGCCGGCTGTGGTCTGGTTGATGGCGTGTGGCGTGTGCAGGTGACAAACGACCATGTTTTGCCTAAACATTTTTCTCTCCATTTTGCTAGGCTGACTCATGGGGTGGACCATGCAGCACCGGGGGGCATGCTGTCGACCTTGACTAAGTACTGGTTCACGAAAGGGTTCCTCTCTTATGCGCAGAGGCTCTGCAGCTCCTGCGTTATCTGTGCTGCCCACAACGCGAGAGGGGGAGTGAAGATGCCGCTGGCTGCTCATCCGCAGCCTGACAGGCCGTTTGAGTACATCATGCTTGATTTCGTTGAACTTTCTCCTTGTGAGGGGAAGAAGTACTGTTTGGTGATTGTTGATATGTTTTCGAAGTGGGTTGAGGTCTTTCCTTCCTCTAAGGCTGACAGTTCCACAGTGGCGAGGGCTCTGCTGATGGAGATTTTGCCACGTTGGGGAATTCCATCTAGGATCTCCAGTGACAACGGCACCCACTTCGTGAACCAGGCCCTGGTGCAGGTAGGAAAATATTTGGGGTTTAGCCTCAAGAGACATTGTGCCTACCATCCTGCCAGTGGGGGCGCTGTTGAAAGGGAGAATGGTACTTTGAAGTCTAAATTGGCGAAGTGTTGTGCAGAAACAGGGTTGTCCTGGCTCAAGGCTCTACCGGTTGTGTTGCTGTACATGCGGATGCGTGTGCGGTCGAGGGCTAACCTGAGTCCGTTCGAGATCCTCTTTGGCAGACCACCGCCGATGGGAGTAGACGCACCAGATAAGTGCATCCTTCCATCAGCTGAATTGTGTGAGAACTCTGTGTTGTCGTATTGCAAGAATCTGCACTCTGTACTGACACAGATTACCTCACAGGTGAAAGCTGCCCAGCCGGTACCAGTGGGAGGATCTCTTCACAAGCTACGGCCAGGCAACTGGGTTCTGGTGCGGGACCTGGGTCGAAAGCATTGGAAAGCCAGGCGGTGGAACGGACCGTTCCAGATCCTGTTGACGACCCACACTGCTGTTAAGATAGCGGAGCGGGCGACTTGGATCCACGCCAGCCACTGCAAGAGGGTTCCTGGCCCAGTTTCCCGACCCCTAGGCTTTTTTTTTCCCCTTTACACCCTTACACCCTTACACATACACCCACTGAGCTCGAAGAAAGAAGAAACAAAGGTGAAGAAAAGAAGACATTGAATATATACAGGACTGTTGTGTGTTAATCAGAGTTGAGGATGTTGCATGTTAAAATGTTTAGGATGTTGATTTGTTTCTGTTATCAATTTTCTGTGTTTTTGGTTTCATGTACCAGGAGCCTGCTAGGTCACGGTCCACCCGAGATGTAGATGTAGGGGGTTCGTTCGTGAGTCGTAACATGCTCACGAAAAAGGGGGGACTACCGTAGCAACGGATGGTATCGGGCGATGGTAACAACGGCTCGTGGATTGGGCGTGACAAATAGCTGTTACGTTTGTTCGGCCTTACCTCATGCGTCTGACAGCGCTATTCCCCTCACTCCGTGTCCGCTCACCGGGGCAGAAACATTAGGGGTGTTAGTGGCGTTTACTGTGGGGATTAAGAGGGCGACTAGGGACGCTGGGGGTCGACTGAGGGTTGCAAACGTTTCAAGCCTGTTAAGCCAATGTAACGTGCACGTCCCTGATTATTCTGGGTTTATGATACGGTTTCCAAACGCTACAGGTCCTCCTTGGAATCCGAAGGTTTATGAATCTGTGTTTACCCGCGAATCCGACACTTTACGAAGCTCCCGTTTGTTTTTCTCGATCGTGTTCTGCTCGTGGGCGGTTTTCTGGGGATAGTGAGTGTAAGCTCACTAGGAATGCCACATGCGGACGTCGGGACGGTGACGGATGTCCCCATCCCCACCTATCCTATTTGAACATCTCCGAGCTTCTCACTCCGATTGATAATCTGGGTGTTACTGATAATCCTCGAGTTCTATTCCCTAGTTCTGATGGATTTGGATGCTTGCGGCGTCATGTGTGGGTTTGTGGCAAACATGTGTATCAACTTCTGCCTCCCGATTGGTGTGGAACGTGTTATCTGGCTAGACTTCTTCCACATGTGGGTATTTATGATTCGCTGACTCATCATCATGCTAATTACCCTCATTATTACTCTACCCGCTCTATTTCAAAGCGTGAGGTTCCGGCTCATAGAAATCGTGTTTCAGTGGGGGCGAAAGTGGTGGGGGGTTTGTTTCCTTGGTGGGGAACTGTAAACTTGGCCCATCAGATTGATGATCTGGCGATTGATCTGGAAAATCTTACTGCTGAATCCGCCGAGGGGTTTACTGAGATCACAACGGAGGTCCAAGCCTTGCGCAACATGGAGTTACAGGACCGCATGGCCCTAGATTTGATGCTGGCTGCCCACGGCGGCGTCTGCCATGTCGTAAGTGAAAGTTGCTGCACGTTTGTGCCTGATATTACTGATAACATGACTCATGTCATCTCACACCTGAATGGGTTGCTGCAGACGCAGCGCCAAAGGGACTCAGCGGAGTCCGGGGGGTTTGATCCGTGGACGTGGCTGACCTCAGGCTCATGGTACAGGGTAATTTTGAAGATGTTTACTCCAGTTTTGATTATTTTGGTTGTGTTTTTTCTTTTATTTATATGTGTGATTCCATGTATACGCCACATGATGCTAAAAGCAATGACGACATCTTTTTTGAGGGATCAGAGACCTGACCCCTTCCCCGATATCAACTGGGGCGGCGCACCTGCTGGTGCTTCTGAGAATTGAATGTTTCTTTGCCTTAGGTAGAATGTGGCCTTTTTTCCCACTGGGTTTTTGGCCTAGATTAGAGTAGATAGTCTCTAGAGGTCTTTTGCCGTTCCCCTTATTTCCGGGAATCTGACAATCTAAATTATACCAAATCCAAAATTCAACTTCTAAATTTAATCAGTCCAATCATTTTAACCAATCAACAAGATTCCAATCTGAGCTGCAAACTCGTTACATAGCTGGGGACGGGTGTTTGGCCGCTAGAGGGGGCACTTCCTATAGAGTAGACTGCGCACCATTATTCCCTGTTTAGCTCGCAGTTGTGAGCTGGGAACCGCGTGCTCTACTGCTGTGCCCAGATAAGCTTTCAGATATGCAAAGAAAATGAGGTGCAAAAAACAAAAGCAGGGATTGTGATATTAAAATTGATTTCAGGCTTCTGAGGCCTTCCTGACCTGGAGTAAAATCACTGACAGGGCTGGATGACATTTGATTAACTGTGATTAGACTCGTCTAAGACGAGGCCACTGTGTTGATATGATATTAAGGCGTCAACTTGTCTGCAGTTTGACGTGTGTCCCAATAAGATCAAGATTGTGTTTGTTCAGATATGGATGCAACTGGTTTCCTTAAATTACTGCTGGCCTGAGTGACGTTGGCATTCTCTGTTGGTTCTGGCTCTCGTGAACATCTTAATAAATCTCTGTGCACCTGCGTCAGTTTCTCTGTGCCTTAATTAACAGCTGAATTGAATGCTACACCACTGCATAGTATTACCAGCCTTCACAGGTAAATAAGATCCTGAATTTTTACTTAACACCTGTTTAAATGCACAAATGAACATCAGCATAAATGTGACGCTCCTTTTCAATACTTTTGGTCAGTCTGTATTATGAAGCTCCATTTAAATCATCATTACACTAAACAGAATCTACACAGCTGTGCACATCAGAGCTGACTGGGCTGCTTCGGTCTTCTGTCACATCAATAAACCCATCACTCGGTTTCAGCTTTCCAGAGACTGCTTTACCAGAACCTCTCTGTTTTTTTTGTTTTTTTTTTGAAGTTCTGATCCGGCCTTTCTACTCTTGAAGGTTATAAGTGATTTGCAGCTTGTGGTAAACCATCAGATTTGTTGTGATGACTGTAATTCTTTAGCCGGTTCTCTGATCTGGATGCAAATTCCCTTAAATAAACAGCTAAAATAGTAGTTCAGATGTGTCAAACATCTCCAAAACTGCATTAAAAAAAAAAAAAAAACCTCTTCTCCTGCCATAATGTGTTTAATGACAGGAAAATTAATAACAAGCAAAAACAGATGAAATCCAAGCGCGTGGAGCCGGTTTAAAGTTGCTGCTGTCGTGACGGCGTGGAGAGCAGCTCAGCCTGCGTTCATCCTCCCATGCAGTCGGCAGCTGAACAGATACTGGCTCGGCCTTATCGCTGGGAGCCACAAAGCGCCGAGAGCGGACGCTGAGAGGAAGCGGCTCCTCAGAGAGGCGGCTAATGACGGTCCCCGCTGATGGAGCCTGACACCGCGCCCGAGGCGAGCCTCTCCGTGGAGGACCAGCAGCTGGGCCCGCTGGGTAATTTTACAGATAATGCAGCACCTCCTTGTACTGCGGAGTCTGACTTGGCGTATATGGATATTAGCTTTCCAATTTAAGCTGATTTTACTTTCAAAGGACGACCGCAAACGTCTGAAATCCGATGGACAAGTGTGAGTCTCTCTGGCCACTCAAAGCCTCGAGTCTGAAGTCTCTGCATGAGAGCCTGGATGGGCCCCAGCAGACCCCCGGGACCCTGACCAGGGAGCAGCGGGTACCAGGGGTGAGTATTGGCAAGGACTCGCAATACGATATCTATCATGATACTTGGGTCACAGTACGATATTATGATATCGCAATATATTATGTATATATATATGATATTGAACATTCAGAGGACAAATTGAGTCAAAACTATTTGCTTTAAAAAAAAAAAAACCTATTTATTGTTTATTATTAGTGTTTTTGCACATTAAATAACCATTACAACCTACTGACAGCATTGTAACCACTGTAAGTGAGAACATGAAAGATAAAGTACCCTGAGTTACTGACAATGCACAAAAATATGAAAAAAATAACTTCTCCTATAGTGTCAGTTTAAACACTGATCTGAACATCATATGAAAATAAAATCGATATTATATTGGGCGGACGAAAATCGCGATATATTGCCACATTGATTTTTACCCCTAGTGGGTACAGATAACGGATAGGTGGCTGATCCAGCTCCAGTGGTGAGAATGCTGGGATGCATCAAAAAATAGACCCTATTGACCCCCTTGCCAATTCCCAGTTTAAGTTCCGCGGTTTTAGTTATTCAAGGATTTTTTAGAAATATAGAATTTAAAATTTTTTTTAAAATTGCGGAAACATCACAGGATGTTGTGCGCGTTCTCTCACAGTGAAGAAATGCTGTGAGCCAGCCTGGCCCCTTTAAGAAGGTGGCCTTATGGGTAATGGTGTGGCCTTATGGGTAATGTAGTGTGTGTGTGTGTGTGTGTGTGTGTGTTGTGGGACGGCAGAATGAAAACAGAGTTAGATAAAAAGTGTAGTGAGCATAAACAGCAGCCCAGCGTGTATAGATTTACATTCTCTGTTAACCGACAGGAGCCCAACAATACAACCTGTGTGATGTTACAAGTTCCTGCAGTGCCAGAATAAAGTGCTCGTTCCATGCAGAGAAAACCGGACTGTTTCTTTTGTTGTTGGTTAGCGTGTTAGCCGCTAATTATGAGCCAAAAATAGCACAATACCAGCGGTTTGTTTACTACGGTTCAGAGACCAGAGGCTGTGAAGGTAACAGAAGGACCACAGTTGAGCCTTTGTCTTGTTTCGCTGCAGTGCCTCGGGGAGGGGGGGGGGGGGGGGGGGGGGGGGCTGCTGGCCCACAATGTTATTCTATTGCTTCCCACATACAGATCAAACTAAAGACAGGTGGAAACCATCACAAAAACAATAAGAGTCTGGAATGATGAAACAACTGAAGCACTGAAAGGCTGCTTTGAATCGACAGACTGGGATTTGTTTTTGATACCTGTGGTAATGATCTGAACATGCTTACTGACGTGCTAACCTCTTACTTCTTATTTTGTGAGGGACACAGTGACACAGACTAAACAGATAACTATTCACCCAAATAATAAAAATGGGTCACAAGGGACATGAAAATTTGCCTAGTCCAAAAGAAGCAGCATTTCTGCAAGGGGACACAATCAGATGGGGGCTGCGGAGAAAGAGTTCAGAAGGATGGCCAGGCTTTCAAAAATCAAATACAAGAACAAAGTGGAGCGAAAATTAACATCTGGCAATGCAAGGGAAGCGTGGCAGGGTCTAAACATCATATGGACAGAGCTGCCAAACCCACAGTGGCCAGCCGCCGGACCCGCCCCCTTGCAGAACAACTCAACACCTTCTTCGCCCGGTTCAACAACAACAGCACGCCATCCAACTTTGACTGCCCAACCACCACCTCCCTCCACCAAGCCATCATCATCAACGAGCAGCAGGTAACCTCCATCCTTCGCCGGGTCAAACCACACAAAGCCTCTGGCCTGACAAAGCTAAGAGGCGGGTACTTAAGGACTGCTCTGCTCAGCTAGGTGGAGTGGTCACAAACTTTTTCAGTGCCTTTTGGACTCGGGAAGCATCCCCAATAACTGGAAAAAATCCACCATAATTCCCATCCCTAAAAAAAACCAGCTAAGGAGCTGAAAGACTACAGGCCAGTGGCCCTGACCTCTGTGTGTGTAGTGCATGGAGAGAGTCCTGTGTGACCTCCTGGCCAAAATGCTGTCACACAAAATGGATCCTTTTCAGTTTGCCTATAGGGCAAAAAGGGGTGTTGAGGACGCAAGTCTCACATTGTTGAATACGGTCACTAAACATCTGGACTCTCCACACCCCACACCAGGATCTTGTTTATGGACGTCTCCTCTGCTTTTAATACTGTGCACATAGACACCCTGCTGTATGCTCTTTTAGACCTCCAAGTTCATCCCACATTGGTTTTATGGATCAGGAATTTTTAAATGACAGGCCACAACAGGTGCTTTAAACGGTTTTAAATCACAGAAGCTGATTTTAAACCAGGTGTGCCCCAGGTTGTGTTTTATCACCTGTTCTTCTTCTCGTGTACACAAACAACATCACCTGCAACGTGAGGGAATCAGCCTTTTTAAATATGCGGATGACATGGCCTGGGCCCACCTGACTGATACCACTGCTCTGGACCGTTATCAGCAGCTGTTGAAAACCTGGCACAGACTTTTAACCAGCTATGTCTTGAGCTAAATGTCCAGAAGACCAAAGAGCTGTGTTGTGGGGGCAGAAGAGAGTCAGCAACCACTCTTTTTAACCACTCAGCATCCAGGTCAGCTGGGGAGCGGTCGAGTCTTTAAACCTTGGAACCAACCGGACAACTGCCTCTCTTTCTCGAGCATGCAGACACCATTTTAAAAAATCACAACAGCGCCTCTACCTGCTGAGGAAACTAAGGACCTCAACGTCAGCACACATGTTTTAACTCTGGTCTATCAGTCCCTCATCGAATCCATACTCACCTTCAACATCTCCTCC
>JAGFBZ010002649.1:0-27500 GCA_018398805.1 Hirundichthys speculiger
AGATGGTTCAACAGCTGCACCTCTGATGGTCTGGAGTTGATTAGACAGCTGGAACATCTGGAAAGGCTCCATCAATGCACAGCATCCCAACTTTTTTAGACTGGAGTTGTAATATGATGATTAAATAAATTGTTTGATGTTTTAACTTTGACTTATGTTTTTTCTTTTCGTTCTCACAAAAAGCTCCAGTGTCGGTCCTGTGTCCGCAGCAACAGTTTTTAACTCCCACCTCCTTCTGCTGCCCTCCTCAATGAGGTACATCTGCTGAACGTCGTCCACAGCTCTGACAGTGAGGCTGACGACTAATCTAACTGTTACTGTGACCAGGTACAGACGAGCTCAGGTCTGCCTCTGGGCTCACGGGTCTTGCTGTCTGATCCGCCACCGCCACCGCCTGACCGCTGGGGTCCCTCGGTTCCGTACCTACACTGCTCAGCACCAGCCTGGACCACCTCCACCCGCTAACCCCTCCTCCCCCGAGCCAAAGGGTGGCGTTGAGGTGGTGAAGGAGCGCACGTTGTCTGCCTTACAGGTACAGGAGACGGAGACATGACTGAAGATTCCCACCGGTTTACTACAGCTGCACTTATGATCTAGTAACCTGCATGACCCTGAACTTCACATCTGATTGTTGACATTCTTCCCTCCTTCCAGCATGCAGGCGAGGCGGGGCGGCGGTGGGGTCAGAGGTCGGCTCAGACGGCCAGCGCCACACTCAACTACTGGTGGGAGAGGTACGAGGAGTTTGTGGGACTCAATGAGGTCCGCGAGGCTCAGACGAAAGTCACTGAGGTCAGCAGACAGTAAGAATAATCTTTGCTGTTAAGTTGATCCACATAACACACACATATACCTAAGATCATTACATCAATACTATGAATAAAACCAAAAAACAGTTTTGACTTTTTAAATGAACAGATATTTATTTTTTCCAATGAAAAACTATTGACAAGCCTCTCAAACATTTTTGTAAAGCTATCAAACAAACCCATTTGATATCTCACATTAACTTAAATAAGGTTCATTACTGACTGATATAAAAAATAAAGGCTCCTTGAACTGATGGAAATACATGCATCAGAATTACAAACTGAAAAAATTAATTCCTCAATGACAATAAAAAATAATGCACAGGTCATAATGTACTGACACAAGTTAGACTTGTCTGTGTAAATAAACTGAAAAAGCGCACTCATAGTAACAAAGAAATTACGTTTAAAGGATTTTGGCTTGTGGTTCCACTCAAATGAATACCTTTAATTAAAGTAAATGAGGTTCAGTAGTTTTTGTTTTTTAATCTCATGGAAGCTTTAGATGAGAGAGATGATGGCGATGAGCAGAGAGGAGAGGGGGACTTGCTGCTGGTTAGCTCACGTTAGCACGATTTCAAAACTCCATGGAAGCAATGGTTATGTTTCAGGTGGCTGATCAGGTTTGACGTATTAAAGCTTGTGCTATTTTTCCCTCCTTCGCTTGGAGCATTTGTCACAAATAACCAGCGAACTATCTTCCTCTGAAAATTTTAACGAAGTTCTACACCATCGCTGCCATGGTTTTTTTTTTTTCCAGTGCACTGTCCCGCAATGCTGCACTCAAGGTGTAACGTAAATTCCTCCGTTCCCTCATTTGCTAGTCTTTCTTTCGGCCTTTTCTATTTTTTTCTATTTTTTTATGTGTAACATGTGGGAAAATACTGCAAATATCAATTAAAGTCAGCAACTACTAAAATTATGACCGAGTTAACAAGTTGTTTTCTGGCATGAGGGGGTATTCTTGATTTTCTTTTCTGAGTAATCGTTTTTCTGATTATGCCAACGTCACTTGAACATAACATTTACTGTCGGTCATTCAAGGCTCAGAGGGAGCGAGGCACTGCCGTGTTGACAAAAATATATAAATATATATATGTTATCGGGGCTATTCGTCATGATATCAGACTTATCGGGATGACGTCATAATTTCCTGTTATCGGCCCGATAGTTTTCGGGCATCTTAGATCCTGCTACTTAGAAGTTCAGAATCAGTGATGCTGATGATGAAAGTCTGCAGTGGCAGCATTACAGTCTGACGCTTCGGTTGTTCATAGACAACATTGGGATGTTTCCTTTGTTGGAGAAGTTGTGTATCTGAGGTCCTTAATGGTACAATGAAGCGACGGATGTGATTCTTCCAGGCTGAGGCGGCGTTCATGGTGGCCAGGGGGATCGTGCGGGAGGCTCACGCCGGCCTGGAGGCCCTGCAGGGCCGGCTGAAGGAGGTCAGAGACCGTCTGGACCGAGTCTCCAGGGAGGAGGCTCACTACCTGGAGCTGGCCACGCTGGAGCACAAGCTGCTGCAGGTGAGCCGAGACGATTGATAGTCCAACAGTCCAACGTACCTGACGATGAACCGCTCAGTCCCCGAGTTCTTGTCCCGACTGCAGGAGGAGCGTCGTCTCCGGACTGCGTATGAGAGCGCCGAGAGCTCGGAGAGGGAGAGGTTTGGCTTGTTCTCGGCGGCCGTCAGGGAGAGAGCCACGAGAAGGAGAGGACGAGGGCGGAGCGCACCAAGAACTGGTCGATCGTCGGCTCCGTGCTCGGGGCCCTGATCGGCGTCATGGGGTCGACGTACGTCAACCGCGTTCGCCTTCAGGTGAGGAGGGAGCTGCTCCGCAGGAGGGCGCGGCCGTGAGGTCGCCGCTATTCACGTGTGTCGCCGTGTCTCTGCAGGAGCTGAAGAACCTGCTGCTGGAGGCCCAGAAGGGTCCGGAGAGTCTGCAGGAGGCCCTCAGGGTCCAAGCCGGGAACCATCGCTCCCAGCAGGATGAGCTCCGGACGCTCATCGACAGCCTCAGGGCCGCCGTGAACGACGCCCCTCAGGAGAAGGGGGGGCCGACTCCGGCCTCACCCTCTGTGTCTCTTTCAGCCTTAAAAAGACCTCCAAGTCGGCAGCCGGAGGACCGAGTCCCTCCTGGAGTCGTTGGCGCCGCAGCTCGGGCGGCTGGAGCAGGGCGTCGGTAGAGTTGAGGGCGACCTGGCGGCGGTGAGGAGGCTGCTGGAGACCAGACCCCGAACTGAACCGCAGACTGAACCACAGACTGAACCACAGACTGAACCACAGACGGGTCAGCTGCAGCTCCAGGGACCAGAGACGGGGGACCAGTGGGAGTCTGAGACGTTGGTGAGGAGTCTCCAGGAGACCCAGAGGACGCTGGGTGAAAGGATCAGGACAAACACCGTCTACAACGCCATTTTTACATACATACACGGCCACCGCCATCACCGTCTCTGCCGTGTACCTGCTGCTCAGAGGAACCGGGTAGATGCGACCGGTCCAGTCTGAAGGTGCTGTAAAACCAGTGAGCTCTGGGAGTGATACACAATAAATTACTGCAGACGTTAAATGATCAGTTTCTCTAATAAACTGGCCACAGGTGCTGATCTGGGACCTGAGTAATGATGATACAGCTGATGGGTACGTGCCCAGTTAGTCTCGTACCAGATGGTGTCTCGACTAAATCCTAAAACCGCCAGCCTTGCAGGTAGTTCTCCAACTGAACCAGCGTTAAATTAAAAATGAAAAAAAAAAAAGGTGAACCACCACCTGAAACACCTGTCCTGCTTCGTCTCACATGACCCCATCACACCCAACAGATGCTCCACTAATGAACTACATTTCTGTTGTAAACATATGCTCGTTTAATTGTGCCAGTTGGTAATTTAATCATTAAACACAAGTTGTGCTCAAGACGGCGGTGATTTTAAACAGCTGAAGGTGCCATATCAAAAGTGGAGATTTATTTGGGGATTAATTTATTTGCATTAATTTACACTGGTAAATTAAGATTTAAAAGAAGTTATATGTTTAATGCAACCACGTGTAGGGACCGTTAACGTGCACTGCAGAGGATCACTTTTCTAATCCTCATTTACTTGAATGTGTTGCTGTGAGTTCTGTACACTAAACTGGACAATATCTGCTGTTTATTAAATGGTCATGTGATAAACTGTCTGGATGCTTGTCTTCTGCCTGCTTTAAAACTAAACTTTAGTTAAGAGTCCTACATGATGGCAAACAGTTTTAATCGGCTGTGGGAGGTGCGGGATGCTGTTGTGATTCCAGCTGCGGCCAGCAGGGGGCAGCAGCTGAGCGCGTTTCATCCACGACACTTCATATACATTTACAAGAAGAAAAGACATTAAAAAACAAGAGTAACCTTTCAAAAGAAGAATACAAACAATATTCTTTATATATGTATCAGAATAATAACTGTTAAACGAATAAATACTGGTGTTCAGGAAGGAGTGTTATGTTTCTGTGGGTTTCTGTGCTTTATTGTCGTCCATCCAACACTTGTTGTAAATGGAAACCCCATCCTAGACTCGTTGTGGGAGGAAATCCCTGCAGCCAGTGGAAACACTGAAACCCGCGGCCCGGTTCGGGTGTTCCCGCCTCCACGTGCCTCTGGCGTCTCTTTGTGTGCTGGAAAAGCCACAGCAGCAGGTGTCGGGTCTTTACATAGCACAATGACTAACCGCTGTGAAGTGATCCAGGCTGCCAACTGTGTTCCCGCCAAGAGAACATTCCTCCCAGCAGGGAAGATGTGACCGCATCGTTACCTAAACTTCTCCCTTTAACCTCCATAAAGCCCCGCAGAGGTGACGAGGAGACCAGGCTGGGTTTTTCCAGAGTCAGAAAACGTTGCTGTGAACTCAACGACCTGTCAGGACATCCGAGTCACGTGACGACGACCCCCCACCCAGGTGTGTGTGTGTTTCTGCTCCTGCAGGTGTACAGTATCGACGTCAATGACCTACTTGGCACCACAGAGTCCGTTTTCCTTTAACATCAGAAAGTCTTTCCACTCCCTCAAACCATGAACAATCTGCTCCTGAACCTAACGGCTGTAGAGGTGGAGGATTTCCCAGCATGCATCAGGCTTCATTCACAAACTTCAGACACTCAGATTTGAGGTTGTGATGCAGTTAAGATCTGCATGAAGGGCCTCGGCTCTTCTCACCTCTAAACGTATTAGTAAGCCCACATCACTTCTGTGGAAACGTTTAACTCTTCTGCTCGTGATCGCTTCCTCAGATAAGATAGTTGTCAGCAAACCTGACTGTTTTACTAATGTCACATGTCAGTTTGGGGAGAGAGGAAGAAAACGAGAAGGAGGAAGAAAGAAGCAGACGAGACATGAAGGGAGGAACAGAAAAATGCTGAAAAACAGTGAAGGAAACCAGGAGGAGAGCCGTAAACGTCTGGTCACATGACGGTGACGTGAGGAGTCTGAAACCAGCTTTCAGTTGGTGCAGAAAGAAGATGATGTTGGAAGGACTGACATCAGTTTCCTGCAAAGCTCAGATCTGCTTCTGGAGATTTAACGTCTCAAGGGTGCTTCAGCGTACACCGACCCATCAGGACACCACCTCTACGGAGCAGGTCCTCTCTCAAACACCAGTCAGGTTCTGGAAACAGATCACCTGAGGTCCAGATCACCTGATGACCTCCTGGAATACGGTCAAACCTTGACCGTACTTGCTTTGTGGATCATGATAACTCCGAGATAAGACTGTGGGTACGAATACAGTCTTATCACGGAGTTATTAATAAAAAATAGGGCTGGGCAACGATAAAACAGTTTAATCAATATTAATCGCATTATTTTCCTGATTAATCATGATTAATCGCATTGTATACAAAAAATCAAAGAATGAATTTAAAAGTAGTGTAAAGGTCACTTTTATTTAAATGTTCTGCTGCCATATGAACTAAAGTGTCATAACATTTGTTGTTCAAACACTTTTAACATCAGCACTTGTCAGTAACACATATTTAATGTAAATCTCATCTTAGAAAATGTAAAATAAAATACAGCTTATTGTCCACTGCCAGGGGATTAATGTCATCCTGTTTTTATAAAAAATAAAAATAAAAGTCTACAAACAAAATCCAACAAAATGATTATGTCTCAGCACAATCAGAACATTAAAACAGGTAATTTCTGAGGTAACAGCAGAAACTTTTAACGGGGAGTTCAACTTGTCAGTTGTTACAAATAACCTTGTTTCTGTTGAATCCTCCCTCTGGGAGAACTTTAAAATGAAAATGTCCATGTCTAACACAAAACGAACGAATAACTGCCAGGTTTTTCTATATTTCAATTTTAGACTTGGATCAAAAATACTAAATTAAAAAACGGGCCACAGAACTGAATTTGTTTTATAATGGAGGACTGGACTTTCTGTTGTCATTACACATCTGTGCCACTAGATGGAGCTGCACTGCAGTAACCAGCTAGAGAACAGCAGGACAATGAACACATGGAGCAGATCTGATGGAACATGGAGGAATGACGCCAAAGTTTTGTTGCAGTCCAGAATTTTATTTTAGACAGAATTGTTAATATTTCTACCTGAGTTGCTACCTGAACTGTAAAGTTCACAGATTTTTACCATTCTCCATGTCTGTTTTAGCTTTTCCGCATGTTTCCTGCCAGTTCTTTTCCGGTTCCGCAGCAGCCAGAAACAGACTTTTCAAAACAAAAGCATGTTAGCAACATGCGTTAACATGCGATAAAATTGATTTCGGTGTTAATAAATAAATGAAAACATTTATAAATAAAAACAAACAAAGTGAGAATAATGTGTCTTCCCTCCTTCAACAGATTTTCTTCCTACGGCTGGTGTGTTGATGGCGTCTGGTGATAAAAACGTGTAAATCTCTGAACTTTCAGCCTCAACTGCTCGTTCATAAGGAGACACATTAAAGCTGATGACTTCAGTTACGCAATATAACTTCCACTTATTCAGAAAAAGCAAGTGAGTGTTTAAACCTGACTAATCACCACATGATGCAAGCGTTTATATTTCCTCATGTCTCTGATTAATTAGGTTAAATGTTCCTGTATTTTTTTTGCCTAAAAACCGTCAGCAGCAGTTTATAAAAATATCTGTTGAGTTCAGTTTCCTGTTTTTACACACAAGCCTTTAATTATTTGGGTTTTAACATGATGTAAAGGAAATACATTTTTACAAGCTGGTTCAACCTGATGAGTTTTTTTGAATAACATGTCAGCGACAAGTTTTGATGAAAACAGCTGAGAATGACATAGAAGCATCTTTTCAACCACACTGGAAAAAAAAAAAAATCTTTTTTCCCCTTTAAAAGAAACTTACTTACCTCTTCATCAGGCTGTTATGTAACTTCTGCTTCTCATCAGTCTTTTAGGAGGGTGAAGGTCACTTGATATGTTATTAAAAGCTGATGTGTATTAATTTATTGATTATTGGTGAGCTTCACTAATGCCAACCAAACTTATCTAACGGGAAAACTCGTTTTTTCCTAATTTTGCAAGTCATAGCCAGTAAAAATGGCGTCATTACACATCTGTTAACAACCATCGCTGACTTTTTCTTGAGTGGAGAAAAACAGGTTAAACAAATCAGATCTTTAAATGTAGTAAAGCTCTCTGACTGCTCATCATCCTGGTTTTATTCTGTTAAAGGCCCAAAGTGACAAAAACAAGGAAGAAGCTGAGATGAGGAGGTGAACGGTTTAGAAAATCTCATTTCAAAAAGGATTTGAAAAACACAGCAGGGAAATGCTCACTGAGATGAACTTCAACAGAAACATCGGAGTTCTTCCTACGTGACAGCGGTTGTAGGTGACCCCTCTGGCTCTTCACACGCTTTCATTTGTTTACCTTGTTTACTGGAAGTTTTTCTGAACAGCTGTGTTTTTAAATTCAAATTTTATTAGTCACATTTACAATCACACAATCACACACTGACATGCAGTGAAAAGCTTTTTTAAGACCGTCTGTGACTGTATGGGAATAGGAAAGGGTGAAACGTAAAGGTATTCAAATAAAATAAAAATAAAACAGAACAATATAAATAAAAAATGAAAATAAAATAAAATAATATGTAAAAAATAAACCAGAACAACATAAAATAAAAATATAAATAAAATAAAATAATATGTAAAAAATAAAACAGGACAAAATAAAATATAAATGTAAATAAAATGAAAATAATATGTAAAAAAAAAAAAACTGGAACAAAATAAAATAAAAATGTAAATAAAATAAAATAATATAAAATAATATGTAAAAAATAAACCGGAACAAAATAAAATAAAAATGTAAATAAAATAAAAGAATATCTAAAAAATAAACCAGAACAAAATAAAATAAAATAAAATGTAAATATTAAAGCAGAACAAAATAAAATAAAAATGTAAATAAAATAAAATAAAATAAAATACTTTGTTAAAAACAAAACAAAGAAATGAATAAAAATGTAAAAAAAAAAAAAATGTAAAAAATAATGATGAAAAATAAAATAAAATGTAAAATATGAAATAAAATAAAATTTAAGCCAAAATATGGTGACAAGTGAAATAAAGTGACATTTGCAATAAGTAATATGATCTTAACGGAAATATTTCATAAATATAAGAATCAAACTGTAATCAAACATAGTCCTATATTTGAACTACTGATGTCATAGATTCTTGCTCGAAGATTCTTGCTTTCTTTCCTTCTTTACATGTACACCGGTTTAAATAGTCAAGCTCTGCGTGACTTTAAATACACTCTCATAAAGAAGTTTGTTCTCATGAACCCTGGTAGAGGAACTTCTCAACCTGACTGTTGTATATTATTTATTTTATAAACCATTTTATGTTCTGACACCACAAAGACTGTAAGAAAACTGGTCTGGCGTCCCAGTGGAGGTGAAGGGGTGGAGTCAGTGGTGGAGACTTTCTAACACGTTTTAACAGGAGTACATATTTTAATAAAGCATTTTGATTAAGGTGAGTTTCTCTTACTTTAACATCAGGGAAAAAGAAAATACTGAATGTTGAGATCAAGATAAAGAAGGTGAAAACTGACTCCTTCAGCTCCTGTTGTTTCCATAAACACAGACCAGCAGGATTTCTCAGGACAGTGAATGTTTCTCAGAGAGTCTTTTTTTAAACTTAAATTCTTCTATTCAGGTCAGAAACGTGGTGTTGTGTTTGCTGGTGGTGTTTAACACCGTAATCCTCTCAGAATCAGGCATAAACTGTTATTCTGAACAAACTTTGCTTACAGGATTAAAAGTGACCCGCAGGCCCGTCTGGATCAGGTTTCAGGTTTGTCTTGTGACCAGGTCCTGATGACTCACGGCTGCTGCGGGTTTCACCTCTAACATCTGAGTTTCCAGCTGCTAATGAAAGTTTGGAGCGAAGGAACGTTTGTGCGTCCAGCTGGTTTCTGTCCAGGCTCTGGTGGCTCTGGTGGAGCTCTGGTGGCTCTGGTGGAGCTCTGGGGTAGCTCTGGGGTAGCTCTGGTGGAGCTCTTGGGAAGCTCTGGTGGCTCTGGTGGCTCTGGGGTAGCTCTGGTGGAGCTATGGGGAAGCTCTGGCAGCTATGGGGAAGCTCTGGTGGAGCTCTGGAGCTCTGGGGGAGCTCTGGTGGCTCTGGTGGAGCTCTGGGGTAGCTCTGGGGGAGCTATGGGGAAGCTCTGGCAGCTATGGGGAAGCTCTGGTGGAGCTCTGGAGCTCTGGGGGAGCTCTGGTGGCTCTGGTGGAGCTCTGGGGTAGCTCTGGGGGAGCTATGGGGAAGCTCTGGCAGCTATGGGGAAGCTCTGGTGGAGCTCTGGAGCTCTGGGGGAGCTCTGGTGGCTCTGGTGGAGCTCTGGGGTAGCTCTGGGGGAGCTATGGGGAAGCTCTGGCAGCTATGGGGAAGCTCTGGTGGAGCTCTGGAGCTCTGGTGGAGCTCTGGAGGTCTGGTGGAGCTCTGGGGGAGCTCTGGAGCTCTGGGCGAGCTCTGGGGGAGCTCTGGAGCTCTGGGCGAGCTCTGGTGGAGCTCTGGGGTAGCTCTGGGGGAGCTATGGGGAAGCTCTGGTGGAGCTCTGGAGGTCTGGGGGAGCTCTGGGGGAGCTCTGGAGGAGCTCTGGTGGCTCTGGGTCAGCAAGTTCAACGGCCCGAGCAGCCGTCAGAGTGGGTACGTGCCCATGGACACCAGGTCACGGGGTCAGTGAGGAGGGAGAGTTTATTCCTGTCCATCTGTGTGAGAAATACTGTGACAGCAGACGGTGGAGGGGGAGGGGGGTTCTTGGACCTTGAGTCACATTTTCAGTTTTTGCTCTCGTCATCAAAAACACTCACACTCGTCTTCCTGAGAAACGACTGGAACTTCGAGATATGAACAGCATCATCGCTGAACAACTCTGGGGATTAAAATAACGCTTACAACCACATAACTTATGATCAGCACTCCAGGAGGACTCTGTGTGCTTTGTTCTTTGTCTTTGTTCCCCCTGTACTTTTATATATTTACTAAGATAACTGGATGTCACATGTGCACTTCTAGAAAAAGGACGTAGTGAGTGAAAAAGTTTATCTTAAAGCAGTTTGGTTGGGGGCGGGGGATGTTGTAGGAGTATCTGCTCATAGATGGGATGCTTTAGGAGGCGCTACAAAGCCTGAAGGAGGCGTGAATGTAGCAGCGCATGTTTGAAATACAAGTTGACGCCATCTCCTGAGGTCTGAATGAAACGGTGATACGTCTCTCCTTTCAACCGTGACTGTTGCTCCCAGCAGCAAGTTGTAGAGGGTCGAATCACCCCCCCCCCCCCTAAAACCAGGATGCATTGATGCATGCAGGCCTAGATGGATGGGTTACAGCAGCCATTCCCAAACTTCAGAATACCAAGGCCCAATTTGAAATGTGAAAAATCTCCACAGCCCACTGAAACCTTTAATCACAACTGTGATCAACATACAGGACTAGGAACCATGATCTGATATTAATGTAAGGGGTCAACAAATAAGGTGACACTTGTCATATTAAGTTAAGATGACAGTAGAATAACACTTAACTGGTTTGTTTTATTACTTCTTAATGTTTTTTTTTAATAATGTCATGAATATTTTACAGTAATTAAAAACATATTTAAAAAAGATTGAAGATTTAAAAAACACATTTGTTTAATTTTAATGACCTCTCACGGCCCACCTGCAGTCCCACGACGGCCCACCAGGGGGCCGCGGCCCACCCTTTGGGAATCACTGCTCTACAGTATGTTAAAAATATGAGGAAAAACTTGCTGCCAAATGGTCTTTATTATAAAACAAAAACAGGTCCTTAAGGTGCAAATGTTTTTTTTCTCCCATTTCAATATTTCAGTCCCCCCCAGCAGTCGGGGGTCTCCTCCAGCTCTGGGTAACTGCAGCTTTCATCTTCCTTCATGCTTGTTTTAAACATTTGATGACGCAGTTGTTAGCATGACAGAAGCGACAGCCATGTTGCCATGTTTGATTGATTTCCTCAGATACATATCAGGCTCGTTTGTGGTAGATTTTAAATGGGGTTCACTGGAAACCTGGAACGGTTTTGAGCGTGCGTGAACTTTGAAAGAGCGTCGTTCACAACTGTCCAAATGAACTCGTTCTCACGCCCCCCGCTGGTGAAGGAGATAGAGAGCGCGCTCAGTTCACGTTAGCATGAAATATGAACTAGTTGGTGAACTTTTGTTCAGGTACAACACTGGCTACAGGTTTTCTCTGCAGTGATTCTGAAGTCTCAGAGTTCTGGCTGAAGGAGCTTCTTGGCTCCTTGTGTGTCACGGATGTGAAGTCTGACTATAGAGACCAAAACTCTTCTTCGTA
Organism: Hirundichthys speculiger; assembly: GCA_018398805.1. Taxonomy (NCBI): domain Eukaryota; kingdom Metazoa; phylum Chordata; class Actinopteri; order Beloniformes; family Exocoetidae; genus Hirundichthys; species Hirundichthys speculiger. The sequence continues at coordinate 11,640 of JAGFBZ010002649.1, forward strand.
CCAGGCCGTGAGTGTGTTTGTAAAGTCGGAACGTTTTAACGTTAAGTTCAGTGGGGCTCAGTTTGTAGGCAGCACCTAGTGGTCAGTCGGGGAACTGCAATAAAGCCTGTTTCCGCATCGTTGTCAACCCAGCGGTGGGGATGTTGGTGCTTAATGTCAACAGAAAGTTGCTTGTTTACTGCTCAATCGAGTGTGAACCTGCTAAAATGACATCTAGACTTCCTGAGTTTGTGACAGCTGAAGTCAATTTTGAACCTTTGAAAGTCAGAAAAAGCATAATATGGGACTCTTAAAGACACACTCGTGAACAATGCAGCCATGTTTTAAGGTGTTCACGTCTTCATATCAGTGTGAATTTCTTTTCTTCTTATTTTTTATTTATTTTTTTTTTTCCTTGGGCTCTGAATAAGGGGGTCTGGAGAAAACTGAATGACAGCTGGAGCCAGTAAGAGTGAAAATAAAAAGATCCTTTATAAGCGATACCAGCGTGTTCGTGTCACTGACAGATCTGAGGAGGATCTCCTGCTATTTCAGTTCATATTTTAGTTCACTCAGTAACTTTCCCGTCATGTGAGCAGGTCGGGTCCGGTTGAACAGATCCAGGAGGGGCTCTGAGCCCTCCCCCAGCACACTTTAATCCTACTTCAGACTGGATGAATGATGCATCCCTTTGCAACACGTCTGCACTGGGAACGGTGCCACACCAGTGGCATGTGTTCCAGTTTAAACTGGAGAGCCAGTCTGGTCTGACGGGAAGCATTGTCACGTTACATAACCGGCATGGCTGATAATGTGAGTTATAAATAGGAGAGATGTTAGCCGGCATGCAGATCCATAAATAAAGACTTTGTGGCTCTCAGGCCTCCAGCAACAGGTAACAAGCAGAAATACCAACAAAGGTGTCCACAGACAGGTAAACCGCCTGGGGACGTTTCAGCCGTAGCAACCCTCCTTAGTAACACATGTGCGTACAGATCTGTCTCTTAGCAACCCTGCTGACGGCTCTTTGTCTGGACGACGAGCAAACAAGTGTATAAATAAGAGGAGACAAAAGAGCAGACGGGCGGGTCAACGGACTCTCAGAGGAAGCAGCCGTTCATCTTTTAGCTCTATTTACTTTTAAATCTATTTACATTTCTACCGTCGCTACAACAGCCTGAGCTGCAGGACGGTTGCAGATCTCTGTTTGCTCTCCTTTTGTTGAGAGGTTGCTGTGTTTGAACTGCTTTAACTGAAGCAGCTGAGGCCTTGTGACATCACAAACCTCTTTGATAGACCCCGCCCCCATTACTCCTCATATGCTGAGCAGAGATTAAGTCCTGGTTTCACCAACGTCACACATCTGATGCCAGGTTTCTTCTTCTTCTGCAGGACAGATCTGTCATCCAACCAGCTGTTCATTTCTATCATCTGATAGTGAAACTTTACTTCTTTGCCGTTCATAAAGGCGTTGTGAGAAAAGGACTCGAGAGCAGACAAACTTTCCAACTTTAATCAACTGTAAAGCAGCTGAGTTTTGGTTAAACAGTGACGTGAAGAGAGAAACCAGAGTTCAGCTGATCTGTTTACTGCAACATGTTTGATGTAAAGTTTGTTAGTTTTTTCTCCTTAAAGCTATTCAAGTAGTTCTAAAACTACATACTTTTTTCTAAACTAAAGAACAAAAACGGAATGGTAAAGGTGATTAAATGGAAAAAATTAATAACACAAACAGTAGATTATTGTTTGCGACAGTTCAAACTAAAATAAATAAAAACTCAAGTAGCAAAAACAGTTCAGATCAGTTTATAACACTGACTTCTTAATTCAGTGAATCCACTTCATCCCAGTAGAGTCCAAAATCCATGTAGTGACACTTCACGAAAAACAGTGTTTTTCAGGAATCCACCTGGTGGCGTTGAATCTTTACTACAAAGGTGTAGGAAAGGTTACCCTGATGGACCAGTCTGGACCAGTCAGAGCCAATCAGGACCAGTCTGGACCAGTTAGGACCAGTTAGGACCAGTCAGGACCAGTCTGAGCCAGTCAGGACCAGTTAGGACCAGTTAGGACCAGTCAGGACCAGTCAGAAGCAGTCTGAGCCAGTCAGGACCAGTCAGGACCAGTCTGGACCAGTAAGAGTCAGTCAGGACCCGTCTGGACCAGTCAGGACCAGTCAGGACCAGTTAGGACCAGTTAGGACCAGTCAGGACCAGTCTGAGCCAGTCAGGACCAGTTAGGACCAGTTAGGACCAGTCAGAAGCAGTCTGAGCCAGTCAGGACCAGTCTGGACCAGTCTGGACCAGTTAGGACCAGTTAGGACCAGTCAGGACCAGTCAGGACCAATCTGGACCAGTCAGGACCAATCAGGACCAGTCAGGACCAGTAAGAGTCAGTCAGGACCAATCTGGACCAGTTAGGACAAGTTACGACTAGTCAGGACCAGTCAGGACCAATCTGGACCAGTCAGGACCAGCCAGGACCCGTCTGGACCAGTCAGGACCAGTTAGGACCAGTTAGGACCAGTTAGGACCAGTCAGGACCAGTCAGGACCAGTTAGGACCAGTTAGGACCAGTCAGAAGCAGTCTGAGCCAGTCAGGACCAGTCAGGACCAGTCTGGACCAGTAAGAGTCAGTCAGGACCCGTCTGGACCAGTCAGGACCAGTCAGGACCAGTTAGGACCAGTTAGGACCAGTCAGGACCAGTCAGGGCCAATCTGGACCAGTCAGGACCAATCAGGACCAGTCAGGACTAGTAAGAGTCAGTCAGGACCAGTCTGGACCAGTTAGGACACGTTAGGACCAGTCAGGACGAGTCAGGACCAGTAAGGACCAATCTGGACCAGTCAGGACCAGTCAGGTATTAAATCAGGGTTGAAGAGGTTTGTGCAGAATCACTGATTATCTGCTGATGTTGGAGCGGCTGGTTCTGGTTCGAGCCATTGGTGAATGAATGAATAAAGACCTCTGTAGTCATCTGACCATGGAGGTCTCCTGACCACGGAGGTCACCTGACCATAGAGGTCACCTGACCACGGAGGTCACCTGACCACAGACGTCTCCTGACCATGGAGGTCTCCTGACCACGGAGGTCACCTGACCATGGAGGTCTCCTGACCATGGAGGTCTCCTGACCACGGAGGTCACCTGACCACGGAGGTCACCTGGCCATGGAGGTCTCCTGACCACGGAGGTCTCCTGACCATGGAGGTCTCCTGACCACGGAGGTCACCTGGCCATGGAGGTCTCCTGACCATGGAGGTCTCCTGACCACGGAGGTCTCCTGACCACGGAGGTCACCTGACCACGGAGGTCACCTGACCACGGAGGTCTCCTGACCATGGAGGTCTCCTGACCACGGAGGTCTCCTGACCATGGAGGTCACCTGACCATGGAGGTCTCCTGACCATGGAGGTCTCCTGACCATGGAGGTCACCTGACCATGGAGGTCTCCTGACCATGGAGGTCTCCTGACCACGGAGGTCACCTGACCATAGAGGTCACCTGACCACAGAGGTCTCCTGACCATGTAGGGTCACCTGACCACGGAGGTCTCCTGACCATGGAGGTCTCCTGACCACGGAGGTCACCTGACCATAGAGGTCACCTGACCACAGAGGTCTCCTGACCATGTAGGGTCACCTGACCACGGAGGTCTCCTGACCACAGACGTCTCCTGACCATGGAGGTCACCTGACCACGGAGGTCACCTGACCATGGAGGTCACCTGTCCAAGGTTATAGTCTAACTGTTGAGCGTCATAAATCACCTAATGCCAAAGAGTATAAAGGTTTCAGATTATTCTACAAAAGATTCATCTGGACACATTTGAGCGCTGAAGACAACAGTTCAGCTTCTGCTCCCAAAGGTCCGGCGCTTGTTCTGATGCAGTTCTGATCAGAGACGATAATGGTGTCAATAAATTTTTATTACAGCTGCCAGTCTTACACCATAAGACTAAAAAGGTTAAAAGGCAAGACAAAGGAGGAAAATATGAACTTTAGACTGTGACCTGACAAACAGCTGCACCACAGAGGAAAATTACAGCGGAGAGAAGAGGATTCTGGGAGGAACTGAGGAGTAAAAGAGAAGGTTCGGCCAGAAACACATTAAAGGTTAAATAATAACCAGGACGATGACTTCCGTCCTGCAGCCAGTTTTATTTGACTAAAATGAAAAAGAGCAGCGTTTCTACACAGTTTTTCTGAGTGGCTGGACACCACAACATCTGCTCCAGACGGACCTTCAACCACATCTGCATCCATCCCAACCACATGGAGTCCAGCTGCTGAGCTGGTCCACCAGTGGAAAACATCTGGAGCATCAGATAATGAAAAATCCAGCAACGGAGGTCCAGGACTGTTGAGTCCGTCATCAGACCTCCAGCAGCTGGTCTCCTCACTTCCCAGATGTTTACAGACAGATGTTAAAAGACCAGGAGATCATACAGTGATCCCTTATTTTTCGCGGTTAATAAATGAATGAATTAGCAGCGGAGCAGCCAATCACATAATTGGCTCCGCCCTGTCTGCTGTGATTGACACACAAATTATTCTTATGAAAAACGAACTCATTATCATAATAATGGGAAATATTTCATAATAATAAATACCTGTATTTCATAATAATGAACTCATTTATTCATTGAATTATGACCCAAACGGGGCTCCATAGGCTCCTGTTGGTTAACAGAGAATGTAAATCTATACACGCTGGGCTGCTGTTGATGCTCACTACACTTTTCATCTAACCCCGTTTTCATTCTGCCATCCCACGACACACACACTACATTACCCATAAGGCCACCTTCTTAAAGGGGCCAGGCTGGCTCACAACATTTCTTCACTGTGAGAGAACGCGCACAACATCCTGTGATGTTTCCACTATTTTTTCTTGATTTTTTTTATATATATTTCTGAAAAATCCACAAATAACAAACCGCAGAACTTAAAGCGTGAATTCACAAGGGATCACTGTACATAATGACAAACACCACCCTGATCCAACTTTTTAGAGATGTGCTCCTGCCATCAAAGTCAAAATGATCTTTAACTTGTCATCTATAACGTTATAACCTTAGATAAAGAAACTTCTCCGGCCTTTACAGCTGATGAAGCTGCACGTGCTCGTTGTTCCTCCATCCACATTCCTGCGCTTTATAAAACACGTTTCCCTGACTGAGAGGAGGAATGTCTTGAAGGTTTTTAAGTCATAAATCCTTCAGACGCCCACTGACGCTCCTGCAGCGGCTTCACACGCCAGCGTATCTGATCTGCCCCATTTTTTACTCTTTTTTTTTTCCGGGGGCTAATTTTCTAAACTTGTTATATAACCTCAGGGCCTTGAAAGGGCCCATCCCTGTTTTTGGATTAAAGGAGACACTAATCTAACGTGCAAGTTCAGACTTCTGGTATTCAGATTGGAAACAGCAAATGAGTGTAGCGCAGAGTGAAAGAGGCAGTTATATTTCAGATGTGTTCGGAGTTCAGAAGCTTTTGTTTTCTTCTTCTATATGTAAACCTGCTGCTGAACCATACGTAGAAGCATTACATCACCTCCGATCAGACGGCGTCTCTGCACAAAGACAGCGGGGTTACATAACTTTATTTATGTAATGTCATAATCCAATTATACCAACAAATCCTCAATGCATAAGAGCCGAGGGTGGACGGGAGCAGACGGGCGGGGCGGCGGGGGGGCCCCGGCGGGGGTCAGGGGTTCATTCCCACACTTGCTCCTGAAGTCTTCGAGCACGACGAGCAGGAACGGCGTCAGCAACGTAATGATAAATCAGGGAAATAATGCGGTAATATGCATATTGGACGCATATTTCTGCAGCTCAGACCTCGACCTGAACCTGACCTCGTTCAGCTCTGATTCAAAAAAACGACTTTCAGCCGCTCAATGACACATTTCTTGACTCACTGATACGAGATTCCCAGAGCACGACAGATTACTGTTGGACCCGGAAATCTGTTCTGTTCCTGTAATTTGGAGCAAATCCATGAATTTGAGCTCAAATCCACCGTTCAGGTGAAGCAGGAATGTGTGTTTCATGTCAGAGCAGCGACTGTGAAATGTGAGCCTTCTGGGCAGCGTTGTACCTGAACCCATGTACCTGAACACATGTACCTGAACACATGTACCTGAACACATGTACCTGAACACATGTACATGAACACATGTACATGAACACATGTACCTGAACACATGTAACTGAACACATGTACCTGAACACATGTACCTGAACACATGTACATGAACACATGTACCTGAACACATGTACCTGAACACATATACCTGAACACATGTACCTGAACACATGTACCTGAACACATGTACATGAACACATGTACCTGAACACATGTACATGAACACATGTACCTGGACGAAAGTTAACGAGCTAGTTCATATTTTGTGTGAACGTGAACTGAACGTCCTCTCTTTCATCTTGATGAGCGTCGGGTGTGAACAAGTTCATTTGGTATGGCAACGCACGGTCAAAACCGTTCCAGGTTTCCAGCGAACCCCATTTAAAATCCACCACAAACGAGCCTGATATGTATCTGAGGAAACCAATCAAACATGGCAACACGGCTGTCGCTGCTGTCACGCTAACAACTGCGTCATCAAACGTTTAAAACAAGCAGGAAGATGAAAGCTGCAGTTACCCAGAGCTGGAGGAGCGATGGATGGAGGGGGATGCTATATATATATATATATATATATATATATATATATATATATATATATATATTAGGGCTGGGCAACAATTAAAATTTTTAATCGCGATTAATCGCATTATTTCCCTGATTAATCACGATTAATCGCATTGTATACGCAAAATCAAATAATGAATCAAAAGTAGTGTAAATGTCACTTTTATTTAAATGTTCTGCTGCCATATGAATTAAAGTGTCATAACATTTGTTGTTCAAACACTTTTAACATCAGCACTTGTCAGTAACACATATTTAGTGTCAATCTCATCTTAAAAAATGTAAAATAAAATAAAGCTTATTACCACTGCCAGGGCATTAATGTCATCCTGTTTTTTTTAATGAAAAATTAAAAAAAAGTCTACCAACAAAATCCAACAAAATGATTGTGTCTCAGCACAATCAGAACATTAAAACAGGTAATTTTCTGAGGTAACAGCAGAAACTTTTAACGGGGAGTTCAACTTGTCAGTTGTTACAAATAACCTTGTTTCTGTTGAATCCTCCGTCTGGGAGAACTTTAAAATGAAAATGTCCACGTTTAAGTTCTGTAACTTTACCAATCCGTGTATCAATCAAAAAAAAATAAATAAATAAAAAGTGACATTTTATTACGTTTTTCGTTTTTTAATCTAACACAAAAAAATGAAAAAATGCCTGTTTTTTTTTTTTTATATATTTATATTTCAATTTTAGACTTGGATCAAAAATACAAAATTAAAAAACGGGCCACAGAACTGAATTAGTTTTATAATCGAGGACCAGACTTTCTGTTCTATTGTCATTACACATCTGTGCCACTAGATGGAGCTGCACTGCAGTAACCAGCTAGAGAACACAGCAGGACAGTGAACACATGGAGCAGATCTGATGGAACATGGAGGAATGACGCCAAAGTTTTGTTGCAGTCCAGAATTTTATTTCCAGACAGAATTATTAATATTGCTACCTACCCGAGTTGCTACCTGAACTGTAAAGTACACAGATTTTTACCATTCTTCATGTCTGTTTTAGCTTTTTCGTTTGTTTTTTATCTGTCAATTATTTTCCAGTTCTGCAGCAGCCAGAAACAGACTGTTCAAAACAAAAGCATGTGAGCAACATGCGTTAAAGCATAAATGTCAGCGTTAATAAATTATTGAGTTAACGCGATAATAACGCGTTAACTTCCCCAGCCCTAAAAATGAACCATTTAGTTCATTTTTTGAAATGGTGAACTGAACTAGTTCGTGTAGAAAGTGAACTTGCCCAACACTGCTTTCTCAGCGTGATGATGTCATCCGTTTAGCTTCTGTAGAGCGATTTTGGACAAATGCTTAGGTGTCATGTGAGTTTAAATGTGTAACTTACGAACACAGGCCTTTTTATTCAGGCGAGGCTTGAATAACGCTGCTGGATATCTGACAGATTCCCTGCACAGCTCATCAGAGATTTAGTGATTTCAAAGGTTTTCCTCGGTGCTGATCTTAGGTTTGATATCTTATGGGCGGCCATTTGTGAAAAATGTCTTACGCTGCACATCTCGTTGTTTTCTTTGGTCCGTGTGAAGTCCAAAACCCCTCTTGGTGTCTGACCGCCACCGTGCCCTCGTCCTGTCTCCGTCTTGTTCAAATGTTCTGTCTGTTCCCGGAAAAAGGGCGCAGGAGGAATGCTTTGTGTACTTTTAACCCTTCGGAGGCCCTTTTGTCCGGCGCTGATCTGTTTATCTTCTGCTGCTGAGAGCGGATCACGGTGACGTCAGCCGCCAGACGGTGGGAAGCTCTGTGGACGGGATTACGCGGTGACCCACGGACCAGCACCGCGGTTCCCGAGAGCATCCTAGCGCAGAGGCCTGCTCTGCATCAGGTGTTCAGTAATTCACATGAAACACATCAAAGAACTTTATTAACCTCCAGCTGCAGTTTTCAGTCCAGTCAGTCATAAACGGCGCTTTGCTCTCCCCTCAGTGATTCAGCCGGTACTGATTTATGAGTAGTTCAGTGGTGCATGAAGCATGAAGATTTACAGTAAAATACATTTTATTGTTAAGCAAAGCGTTCTGCACAATTATGCAGTTGCAAATTTGAAATATATTCTTCGAAATAGTCATAAAAACCACCTGAAATACAGAAAAATTGCATTTGATACCAGTCCCCACTCTCAGATGCTACACTTTATTGCAAAATGTGGTATTAAAACCCTTCAAAAATTATATTTTCTGTGCGTTTCTGTGTGATTCCATGAATCATGATCTGGATAGATTTTGTTTCAGGAAAAAAAGATCCGAATAATTTCATTAAAAGGCACATTTTAGTCAGGTCCCTGGGTTTCACTCAGTGCTGTTACCATAACGTTCCCCCCAATCCCAGGAACATTCGTCTGGTCACGTGCTCCACAGGAAGTTGCATCATTCAGGTCTTCTGAAGTTCACAAAAAGTGAATTCTACCTTTTTCGTTGACTGTATATTTTATGATTTTGAGACTGTGACTAACCTAACCCTGCTGTTCACCTCCCAGTTACCAGGTTTCCTTCGGACTCAAGCGTTGGGCGGCTCAGTACCGTAACGTGATTCTGATGAGCGCCGCTTCTCATTAGCCTGGTGTCATGTCTGCATAGCTCTCTGATGCTTTACCATCACATGCGGTTGAAAAGATGCACCTGCAGCTTCTGCTCTCAATGTTCCACTAACCTCACTGCTGTTTTCCCTGCTTGTTTTTCTTGACATGATGTTTTTTCTCTCTTTTTTTCTTGTTAAAACAGAAGCTGTAAGTGTTGTGGGACCTGCCCAGCGTTGTTCTCTGCTCCTGCACAGAGCGGTGATAATGTAACGGCCGTCCTAAAAACCGAAAACATTTCCCTCAAGTTTAACGAATACTCTCACACTGCAGTGCGATGAATCCCTGACGAGTCAGATTCCAGTTGGGCGCCACTTACTGAGTTATAAAAGATAGAAAAAGGTTTATGAGGTCCAGAAGCACCTGCTACGAGCTGTTTTGATGTGATTAGGACGAGTCGGGGCGTCTGAGGGGAGTTTATGGTCAGCAGCTGCAGCCAGATTTGCATACTCATTGACCCAAATGTAAATATAAATGCAAATCAAGCGAGCCAGAAATCTAAAGTTGCATCTAATTCAACACAAAGGGTTATCTTCCTTATCAGGCCGGGGTTATTTACAGAGGAAAACAATTTAAAATGTGTAATCTTGAGAAGAGGACGGTTCATTAACTCCTGTCTCAGGCTTGTTTTCAGCTCAGCTGCAGCCACGTACGTGCATTTTTTAAATTTATTTCGTTTAAAGGCTTAAGTCGCTGCCTGTTATAGAGAACTGACACTTCGACGCATCCAGACCAGCAGTTCGTTTGACCTCAGCCACCACCTGGAAGATGAAGCCACTCAATCTGCTGGACTATGTTCTTTATTGTCTGGACCGGTTCCTCCTGTGTTGCTGCAGATGTGTCCTTTGATCACACGTCGTGGTGTCGTGATAACTAGGGGTCTGAAAAAAATCGATTTGGCAATATATCATGATTTTCGGACGTCCAATATAATATCGATTTTTCAGCTCCTAATATCGATTTTTTGATTTTTTTTTTCAAAAACACTAATAATAAACAATAAATAGGTTGTTTTGAAGCAAATAGTTTTCACTCAATTTGTCCTCTGAATGATCAATATCATCTGATGAACATATACAGCAACTTGATTTTTCATCTCTAGTTTTACTTTTGATATTAACTGGGTAGAATATCGCAATATATTGTGATATCATGATAATATCTTATTGTGACCCAAGTATCATGATACATATCATATTGCGAGGTCCTTGCCAAAAGTCAAAACTTTTTGACTTAAAAATTGTGGACATGCGCCCCCTAGTGGCCCAAACATAACTGGAGTGTGCGGTGCTCCACCAACTAACCCAAACACAGCAGCGTGGAGCATTATTACGGATAACGCAGACATGTCTTGGATTGATGATGTTAGGCAGTGGCCTCCAGTTACAGATGAAGGTAGTTTATCGCTGTTTTTAATGATTGGTTATGGAAATAGCATGATCTATTCCCATAATCAAACACTAAAAACTGTGGAACGCTGCAACGCTGGCTATAACTAACGTCAACAAGCCATAAAGATTATGCTACTGTAACGTTAACGCTAGCAGTAAATTAGGCTATGTGTTAATGTTATATTTAATTTATTTTATCATTCTCATAATTCATTCATTCATTCATTGTTTTATAGGCTTGTGCTAGTACCGAGGGCTACAGTAGCCTCATACTGCTGTTCTTTCGGCCAGAATCGTCCGGGACTCTCAGCGAGACTATGAATAGTACGAGATTAAATGTTAACGAAAACTCACCCGGCTGTATTCATTTGGAACAAAGTCCTTTCTGTTGATATTTTTCACCCACATCTTCCTAACTTCTTGGTTGTGGGTGCGCCCAGGAAATCGGTGCAAACTGTATGGCTGCAAACAAGGGCAGTCTTCGTGCAGTAAAGGCTTGTGTATTTCATACTTTCTTCTTCCATTGTTGAATTTTCACGCCATTGTTGGCACAGTTTATGACGGAACATGTATTCCCACTCGACCGACTCGACATTATAAAAATATATATTTGTAGAAAGAGAAAAACACTGGTTAATCTGCGAGCCGATGAAAGTGTCGCTCTGTGGCACAATACGCCAACTGCGGATGGGGTACTTCCAGGGGGCTGGCCCGAAAAGGTCTATACTCACCTCTAGTGATAACAAGAGGAAACAGGTTTTTTTTTTTCAGGGTGACGGAGAATGTGAATTCTTTTGACAGCGCTGGAGAAAGAGGATAAAGAGAAAAGAGGTTCGGCTCAACAGTTTCTCAGCTTTCCTGGATCAGTTTAGACTTGAAGTGAGCATTTCTGGCATCTTGGAGTTTAGCTGCAGGAAACTCCACCAGCTTTGCTTGAACATGAAGACCAACAGGGGAGAGTCCTTCGTGTCCTTTAGAGGAGTCACGTTTCTGCTCACGCCCAATGACTCAGGAAACGTTTACTAGAAACCGATGGCTCAACCTCGGCAGTGTGTTGACATGGTTGTTGCGTAAATGTCCTGCTGTGGTCACAGACCAGCTCTGCTGTCGTGGATCAATGAGCAACTTCCATCTTCCAAACCCATCTCTCCAGTGATCTCCAGCCACAGTCATGATGGAAAGACCCAGAAGCCAGAGCCGTAGAGGAAACTGAGCTACAGCAGAGTCAATCAGGCCACACAACAATGGGACTCTACTAGTATCATATTACTCTACGAGTTTTAAAGTAAATGAAATGGACCTTCATCATAGACACACAGTTGGGTCGTTAAACGGACACCTTCATCATCAACACGACAGTCGTTAAATAATGCACAGGTGTCACCGAATGTTATCCTCCATGCAGAACTGTGATGTAACAGCCTTATGGCAGCTTTGCAGGAGGAACCCGTCAGCGTCGAGGCTGACAGCTGCAGTCACATGACCTCACTGTGAGTCAGATTTCAGATCCGCCTCGCTGCTGAGCGTCCGTTTATGTGCACGAGGAGGTTTGTCTCTAAAAGATTGAAGCTTTACATGTCCTCTCAGGAACCTGGAGAGGAAGATAAGTTATGAAGTGCAATTGATCAGCCACAAACAGGAACGTTTCAAGAACCGGGAACGGCCCGAAGTTTGTCCATGGATTTTTAAAAAAAGCATAATAATGTGATCTCGTGTTGCTTTTGACTCATTTAATCCACGTAAAGTCAAACAGTTTAGTTTTTTTTACCTGCTGGGAGTGCTTTAGTTCAGACCAATGGGTCACGTTAGCCTGACGAGTCTAAACCAGGAAGTAGCGGTGAGTTCCAATTCCTCCCTTAACCCTCAATCTCAACCCTCAGTCTCAAAAATGCATGCTCCCGCTAACTGCAAGTGCTGTCCTGATTCTAAGAAAGTCAAATTGAGGGACGAGTTTGAGGGCTGTATCGCCCTCAAAATTGAGATTCTCTGGCACCACCCTTGGAAGTAAGGGCTACCCAGAAGGCATTGCGTATTTTCGCCAAGACGTCTTCGAAAAGGATGGCGCCGAAAAAAGTGAGCTATAAATGTACATATTTTCGTAGTTAATAAAGATATAAATGTTACGAAACTATCTTACTGTCTTCGTTATATATATATTTATATTATCTTATTCTTCTTCTATGTCTTCTTCTCTTTCTTCTTCTTCTTCTTCATCGTCATTTTCTTGACAGACTGGACGTAGCTTTGGCGTAAGGCCGCCCCCCACAGTCTGAAGATGTAACTGCACTCAAGGGGTGTCCCATTTCTAAGTCACGAGATAGCCCTGACAGTTACTTTGGAGGGCCAAGATTGAGGGTTAAGGGAGGAATTGGAATTGGCCCTACGTTTAGGTGTAGTTCTCCCATTGACCACCAGGGGCTCCACTGACTCCCATGTTTAAATGTCCAACTTTACAGCAGAAATAAACATATCGGTAGTCAGTAGGTTAGATTTCACCTCCACGACAGCTTTACGAGGGTGAATGTTTTTGGTACCGCATCAAGTGCAAATATATATTACTGCTGCAGGCTTTTGATTGACAGCTGGCACAGCCAATGGAAAACACTCATCACTTTATCTACCTACTCATCGCTGTCTTGACTTCAGAGCTGTGAATAAAAACCCAACAGGTGTGTGTGTGTGTGTGTGTGTGTGTGTGTGTGTGTGTGTGTGTGCGTGTGTGCTGGTGATTGAGGGTTGGTCTGGACGCTCAGGTCCGGTTCTCCTCATATTCTGTGGTTTCATTCTTCTTGTTTTGTTCCAGATGAGGGAAACAGCTGTCCCACCTGAGTCTGGAGCTCTTGGAGACGGTTTCCCATCAGTCCCAAGTGTTTGTGGAGGAATGTGATTGGCCATGGTCAGGAAATAAATACATCCAGAATTTATTTACCTAAGACCGGCTTAAATGTGAGCCGTTGGCCCGTGCAGCAAACTTTACGGGATAAGAGGCCGAACCCGAAACCAGTCCAAAATGACAGAAAATTCAGGGAAATAATAAGGAGGCTGTAGATGATGAATGTTTCCTAACAAAGTGAAATGACTCAGAAATATCTAAAAGGCAACTACAGTGGGAGTTTGTCTTCTCTGAAATGCTGAGGGAAGGACGAAGACTTTGACACTATTCCCTCTCCTTTAAAGGGGACGATAACAGTTTCTTAAAGCAACATCTGTCAAAGTGACGGCTGAATATTTTTACACAGCTGTACAAACAATGATTCACGTAAGCAGATACGAGCGCAGCAGTGTGAATGAGAGCAGCACAGATGTGCAACAGACATGAACGACCAGCCTTGATAACAAGGACGCCTTTTTATATTTCAGCATATGAACATGGTAGATGCCACCAAACAACACGATGAAGATGCATCAGAGAAAATATGTAATCCAAAAAAAAAAAAAAATAAAGAAAAAGTGGGGGGATTTTTTTCACCTGTAGTTGCAGTTGTCTTTTCCTACGTCCTCCCAAGTTCCTGAACCTTAAGGAGACGTCCTTCCTCAACTTCATGAGTCTGGGCATTTTCCATCCAGGTCAGGAAAAAGTTCTGAGGAAGAGACAACGAGACTATTCAGAAACCCAGAGGCAGGTGACCGTTTCCCTGCAGGTGTGTGTCGCAGGAACAGGAAGCTCAGTCGCTTCGTTTCTCTGAAAAGCCCCCCCAAACTGACCGATTTAAAATTATATAGATAAAATTAATTCACTCAGAATGCTTGACTCTGGTCATGAAATAAAATTAAGCATCTTTTATGAATTATTATTATATTTGAGTATACAGAAAATGTGCAGTGATTTAAAGGTTTTATCATTATTTGTGACTGCACACCTTGGAAATGCTTATAATGTTTGTAGAAATCAATATTTCTGTGTGTTTTAATATTTTACCTTTGCCAGTTTTAGTTCCAGCAGCAGGATGACACCTGACGGACACAGATCTGCTCTGCAGAGACACCTGTGTGTCTTTGATACATACATTATCATCCCATCATCTGACAGGAATAATCAACATGATAATATAATAAATGACAAATAACCAGGGGGTGAATCTTTCTCCGTTTTAGGCCTCAAAATATTACAGCTTGTAAATGTGCTCTCTGACCTGGACAAGATCCTGAAGGAAATAAAAACTAAAAATAAAACCAACCAGTCTTGATTTGAATATCATTTTTCATACAGGCGGTACAACACAAAGAGCTGTAGAGGATTAAAACAGAAGCAACATGAATAGTTACGCACACATGTGTTATACAACACTAACATAACAAAACCCAAACAAATAAATCAGAAATCGAGGAAAAGCCATTCACAGTACAAGACCATAAACATATATATGTAAACCTCGTAAACGTTAATTTAAAAGCTGAATGGAAAGAAATGCACCTGGAAATGAGAGGAGCTTGTTGAGTGGAAATTTTTGGACATCTGTAAGGAAAAGGGGGCGTGGCCTGCTCATCCCACAATATAAAAGAATAAAGTCGTATTTCTTTCTTTGTTCTTTCCTGCAAACACCTTCAAGGCCCGTAAACCGGTGCTGTATGACGCAAATATCATCAGACCTCCAGGTGTAAAGCAGAAAGTAGAAAAAGAAAAGTGTAAAACAGCAGCGTTGGTTTCTGCATCTCTCCTCTTATAGACGATCTTCGTTCTTCGGGATCGCTCGGGTCTTCGGCTCGCGTCGCGCCGAGAGGCGGGGCCTCCGCTGATTGGCTGGCGGGCCGAGCCACCGAGGGCTATATAATTTGTGAACGTGCGGCGCTGACCAGAAGGTTTGCGCAGCACATGTGCGGAAGTAGGTGACTACGGATCTGCGACATGACGGACTGAGAAGCTGCAGAGCAAAGAAAGAAAGAAATACGGACGAGAACAGAGTTTTATTCTCCGAAGGGACGCGGAACCGGAGCACCGGGACGGATGAGAACGTCTCTGTGAGTATCTGCTGCAGCCCCGAGGCTCCGCATCTTTCTACACATATAAATGAGTCAGAGCGGCGTAATTAGGCGTTATTAAGGGGGACTGCGGTTCTCCGGCTCCCCGCTCCTTCACCGGCTCCCCGCTCCTTCACCGGATCGCTCCATCAGGACGGGGCTCCTGCAGCGGGACCCTCCAGACCGGTTACATATGCAGTCACGCTGCAGGACCGCCG
>JAGFBZ010002649.1:32500-125000 GCA_018398805.1 Hirundichthys speculiger
TAGCTGAGGGCAGCGTCCTCGGCTCGCCCGGCTGTCCTCGGCTCGCCCCGCCCTCCTCCGTTAGCCCCGCCCCCTGGAAGTGTGTCAGGACAGATGACGTGTGTGAACCCGGCGGGACGCTGCACATGAATGGAGGCGAAGATTTTCTGTGCTGGAAAAATGTGAATCATGAGCTCTTCGTGCAAAAGACTTTTTTTAATTATTATTTTTTTTCCTTTCCAAGAAGAATGTTCCATATTCCTTCTTTTTTCTTTCTTTCCCTTTTTTTATTTTATTTTTTATTTTTTTGGCGGGGGGGGTGGGAGGTGAAACCTGATCTGCCTGCTGTGAGGGTGTCATTGACTGACGCACAGCTGCATGTGAACCTGACATAACCGGAGGGCTGGACGTCTCACCACACGCTTGAGCACACATGCAGATATTATTAGATAATAGTACGTCCCTGCAGGACTAAACGTGCACGGATAATGGATGTAATTAGCAGTGTTGGGCAAGTTCACTTTCTACACGAACTAGTTAAGTTCATAGTTCACGGAAATTAAAATGAACTAGTTCAGTTCACCATTTCAAAAAATGAACTAAATAGTTCCTTTTTAAAAAATTATTTTTTAATGTTGCTGCGAGCAATTATTTGTCAAAATGATTACCACTGCCCATATACTACTCCACCACAAACGGCAATTATTTTATCCATTTTATTTGTAGAAAACTATTGGTCCAATTCTGAATCCTGAACCAACCAGGGTTCACATTAGCACTGAAGGGACAGCCCATGTAAAACTGTAATTTCAGTTTCAGTTTCTCTCTACAGCAGCCATTCCCAAACTTCAGAATACCAAGGCCCAATTTGAAATGTGAAAAATCTCCACAGCCCACCGAATACTTTAATCACAACTGTGATCAACATACAGGACCAGGAACCATGATCCGATATTAATGTGAGGGGTCAACAAATAAGGTGACACTTGTCATATTAAGTTAAAATGACAGTAGAATAACACGTAACTGGTTTGTTTTATTACTTCTTAATGTTTTTTTTAAATCATGTCATGAATATTTTACAGTAATTAAAAACATATTTAAAAAATCAAGGATTTAAAACACAATTGTTTAATTTTAATGACCTCTCACGGCCCATCTGCAGTCCCACGACGGTCCAGCAGGGGGCCGTGGCCCACACTTTGGGAATCACTGCTCTACAGTATATTAAAAATATGAGGAAAAACCTGCTGCTAAATGGTCTTTATTATCAGACAAAAACGGGTCCTTAAGGTGCAAATGTTTTTTTTTCCCCCATTTCAATATTTTAGTCCCCCCGGCAGTCGGGGTCTCCTCCAGCTCTGGGTAACTGCAGCTTTCATCTTCCTGCTTGTTTTAAACGGTTGATGACGCAGTTGTTAGCGTGACAGCAGCGACAGCCGTGTTGCCATGTTTGATTGATTTCCTCAGATACATATCAGGCTCGTTTGTGGTGGATTTTAAATGGGGTTCGCTGGAAACCTGGAACGGTTTTGACCGTGCGCGAACTTTGAAAGAGCATCGTTCACAACTGCCCAAATGAACTCGTTCACGCCCCCCGCTGGTGAAGGAGAAAGAGAGCGCGCTCAGTTCACGTTAGCATAAAATATGAACTAGTTGGTGAACTTTGGCTCAGTGAAGGCGTTCAGGTTCAACACTGGTAATTAGATACTTGTGTGTGATGGACGTTGTCTCGCAGCGACCGCGTCTTCTCAAACGTCTCGCTCTGAATATCTTTTGTTTGCTCGAGGTCGTGTCGTCGGGTCAAAACGCTCGAGGGCACGGGGGGGGGATGATGAGCCGATTGACCGCCGCTGGCAGATGTTGCAATGATTTACTGGTTTTCTGGGTCAAAGAACGTTCCGGTGACCGTGATGTTTCTTTCTCCTCGCAGCTGTTATGGATCTTCACGATAAAGAGATTCCACCTGGAGAGATTTTGCCCGTGGTGATCATTGGTAAGACACACGCACGCACACGTGCACACACGTCCAAAAATCTTAATTGCCGGGGGGGTTGAGTGGCTGCCACCTGACCGGCACGTTTCTGCAACAGAGCGTCTTTGTCAGCTCACCCTGGAGTATCAGGCTGTTGCATTAATAAAGAAACAGGCCGCTACATGCTGTCGGGGAAAGAGGCGGCGAGTTTAGTCGCAGAGCGACGCCGCATGGCTGCAGAGGGTGTAAAAATTAACCAGAAGTGGAAGCAAGAAAATGCTAAAGAGCTGAAAGGACGTTAAAGTTGGGTTAATGAGTGTTTATAAGAGGCTGAATGTGGGAATGTTTGACCTCAATGACTTCATATGAACCACTTTCAGACCTGCTGAGTCATGCTAATGTCTCCTGGACAGTAATGACCTTATTCAGCTTTAGCTGTGCTGTTTCTGTGGTGGATTTCACACAAACTTCTCAGTGTGAGACCCACCAGAGTTTTGTGTTGACGCTCTGCAACTGGAAACCAGTCCAGCGGCCTCACCAGAACCGTCTGTGTGTGTTTCTCAGGTAACGGCCCCTCTGGGATCTGCCTGTCCTATCTGCTGTCAGGCTACACCCCCTACCTGTCACCTGAGGCATGGCACCCTAACCCCCTGCTGCACAGCAAGCTGGGA
Source organism: Hirundichthys speculiger (assembly GCA_018398805.1). Classification (NCBI taxonomy): domain Eukaryota; kingdom Metazoa; phylum Chordata; class Actinopteri; order Beloniformes; family Exocoetidae; genus Hirundichthys; species Hirundichthys speculiger. The sequence goes on from JAGFBZ010002649.1 coordinate 35,126, forward strand.
GAGCAGCCTCACCTGTCGCTCCTGGAGCAGGTATGCACGTCGTGCCTTATTTAAATTTTAGGTTCTGGTGTCCGTCCGGCGGGAGAGCGTAAACGTGAGCCCCCGTTCCTCCTCTCTGCAGGATCTGGAGTACCTCTGCGAGGGCCTGGAGGGGCGCTCGTCCAACCCCGTGGCGGTGCTCTTCGATTCACTGCTGCTGCCTGACAGTGACTTCGGGTTGGACCACACGTCTCCGCTGGAGTGGCGATACGAGCGGGAGCGGGCCGTCCCTCACCTGGTGCTGGGGAAGGGACCGCCGGGAGGAGCCTGGCACGTACGTACCTGAACTCACCGGCTCGCTTCGATAAATGGAGAACTAGCCTGAGGACTGGTTCTCCACTTATCTTTCTAAACCTCAGTTAAGACGTCAGCCTCAGAATGAATCATTAAAGGTTATAGGGATGCTCCTGACTGGTGTGTGATGTTTCCAGGCCATGGAGGGCTCCATGCTGACTCTGAGTCTGGCCAACTGGATGGAGCTTCCAGGACTGAAGTTGAAGGACTGGATGAGAGACAAACGCAGGTCTGACCGCAGCTTCCCCCACAGAAACACGATAAAAGTTCATAAAAAGTTACAGGGTTGGAATATAATCTTTTGTTGATTATTGTCCTCTTCTTCGTGTTCTTGTAGGAATGTGAGAAACGATCGGGCCACACCTGCTGAGATAGCGTCTTACTACCAGCACTACGTTTCCCAGATGTCCCTGGAGCAGAATTTTGCCTGTGGGACCACAGTGACCTCGTTGACCCGGGAGCCCGGTGGCCAGGAGGGGTCGCCGCCCTGCTGGAGAGTGTCAGGACTGCAGCGGAGGGAGGGCGAGGTGCTCGGAGGTGCGATGGAGGAAAACTGCTCATTTATGAACATCTAAGTGCCCGACGTTCATATCTTTGTGGTTGTTTTCTTGCCGTCTGCTTCTAGACGGGTCCTCGGTCTCTGAGGAGGTGCCGTTCTCGCTGCTGGCCCACAACGTGGTGCTGGCGACGGGCACGCACGACATCCCGGCCAGACTCGGCGTGGAGGGCGAGTCCCTGCCCTTCGTCTGCCACTCCTTCTGGGAGCTGGAGGCGGCCATCTCCCGCGGCGAGCTCGACCAGATGTCGGACCCGGTGCTGGTGGTGGGGGCGGGCCTTACGGCAGCCGACGCCGTGCTGGCCGCCCACCATCTCAACACGCCCGTCTTCCACGCCTTCAGACGCTCGGTCACGGACCCAGGACTCATCTTCAACCAGCTGCCTAAACTGCTGTACCCGGAGTACCACAAGGTGAGGACGATGAGACGATGACTTAAAGGGTTAGGGTTAGGGCTCGGTCACAGAACCGGGGCTCATCTTCAACCAGCTGCCCAAACTACTGTACCTGGAGTACCACAAGGTGAGGACAATGAGACGGTTTAAAGGTTTGGATCCGGGCAGCTGGACGTCTTTGTTCAGAAGTAGCGGTTTGAGTTGTCAGAGCTTCCAGATGGAAGATGAAACGTCTTCTGGAAGTCAAACCTCCCGGAAGTAAATGTCGAGTATCAAGAATGCGGCATCTTTTTTATGTCCGTCAGTATTTAAGTCCTGTCTGTGTTCTCGTCTTCTTGGGTTCCAGGTCCATCAGATGATGACCCAGCAGCAGTACCAACCCAGTACTCTGCAGGACCACGCCCGGAGCTCCATGCCTTCCTCTCCTCGTCAAACCTCCTCCAACACCTCCTCATCCACGACGCCGCCTTCCTCCTACCCCGGTTACCTGAGCTTCCCGCGCCACAGGGTTGCGGCCTTTCGACCTGACCGGAAGTGCGTCCTAGAGTCAGACTCCGGCGAGCAGACGGTGGTCCAGGTCTCCAAGGCGTTGGTTCTGATTGGCGCCCACCCAAACCTTTCCTTCCTGGAGGACAGCGGGCGTTCGTTGGGCATCAACCCGGAACGAGCCCATCTCGTGCCGGAGGAACCCGATCGACGCGGACCCCTTCACCAACATGGTGGCAGCAGCGGACGGGCCCGGCATGTACGCCATGGGCCCGCTCGTGGGCGAGAACTTTGTCAGGTTCCTGAAAGGAGGAGCGCTGGCCATCGCCAGCGACCTCTCCAAGAGACAGAGCGAGGGAGCGGGAGGATGGGCTCTCGCCGCGGGTGGGCGGGCGGACGCAGGGATTCTGGACTGCTAGCAGGTTTAGCGGCGACCTGAGGATCCAGCGGACCGAAGCAGACTGACCAGGCCGTGTTTCCAGAGAGCGCGGGGGGCGGGCCAGTCGGACGTGCTGCTGATGCGATTTACGCACAGAACCGGTCATGTGACCTTGATGACCGGACCTGCACCGGTCTGACGCGACGCACCTTCACCTGTGAGCTCGTCTGAAGACGGAGGCCAAGAGATCCGATCGTTAACCCAGAATGAAACGAGTTGGCCATACGGCGACGAGACGGAAGACAGGTGGCATTTAAAGAGACAGACGGTGCATTTGAGTCCTGCCTGTTTAATTAGAGATAGAAACCTGTTGGAGCCTACTGACATCTGTTCACATCTAATCACTTTCACTGTTTACATTAATGCATAGCAATAGACTTTGATAGGAATCTGTCCAACTTTCATGAAGGACTGGTCTCCAGATTCGATCTATTGTCAAATGAAGCAAATAACTAATTACTTGTCACTTTTATAAGCAAAGCTGTTTGCTGGTTTATCTGTCAGAAGCTAAAATCAATACTGGACAACTTTGGCTGCAACTTTATGTGGAACAAGCTGCTGTCCAGCTGTGTTGCTCTTAGAAACGATCCAGAAGCCAAAGTTGCTTGTTGTTTCTGGTGTTGGTACGTTTCTGATACCCTGATGGACGGACGGACAGACGGGTGGACGGTGCTGCAGAGCGGAGGAGAAATGGGCGTAACGACAAGGATGGTTAACGTGCTTCAGCCCAGTTTTTCTGTGCTCTGTGTAACTCTTAACTAGGGATGCATGATAACTGTTTTTAAAACCGATACCAATAACTTTCAGCTCCTAAAGGCCGATACTGATAACCAGTAACACACACATATACCCAAGATCATTACATCAATACTATGAACAAAACCAAAAATAGCTTTGACTCTTTAAATGAACAGATATTTATTTTTCCAGTGAAAAACTACTGGCAAGCCTCAAACATTTTCGTAAGGCTCCTTGAACTGATGGAAATACATGCATCAGAATTACTAACTGAAAAAGATTTACGTTTAAAAGATTTTGACTTGTGGTTCCATTTAAATTAATACCTTTAATTAAAGTAAATGAGGTTCAGTAGTTTTTTGTTTTTTTTTTAATCTCTTGGAAGCTTGAGATGAGAGAGCAGAGGGGAGGGGACAGTTGCTGCTGGCTTGCTCACATTAGCGTTAGCTCACGTTAGCGCGATTTCAAAACTCCATGGAAGCGATGGTTATGTTTCAGGTGACTGATCAGGTTTGACGTATTAAAGCTTGTGCTATTTTTCCCTCCTTCGCTTGGAGCATTTGTCACAAATAACAACCAAACTATCTTCTTCTAAACTTTAATGAAATTCCATACCATCGCTGCCATGTTTTCATCAGCACGCTGTGCTGCATGCTGCATTCAAGGTGTAACGTAAATTCCCACGTTCCCTCGTTTGCTAGTCGTTCTTTCAGCCTTTTCTTTTTTTTTCTTTTTTATGTGTAACATGTGGGAAAATACTGCGAATATCAATTCAAGTCAGCAACTACTAAAATTATGACCGAGTTAACAAGTTATTTTCTTGCATGAGGGGGTATTCTTGATTTTCCTTATGAGAAATCGTTTTTCTGATTATGCCAATGTCACTTGAACATAACATTCACTGCCGGTCATTCAAGGCTCAGAGGAAGCGAGGTACTGCCGTGTTGACAAAAATATATATGTTATCAGGGCTATTAGTCATGATATCGGACTTATCGGAATGACGTCATAATTATCGGCCCGATAGTTATCATGCACCCCTACTTTTAACACTAATCTGTCAAAAACACTCAGCAGTTGAGGGTTAATTCCCATTTCTGTCTTTATATCATTTGTACATGTGTGGAAATTTTTCTGTAACTGTACTCACTTTACATCTTTGTAGATCATTGATGATCAATAAAATATTTTATACATTTCTAATCAAAGAAAAAAGAACCAGAAGTTGTTTTGGTTTTTTTCCCTGAACGTTTCATGCCTGGAACACGTGAACACGTGCGTGAGGTTCTGATTCAGGACATTTATAAACTTTATATGTTCAGTCCGAATTCAAATAACTTCACAAAGAAAACATTGACTTTTATTTCCCAGACGTGATGAACCTGTCAGAGAGACTAAAGAACAGATCATCAGCACCTGCAGCACAGCACATTTAATCTGGGCTCATTATTGTAAAAAGATTATTAGGAAAAACTCAGTTTTGAGGGAAAAACCTTCAAAAACAACAAATGATTTCCAGAAGCAGTTCTTTTAAAAAAATCCACCTTCCAGTGAATAGGACGATGCACATCTGATTACAAATGTTTACAGCTGTTCCATGGCCCGACGCCTGCACAGATGTGCCCACAGATGTGGGAAACGAAGGAACGCCGTCTTCGTTTTATGAGGAAACACTGAAGATGGAAAAAGTCACAAAGCGCAGATAAAACAAAAACCAGAATAAAGAAATGGATCGGCGGTCAGAAAGGCTCTAAAACTAGTTAACGGGAGTAGAACGTTGAAATTATTTAACTGAAAAATTATTAAAAACTAAATTAAGATTCATACAAAAATCAGTTTAAAGACGAATTCAAAATAAAAACTCAGTTAAAACAAAAAATTTAAAAGACTAAGTAAGTTCAGATAAAAAGTTATCAACCATGTCAGCTGTTATTTTATTCTATTAATGTTTTTTGATTATTTATTTTATTTTATTAATTTGATTTTTTTGAAATATAGATTTATTTTTACATTTTCTATATTTTTGTTTTAAAAAGATGATAATACTGTCGGGCTCTGTGCTGTAACTGGAGCTGAATCACAGTGACCCAGTCTGAGTCCAGTACCTGGTCTGAGCCTGGCTGGTCCAGGCTCAGACCTGGAGCAGCCTGAGCCAGGTCTGAGCCCAGTACAGACCTGGAGCAGCCTGGTCCAGATCTGTACTGGTCCAGTACAGATCTGGACCAGGGTCTCTGGTCTGGAAACTGCAATCTGGGTCAAAAATGTCAGTTTTCTGCCTGACTGCTCACCAGCGTCACTGCAGGGTTTAAAGATTTAACTCTGAATATCTGTTTCGGACCTCTGATCTCCGATTTTACTGCCTGAATGTTCATCGTTATCTCCAGGGCTTCTGGAAAATTACTGCATTTTGTTTCCACAACAATATCTTTTAAAAAGGCGAATGATTAAACAGCCAGTCTTGTAAATGATTTATTTATTCAGTCTTCTATGGTTGTCGGATCAAGATGAGACAGTCTGAATGTGTTTGTCTGAGAGTCAGGACGACAGTTTTCTTCTGTTCCAGTTCAGATGAACTCTGATCCTCTTCAGTCTTGGCTTCTCTTCATAAATTCATCACCAGAGAACTTGATGATCCACAACCTGGACCTGAAGTCTCTGTTTCTGATGCCCCACCCATCAACCGGCCATCGCTGCCTCCAGCTTCAACAACCCAGCTGTGGGTTCCTGAGGAGACCAGGACAGTAGTCGGTCCTGGTTCCTGGGAAGCTTCTGTCTCCTTCAGGTCTTTGGGGAGGACGAGGTCCGGATGAGCTGTGTTTGGATCCAGAATCACGTCCATCAGACTCCTGGGACCAGTTCTGGAGCAGCCGCTGGGGGGCGCTGTTCTCTGTGGACAGCAGAGTCAGAAATGAGACATCATCAGTTTCTCTGATTATGTCTGTGTCAGGTCCTCCATCTTTCTACTCATCCTCAGAGTTTTCAGCTTTTCCTCCGTCTTCAGAGCCGTGATGCATTTGCCTGAGACATTTGCCTGAGAAGTTTCAAATATTTAAGTCATTATTATATTAAACTCAGGGTTTGTGGTTGTAAGAGTATCCATTCCCTTGGTTTCAGAAGCAGAAGCAGTTCTTTGTTTTTCTTGCAGGCTAAATTTAGCATACTTAGCTCTGTGTTAGCTGTCAAAATGCCGACGTAGATTCAACTCTATCACGACTGACACCCGCCTCATAACACAAAAGACAAACTGTTGTTTCATCTTCAGATACAAACTTGTAATTGTTTTCCCATCTTTCATAAAACTGTCTTCCTTGTGCATCAATTTTTCTTTTCTTGGACATGTTGGGGTTAGTTTGTAAAGGTTTTTCTTAAGTCCATCAGCCCTGAAAAATCCTCTTGCTCATAGCTACTGTTATCGTTGTGGGTAACAACGAAAATGCATGATGGGAGATGTAGTTTATTGTCAATATGCGCTTTAAAGCGGTGTAAGCTTATTTTAAGTCTTAAAATATTGGTTTAGAATTTAAGACAATAATTCCCACGCTCTCAAGGGGGAACATAAAATGACATGGCGTGTTTGACACATGTGGTTCAGGCAGTAAAGTTTGAATTTCTCGAGGCGCAGGGAGCAGAAGGCCTTCGAAACCTTGAGCAGGCTATGCAAACTGGACACTCAAACTTCAGTTTACCCCCCCCTCCAGGTTCTCAGGCAGCTCTGCAGAAACTGTGGCTGCACGACAGGATGACGGGATCTTTGAAGGTGTTGTGGCAGACTGGACAAGACTTAAATCATTAAATCAGCATCCAGGAGTTCACGTCTCCTCTCAGTGAAAAATAACATCTGTTTCCTGGTTTCAGCAGGATTAACATCACAAATGACCTGTTACGTCGGTTTTTTTTTTTTTTTTTTTTTAGCATCATTTCAAAGGTTGGCCAGACAGCATGGTAGTAGAAACTCATGAAAGTAATCATACCACCACAGTTTTTGTCCATGTTATTCACTTTTCTTTTCTGTCGTGGTTGCGCCAGATGTTCTCTGGAGTCTCAATCCTGATTTACAGGAGTCAACTTTTGTTTTAATGCTGGAGGCTCTAACTCTCCTCAGTTTGGTGTCGTTTCATGGTCCGGTCAGTGGCTTGGAATATCGTAAGAGAGAGAATCGAGGATTTCCTTTGAGCAGCACGTTGAGGCAGGAAAATATTGGCCAACACAATCAGTCAGGAAGGATAAATATCCGCTCTGGCTGGATGTGGTGGAGGGACAAAAAGAATCCAAAACAGGATCCGTGACAAACAACGATGAGCGGTGTGTCATCATGACCGGTGGAGCCGGTCACGATGATGGATGATGGAGGTTTGACAAAAGCTCCGACTGTCCAGCGTTGCTCAGCAGTAACAGGCTCCAAGGTAGAGGTCTTCACGGGTCCACTTTCATGGACCCGAACCCGAATGGACCTGTGAAAATTCGACCCAAAACCAACCCGACCCGAGCTATTATCATAAGTTCGAGAGTCCGAACCCAAATGGACCCGCAATATTTGGACCCGGAACCGACCTGAATTGAGTCTTTAGTTTCCAACCACGAACCGAACCGAGTTACCTGAATAGAACCGAGACAATACAGCCCATAGTTGTTCATGTTAAAGTTGTCTAGCGCTGAATAAAACTTGATTTTCTTACCTAAAGTTGTCTTCTTCTACCGGTTCAGTTGCTACATAGGCTACGTGATGTAAACAACAATAAATCCACGTTGTTATTTTCTTTGTGGATACAGATGCTATTGGTAGCAACTGCTAACGCTAATAGCCTACACCGGTCAGGACGTGTGGTGAATATGTTCTCTCATCCAGCGTTGTCATGTTGGCGATCCGTTGTGCTTTACAGCTGCCGGGCAAACCGCTAATAACACGCTACGGCAACACGATTGTTTCATGACAAACATGCCACGCTAATGAATAATTAATTAAACTGCCCCGAGTCCTGACATTAGCTGCCACCGCCAATATCTTTACCTCTCTGGAGTAAACACGGACCCAGCCTGTCAGAGAGCACCGACCGGACCCGAGACTAACTACCGATTCTGACCCGAACCCGAAGTCACGTCTTTTGAATGGACCCGAGACCCGATTCGGGTCGGAACCTCGGGTTTTCGGGTTGTCGGGTTGTTCCGAAGACCTCTACCCCGAGGTGAATCTCACAAGACCAAGACCATTTTTGAAACCTCGCAGTCGCAGTTAAAAGTGATTTAAACCTCAGGACGTACGTCGTCGCTAGCTGCCATTTATACTCATCCTCTACTGTGTCAGTCTGTAATTCCTGCAAACACGAGGAGCGCAGCAGGTTATTTTCTGCAGCGCTGCAGCCAGCTGTGCAGAGCTTCATTTTTCTCACTTCCAAACCAAACTTTTGGGGGTATTTTTCACAACTTTGTGCATCAAATCTGCAAAGTAATTAGTTATTTTAGTTAGTTCAATTAGTATTAGTTATTGATTATTAGTGTTTTAAAGGCATGGTAGGTGATCTTTTTTTGCAGGATTTTTTACAATATTGCCTAACAACCTTTTCACATTCCCATTGCACCCACTGAAATAAAATGTTTGCAAAAAAAAAAAAAAAAAAGAAACGTTTTGGTCTGGTCTAGAGGGTGTAATCAGAAGAAAACTCTGACCAATCAATGTATTGATCATCTTTACATTTATTGGCTGCCTAATACATCCATCAAATATCAATGCACACCCACCCACCCCTCCCTCCCTCAGCTCTGGCAATCAGGTGAGCAGACACAGCGTTACTATTTGAAAGCCAGAAACTAAGTTAGCTCGCACAGATCATTTCGTTGCAACAATGGCAGAGAAGAAGACGTCAACCGGCAGCAAAATCAAAGGGAAAACTGTTGTTGAAAAAGCAACAGCCATGCGGAAGCTAACCGAAGAACAAAACAGAACCAGAGTGGTTATCGGTACGGCTTTCCAGCGCTGGCGCCAGCTAAAAAATGAAAAGGGGCTCCAGACCGACGCCAAGGTGGCCCAGTTTCTACTGGATAGGTAAGATGATGCCGTTCTGATTATATAATATTTCAACATACTGATGGGTTACGGGTATTGTAGGCCTATTCACCCAGTCAGTGAGAAAATAAAAGATGATGACAAAATTATGGTCCATGGAGTGACAAGACGAACATATTCCAGCATGTTTCGCTAAGCTACCAACTCTGTCAACTAGGCTACAGTACTATGTGTGACACCGTTAGCTAGGCTGTTGTTATCCTTGACGCTAGCTTTCCCAATATCGTTGAATGCTATACCTTTTGTTAACTATAAGCTTCATGCACAAACCAATAAGAGCACGGTGCCCCCCCCCCCCCCCCCCCCCCCCCCCCCCCCGTGTCTACCATTCGTACGGAGTCGCCTTCAGACTCAGACCTGTAAGTACTGTTATCACCCAAACTTGACAATACGCAGTAGCTAGTTGATATGGGTTTTACAAGAAAATATTTCTGCTGTTGAGAAACAATGGTTTGTTCGTTTCGTTCTATATCTGGCAGATAGCAGAACCAGTTGATGAGCTCTATAAGACTAGATTACTGATTGATCACACGGCTACTAGCTCCACCGAGCAATAAGCCGCTCGAGACAGCGTTCGCCTTCATGTAGTCGTTAATCGTGTGAAGGCGTGGTTTCGAGGGGTGGGCTGAAGAGGAGGAGGCGGAGCCCTTGGGAGGAGGGAGGGAGTGTATATTTTCAAAATCTCACCTGAGTTGGATTGCTGGAACCGTTTTTTCAAAGATCTCCCACCCTACCTTTAATCTGACCCGCCTGTATCTCACACTGCCAGTAGATGTCAGTGTCATCTCCTCCAACTCTGCCAGGCTGTTTTGCATCTGAAATTACACAGCGGTAGAAAAAAAAAAAAGGCTTCTCTGATTGGTGAAGTAGACGCACCGCCTCCACTGTTCGACAAAACTCCACGAATGTCATGACTCATGCACGACACAAGCCAGGAAGCAGAAATTGTTCCTCTGCTGCAAGGAGCTGAGATGAAGATGAAAACGTCCATCTTGAGATGAATCTTGAGCTCGGATGGCTGCAGGAGAGCACGAGCTTTTTCCACAAGACACACTGATATGAATTTCATAGAGAAGTAAGTGTCAACTTCCCCTTTTTTTCGGTCCTGCTCGGTGTGATGACGTCTTCAGTCAGAATCAAAATGGCTCCTGGGTTAGAAGAGGAACTCTCCTGCCCCGTGTGTCGGGACATATTCAGGGACCCCGTTTTCCTTTCCTGCAGCCACAGCTTCTGTAAGAGCTGTCTGAGGAGATGGTGGAAGAAGAAAGAAACGCTCGAGTGTCCGGTCTGCAAGCGAGCGTCTGGAAGTAAAGACCCACCGTGCAACCTGGCTTTGAGGAACACATGCGAGGCCTTCCTGCTGGAGAGAGGTCGGAAAGCTGCCGAGCCGGCGGACCTCTGCCGCCTGCACTCTGAGAAAGCTCAAGCTCTTCTGCCTGGACCACCGTGAACCCGTCTGCCTGGTCTGCAGGGACTCAAAGGCCCACCGGGACCACCGGTTCAGGCCCGTCGACGAGGCCGCGCAGGATCACAGGGACGAGCTGCAGACGTCGCTGACGCACCTGCAGGAGAAACTGACGCTCTTCCAGCAGGTTCAGGGAGACTTTGATGTAACGGCGGAGCACGTCCAGGCCCAGGTCCGCCACGCTGAGAGGGAGATCAGGACACAGTTCCAGAACCTGCACCGGTTCCTGCAGGACGAGGAGGAGGCCAGGATTGCAGCGCTGAGGGAGGAAGAGCAGGAGAAGAGCCAGCTTTTAAAGGCAAAGATGGAGGCTCTGAGGAAGGAGACGGTGTTCCTCTCAGATGTGATCCGGGCCACGGAGGAGCAGCTGAGGGCTGAAGACGCGTCGCTGCTGCAGAGCTGCGAGGCTGCAGCGGAGAGAGTCCAGCGGGCCGTCCTGCTGCAGCCTCCACAGCTGCTCCCAGGAGCTCTCATACAAGAGGCCCAACATCTGGGCAACCTGAGCTTCAACATCTGGAGCAGGATGAAGGAGACGGTGTCCTACACCCCCGTGATCCTGGATCCAAACACCGCCGAGGCGGGACTCGTCCTGTCCGGAGATCTGACGAGTTTGAGACGGGGAGAGAGACAGAGACTTCCCGGAAACCCCGAGAGGTTCGACGGCCACGGCATCGTTCTGGCGTCGCGGGGCTGCGGCTCAGGCGGCCACCGCTGGGCCGTGGAGGTCGGCGACAGCAGAGCCTGGTTCGTGGGCGTGGCGGCGGAAACCTTCAGAAGGAAGGGAGGCGCCGACCTCAAGTCCGGGCTGTGGGCGCTGTCCTTTTCTAAGGGTAAATTCATCCTCCTCTCCCCAGAGGAACCCTCACCTTTTCACCCCGAGAGGAAGCTGCGGGTGGTGGGGGTCCATCTGGACCAGGAGGGGGGGCGACTGCTGCTCTGTGATGCTGAAACTCAGACGCACATTCACACGTTCACAAACATGAGCGCTGAGACGCTGTTTCCAGTCTTTTACACGGGAAGCGAGATCCCACTGAAGATATTACCTGAAACGTTTAACGCCGGCAGCGGCGACACCGTTAACGAAGAGGATAACACTGATGATGATGATGATGACTCAAATAATCATGACGGACAAGTCTGAGAGACTACCAATGTTACACTGTAAAAAAAAAAAAAAATCGTAAAAAAACAATAATTTTCCGGCAGCCAGAAAAATACCGTGAAATAACAGAAAATTACTTTCTCATAAAAATACATTTTTTTTCCATAATTAAAATACAGTTTGTAGTTGTAATTTTAAGATTTTTGCCTTATTTTCAGGTTGTTTTTAACATTTTAATTAGAAATATTTTCACATTTTAAAACAATTAAATTACCTAGAAATATGGTAAGTAAATGCTGTATTATGAATAATAATGCTTACATTTACAGAAATGTGCTGTTATTAATTGGTTTCAATTACATTATTTTATGTAAAGAAGTTGTATAATAATTTGTGTTTGATGTAATATAAACATATTGTGACACAAAAAATAATATGATTCATCTTTCAAAACATGTCAAAAAAACTGTCGAAAAATTAGATTTTGGGTTTAAAATTGCAATGATTTTAAGGACTGTAGCCTTTGTATTGTAGTGGATACTGGTCTGCAACACCTGACAGAGACATGGACCTAGCTAAAGAAGTTTTTTGTCAACTTCCTGTTTTTGCTCAGCACAAGTTTTGTTTTAACACACTTTATTAAACAAACTCATTCGAACACAGACAGACTTAACTCAGGGTGACACAAATTAACATGTTAAATGTAAGGGGTCTGAATCAACAGGGGTCAAACCAGCAACAGACATTACATGGCAGCATTAAATCAAATAGCTAACAAATAAACGCAGATAAACACCTAAACAACCAGGGCTGCAAAGGATGCTGGGAAACAACACAAAAGGACCTGCCAGATCACCAGCAGTTTTACAGTTTATTCCCTTAAATAACAGACAAATATTTGTGAAATTACGATATATTTGAATGTATTTTAACAATAAATACATGTATTTTTAATGTTTTTTTTTTTTTAAAGAACAGAAATATTGTGTGTTTTCACAGTTACAGTGATTTAATGTTATTTTACATTTGACTTGTAAAATCACTATCTATTTTTGTAAATTAAATGGTATTTTAAAAATACAGAAAAAAATCTGTAAAATTTTTTTAATTTTTACAGTGTATCTAAAAGATAGCATCTTTAAAAAGACCATTATATTTGAAAGAAGACAAATTTTGCAAACTGACATGTCATAAAGGTTGGAGATTTCTTTAATAAATTATTTCTTGGTTGTGCTTTATTTAGATTATTGGTTGGCAGTTGTTTCAGATGCTCAAATTTCTGCTCTTGAGGACAGAAAAAGTCTTTTTTTTATAATATAACCCCTTTAATAGAAATGAAACATGACAGGAAAGCTTTTAAATATGTTTAATTAGTCAACCAGACCTCGTTTTTGGCCCTTTGTAACCCTCATTAGAGTCCTGATCCGTGACTCCCGGGGCCGACCCGTCCCATGACAGATACCACAGTGTGACTGTGAAGCACCCAGTGGGATGTGAACGCGTCAGGAGACATTTCTGCGGCTCAGTCAGATGAATTTTTTTTTATTTTCAAGGCACATGTTTTGGTCATAACGAGAAGATGAAAAAGATTATCCCCCCGCTGCTGTTTCACAAAGAGAGGCTTTGTCATTGGCCTTCATCCAGAAAATAACACAAACCAGTGATGTCAGGACACTGCCTGACTCTCACACTGACAGAGGTCTGGATTCATTTACTTAAAATTAACTAAAGATATCTGGGAGAGAAATTCCTTCAAGCTGCTGAGTGACATCAAGTAAAGCAGGAAACCTGTCTCTGTGGGACCAGTACAGCTCTAAACTGGGAAATACTAAGATATAATTCAATTAGAATATATTTATTTGATGATTAAGGGATTAGAAAAGTGTTAAAAGAGTGGACAAGCTGCATATTAAGAGCAGTGGTGCACCACAGATCACAGTCGCATCTGTGGCCAGCAGAGGGCGCTGCTGCTACGATGAGCGAAACAAAACTTCCCCCAAACTTAAGACTCTTAACTCGGTAAATAACAGCCAGTTAGAATAATAATTAAGATTTAACAGAGAATAAGGGTTGTGTCTGAGTCAAGCAGAGAGCATTGACATAAAAAGAGTCTTTTTGTACAGAGATAAACAGTGAAATCTTTAAACACCAGCAGACCACCGTAACGCTGGTAAATGTCCAGTTTATGTTCCTAAATATGAATCAGAAAGTCATTATTCATTAAAACTCTCAGGATTTTATCATCATTCAAACGCCGATTTTATCATTCAAAGGGTTTTTTTTTTCCAAAGAACGAAACCCAATATAACAACTTTAATAAAGTTAGTTAAATATGAGTTAAATTAACAGTGAACTTTGAACCAGTTTATCACAATTAACTCAATTAACAATTAACTCAAACTCAGGAAAATAATGTGACGTTTGTAGTTTTTTATTTCAACTGGACTGCATTTAATGATAACATGTCATTGTTGGATTATTATTATTTTTACAGCTTTAAATAACATTTCTTTTTGGACCTTTTAAAAAAAAAAAACTACTGTATTTTTATTTTATTTGCATAAAAAAACATGACATTCTTAATGCTTGAAGCCAAAAAGGTTGGGTTTTTTGTGAACTTATTTATATTTCTACTGATCCAGGTCTGCCTGGTTTCATGTTTCATTTTAAGTGTTTCAGGAAAAATGTATATTTCAAAATAAAATACATTAAATGTGGCAGAAAATGCTAATCGTTTTGCACACCTTTAATTTGCATTATGATGTAAAAATCTTAAGATTTTAAATAAACTGTGTTCTTTTATTTCGTTTTAATTAATGAACATATATCAGTATTAATCCACCAACATCAGCTCTGCTACTTTTTGCAAGACTTTTAATCTTAAGAGTAAAGTACAAACTTGTACAACTATTTTGACGTCATTAAAAGTGCTGATTACTTTTCTCACCTCTGCTTTTTATCATTTCTATACTTCAACACATGTTTCTAAAATGATTTTGAGCTCTAAACGTCCGTGATGACGTCACCATGGCCTTTCAGAGTATAAATAGTGGCGTGAATTAGATGAATGAGTCCTAAACTTAAAACAGGACAATCATCAGACCAAATTTTATCATTAAGGTGTCCTCTGGTCTCCATGGAAACCCCACCGCTGTTTAGTTTGGTGACTCAGCAAAACACGTACTTATGCAAACAGGAGCGCGCAGCACTGGGCCTGTCGCCATGGTAACCAGGCCCGGGGCACGGCTGCTGTGGATGTGAGTCAGCTTGTTGGCGGGTGAATCCGGGTAATTACACCGAGACAAATTCAACAGTTCACGTTTATCTGCTGGTTGCTGCGCAGCTCAGCGGCTGATATGAGCAGACAGGATGCCTGATAAAGTTAATCCAGTTTCAAGAGAACATTATCATGTAACACGGACTTCCTGTTGCTTCCAGAAAGGAATCAACCCAGTGGAAACACGTTCAGGATGAATAACAGATTAACTTCAGCGTTTGGAGGCGGAGTCTTCATGCTTGAACATGAGATAAATACACAGTTTGACGCAGCGTTGAGTAAATGTCAACGCGGTTCAAGTGTGTTATTGATGTTAAAAAGGAAATGGGAGGAAACCAAACACAGCGGATGAGCTCCAACAGCTCCGATCAACTGTAAAGCACGGTGGTGGAGGTGTCAGGGTCGGGCCTGGTTAGCATCCACCTTGCAGTCATTGAGTCAGCTGCTGAGATGCTGTGATGGAGCTTGAAAGAGTGCACAAATTAATATTCAAAAATGTAAATGATCTGAAGAAGAGCGGACCAGAATTCCTCAACAACGTTAAAGTTATTATATCACGTCACTGCACATTTTCCTACCTGCATATTTTATGTTGCAATTAATCCACCTGTCAAAGCGGCTGCTGCCTGCATTTACTGCGCTTCACTTTCAGGGGGAAGACAAACATCTTCCCAGAAATCCTGTCATTTTTATATTTTATTGTTTAATTTCAATTCATTTAATTTGATTTCATTTCATTTTGATTCAATTCAATTCTATTCTATTTATTCTATTCTATTCATTCTACTCTACTCTATTTTATTTTATTTCATTTCATTTCAATTCAATTCATTTTATTGTATATTATTTTATTTTATTATTTAATTTCATTTAATTTAATTTTCTTTTATTTTGTTATTTAATTATTTCATTTCATTTCATTTCATTTCGATTCAATTCAATACAATTCAATTCAATTCAATTCAATTTTATTTTACTTCATTTTATTTTATTTTATTTTATTTTATTTTATTCTACCATCCGTTGCCCCGCCCCCATCGGGCTGCCGCGTCTTCATCACACAACAAACCTTCACCATTCAGATTAACGGCGGCGTCAATTGACCGGAGCGCTGCTCCAACAGGAAGACACAAGAGTTAAAAAATAAAAGTCTTAACAATGTAAACAACACGTTTCATACATCCAAATTTTTTCCTTTTTTTCTGAAGTAGAAAAATACATTAACTTTAACAGAAATGCAATATAGTCTCTCAAAAAAGCTGCAAAAGAGCGATGTTTGCTGGTAAAACGCATCAGTTTCTATATCTGATATGTTGTTTATGTTCTATCAGGAATAAAATAATCGTACCCTGGTTTTATTTATGTTACATTTCTTTTTGTCTCCACCGACCTTTATTTATAATGTGGCTGAAATACAAGGCATAAAATCCATTAAAATGCACAGACAACCATCTTCAAATAAACGTCAATAAAACAAAGGAACTACTGGTCGGCCCCCCCTCCCCCCAGCCCCCCATCATCATACACACCCAAACAGTTGAAACAGTGGACACTTTCAAATACTTAGGAATAACCCTGGACAATAATCTCTCCTTCGACCAGCACACCACGGACATTCAGAAAAGAAGCCAACAACGCCTGTCAGCCATCCGTAAAACTTAAAGGACTTTATGTTGCACCACACCTCCTACTGCTGCTATATCAAAGCATTGTCCAACCCATCCTCCTGTACTGCTCCACATGTTTCTTCAGCATGCTCTCTGTCACAAACCAGGCCAAACTCACACGCATCACAAACACAGCCGCTAAAATCATTGGTCTCCCCACACCCAACCTCACAGTACTGAACAACAAATCCATCACACGCATAGCCAACTCAATAGCTCAAGACATCACCCATCCACTCCACAAACACTTCACTCTCCTCCCCTCAGGGCGCAGGTACCGAACCCTCAAATTTAAAAGGGCCCGCTTCAAGAAAAGCCTGGTCCCTGCTGCTATTGAGGTCCTAAACAAAAGGCCACGCTGAAAAAAACCCTTACTGCTTGTCTGTCAACTGCTGTCTTGTCATGATGTGTGTTTTGTTTTCCATGTAATGTACAGTGAGTGAAAAAGAATTTCCCCATGGGGACCAATAAACTAATCTAATCTAATCTAATCTTAAAAACACATCATATAAATCACCAGTTAAAGATGCTTTTGCCAGAGGAGTCAATGTTCCATTCTGAATGTATTAAAGTTATATTAAACTATAAACTACACTCTTTTTTCTAAAGAATCTACCTCTTTACCTATTAAGCCAAAAAGAAAATTGTAGGACAGTAAAAACCTGCTGGTCGCCTTAATCATGGAAACAAAACAAAACAAAAACAATAACTAGGTGATATGACCTCATTGACCAATTTACCTTGATCACAAATGAGTGATTATTAAAATTTATTTAAAAAAATAAGTGAAAAGGAAGCACACATATTTGGTCCATACAATCTTTGAATTAATATTTCAAAGAATAAAAATAACTGATATGAGCAAGATCACATCAATCATTGCTTCTGAATATTGGTTTTGATTGATTTTTTTTAATTAATTGCCACAAACACAAGTCCAGATTCGCATCCCAGTTGAGAAATGACTCGAACTCCGACTTTTGATCCAGTTAAAACAACTTGGAAGCCGCAACTTCCGAGTACAAGCTGCTCGGTGCGGACTCTTATTTTGAAAGGCCCGCCCGGACGTGTTCCGCGCCGCTCGGCCCGCTTTCCCGTGAATCTCGGGACACCGACTCTCATTCACTTCAGGTTAGGACTCCGTCGGAGCCAGCGGAGGGAAACGGTCGCCGCAGTCCGCAAAAAAAAAAAAAAAAAAAAAAAAAAAAAAAAAAAGTTGCAGGGAGACGAGGCGAAATAACCGGAATGCAGCCGCGGAGGTAACCGCGGAACGGCGCTGAAACCCAGCCGGACCCGGGACCGACGACCGCCGTCGGCTTTTTTTCACGAACCGACTGATGGTCACAGGTTGTTAGCGGCGCGAGCGCTAACCTAGCTCCGCCAGTTAGCACGCAGCGGGGCGGCGGAGCTTCTCCTTCGGGCTCGGAGTGAACGCAGCCCGGGCCGGAACCTTCGGAAAACACCGCCGGGCGCTTTCCGGACGGCTCTCCTGCGCGGTTCCGCCGCGATGCGGTGTCGTTCGTCAACTTGGCCGGTAGCATCGGCGGACCGCAGCCCGACGTCGGTGTGAGCCGCCCGGTTGTGGATTTTACTCCCGTGGATGAGTGTTTTTCCAGCGCCGGTTCCGTTGGACTGGACTTCGCCCCCCCGACTGTTGTACCTAACCCCCTCCGTTAAATAAAGGGCCTCTATTGATTTTTCAGTCGGGAGTATTTTTTAAAAACCCGTGTCTGGAAGTTTTTTTTTTTTTTGTCGGGGTGGGGGGGAAGTTAAAGAAAAAGAAAAAAAAAGTTTTCTCGTTGGGAGGTTGAGGAAGATTTTTCCGGAGTCTGTGGAAAAATGGATGCGGGTATAGAGAAGGAATGCAGCGCCTTGGGAGGGCTGTTCCAGCTCATCATGAACGACATGAAGGTAAAACAACTGTACACAAACACACACACACACACACTAGGATTAATATTATATAACTTTGTAATCATTACTAGTAGTGTTATTACTGTTACAATTCATATTATACATATAAAAGTAAAATACATAAACATGGATTATAAATATTAAAAAAATCTAAATATATAATTTCCTCTAAGAAATACAATTGTATATGTATATAGCATGTTCTAAAATAAATATTTACATTATGAATAAAAAATGAAAACATATAATAAAACAGTGATTCTCAAACCACCATGACCACCATGATGACCAGTTTTAAATTATAGCCAAATTTGCCTTCTCAATTAGCTTTAAACACACAGGAGAGATGTTTATTCCTTATTGTGGTTATTTATTGTTACCTGAATTGTTACTTTACTGAATCAGCTATTTACAACTGTTGCAATGCAACAGATATTTGTTTTAAAGACACAATTTTAATTATCTTGAGCTACACATTCGTTTGAAATGTATTTATAATTCATCGTATGTTTCTGTAGTAAAAATGTGGAAAGTCTCGACATTCCCCGCGTACCGCCAACGAGCGCTCGCGTACCACTGGTGGCACACGTACCACAGTTTGCGCACCACTGTAACAAAACATGAACCAAGTGTATGTATATACTTCATGACTGCATATATTGCTCTCATTTACAATTAATATGTAGAGACCTGTATTTGTTTGGAAGCTTTTCTTCTTCATATTTAATTATAAGGTATTATTTAATTAATCTGTCTGTGATAACTTGTGTCTCTCATTTAGGTTTAACATTTACTGAAACGTATTGATCACTTTGTGTTTTCAGCCATCTTTTTCTGCTCGGTTTGTGTTCGGTTTTATTTTCCTGAACCTTTGAGAGATTATAGATTTTAATACCCGTTTGGGATTCCTGGCATTCCTTCACTTAAAGTCTGAATTCCTCTGGATGAGACGACTCTTCCTCGTTTCGTCCCAACGTTTTACTCGACCGACCTACACGACGTTAAACCCCAGAGAGCTGCGCTAACGTGGCTCAGGTGTGACCTGCAGGTAAACGCTGAGCCGTGGATGGTAGATGGGTGGATGGTAGATGGACGTGGATGTTGATTGGGTAACGGTTCAGACTGGAAGTGGGCCATCTGAGAGGCTGACGGCGCTGGATGGGGGTGGATTTAACCAGCTGTGAGCTCTTTGATGTCTGTCAGCGTTTCACTGCTCTCACATGTTCGTGGTTAGCTGCGTCTCTTTTCAAGTAGAGTCTACTTATAAAAGAAGAAGAAGAAGAAGTGAAGTAGCCCGGCTCTGGTGCTGCTGGAGTTGTTTGTAGCGACCGGAACGACATCGATCACCGATGGGCGGGTTTTACTGCTCCTTTTGATCTTTTTGCAGATAAATAATTTAGCATGTATGCGTGCAGTAAAAATGTCAATAAAAAATGTTGCAGTATAGAAAGAAAAGAAGGTTCTCCAAAGGATGTTTTATCACGTGAAACTGAATCACACATTTGCACACATTTGGACTTTTTGTGTAGTTTTGAATTTTCTTGGTTTATTTTATTTCTTTATTTGAGCCAGTTTGACCCCACTGATGCAGATGTTGATTGACAGAACTCGTCACATCTTATTTTTGGAACCAAAAACAAATCTGCGTCTGTTTAGATGATCATTTCTGCACAATACTTGGATTTGTCCAGCGCTAGCGGCCTCCGCACCCTGGTGAGGAGACCTTGGCCCGTGACGGGGCTGGGCATCGAACCACCGAGCTAACCGGCGGCGGTTAGTGGGCGTTACCGGGCGTAGATGAGTCGATTACGGATCCACACGGGGTTTTTGATGCTGATCAGAAAACCTGACGGGCGTCAGCGAGACCAGAGAAGGAGAAGATTCAGAGAGCGACGACATGTTTTGTGGCGCCAGAAACGACAGAGCGGGAAAGGAAGAGTGAACTGAAAGAGGCATGAAGGAAAAACTATTAGAGAAGAAGACCCGTAGAGCTCAGCTCCCCTCGATGCTGACCTCCGTCTGGGACGCCGGCGCCGTCAGCGGTCACTCAGGAGACTAAGAGACTGGACGCAGGCAGCAGTCTGACACGTGTCTGGGCCCCGAGTCCAGTCTGGGCCCCGAGTCCAGTCTGGGCCCCAGGTCGAGTTTGGGCTCTGAGTCGAGTCTTGGACTCCGTGTCGAGTCTGGGCCCCGAGTCGAGTCTGGGCCCCAGGTCGAGTTTGGGCCCCGAGTCGAGTCTGGACCCCGAGTCCCGTCTGGGCCCCGAGTCGAGTCTGGGCCCAGAGTCGAGTCTGGACCCCGAGTCCCGTCTGGACTCCGCGTCGAGTCTGGGCCCCGAGTCGAGTCTGGGCCCCGAGTTGAGTCTGGGCCCCAAGTCAAATCTGGCCCCCGAATCGAGTCTGAGCCCCAGGTCAAGTCTGGCCCCCGAATTGAGTCTGGGCCCCGAGTCAAATCTGGTGCCCGGGTCCCATCTGGAGTCCAGTCAGAGCTCCAGGTACGCTGTCCTCCTGAGATGAGTTTGACTCCTGTCGTCCCGTCTCCTCCCAGCGAGGACAGCTGGCTCCTCCAGGACAGGAAGTCCGTGGACTCAGAGATAACAGAGATAACAGTAACTCATCTCCTCATCTATTTATGAGGTTCTGGGATCCACTAGTTTGGAAACTGGACCAAACTCAGAGGGTTAAAGTCAGTCGCGTTCATGACAGAGCTTCATGGCTGCTGATGAAAAGACACAACGTTGAGCATCGTGAGGGTTGATGTGCTGGACCTACCGGACGAGAATCAGTAATTATCACTAATTAAGATCCTTCTGAATGCGCAGAGTTGTAATTTGATGTTTGTAACATCTGCATCATGTCCGGTGAGCTTTCAGAGAGTCAGATATTCACGTTAACTCCACTTTTATTAAATGAAACCCACAGATCTGCTGTTATTCAGTCCAGCAGCATCAAGAGCTCAAGTCTGCAGCAGACAGACGTTTTTTTCTTCTCCAAGCTGAAGTCCAGGGTTTATTTTTATCATTAATGCAGACGAGAGACTGGAGTTGAACCTTCAGAGGCTGAAATAACCTACGAAACAGAGCTACCTGGAATAACCGACCTCACCTGTCCAGAAGAAGGTAAAGCCAAGGACAGCAGCTTCAGTCGTTCCTCTGAAGGAGGCTGCCGTCGCCTCGGAGGCGTGTGCTCGCTCTCTCATGGCCAGATGACGATTTTTAAATATTTTTAAACCTGTTGCAGTCAGGTGTTGTGGCCGATCGGGTCGTGTGGTTGTGGGATACGTTTGTTTTCGGCGCCTGGAGCGCCTGAACGAACCACAGATGGTGATTCAGCCTCCAGAAGTGCAGATCGTTGTGTAAGAACGGATCTTCGGGTGACTCACAGGAGTCATGTGGGCTTTTCTCTGCATTATTTTTACACCTCAAACCGTCCTTTATTGCAGCAGCCGTTTGAACCCACGTGCTCCTCGCGCCCCGCCGCTCTCTGCGGCCGTACGGCGTCTGAGGCCGCTGGTCGGAGCTGCGTGAGAACTGGAAGGAAGGAGGGGAGCGCTAATTTCTTTCAGGTGTTAGAAGAGTTTTCCTGCGGCATGATGGGACTTGCAGACATCCTGCGGTGGGAACAGTGAGCAACGCTCCAGTCATCCCTGCTGTCAGGTCACGAGGAAGTAGGAAGTTTTTAGCGCCGTGTGAAACGACATTCAGAGCTGGTGGCATCATATCCTGGTATTCAACCGGCCTGGCACAGAACCGCCGGGGCGCTGCTGCCATCTGCCAAGCACACGTGCACATAGGCGTGTGGAAAAAAAATCAATTTGGTAATATATTGTGATTTTCGGCCGCCCAGTATAATATGGATTTTTTTCAAAAACACTAATAATAAACAATAAATAGGTTGTTTTGAAGCAAATAGTTTTGACTCAATTTGTCCTTCTGAATGATCAATATCATCTGATGAACATATACAGCTGGATTTTTCATCTCTACTTTTAATTTTGATATTATCTGGGTAGAATATTGCAATATATAGTGATATCGTGATCTCGTATCGTGATCCAAGTATCATGATACATATCATATTGCGAGGTCCTTGCCAATACTCTCCCCTACGTGCACACATGCACGCGCAGAGTTTCTAATCAGGCAGAGTTGCCGTTCAGATACGAGTCTCCTCAGGGCGCCGTGGAGCCCGCAAAGGGCTCCCGCTCTTTAATCAGCCGCCAGACGTGAAGGAGCAGAGGCTCAACACCGATGGTGGGGTCACGGCTCAGTGGCGGGCGGTGGTGGTACGTTATGTTTGGTGCGTTATAGCTGTTGACGTTCAGGTTTAAGCCTTTAAGAAACAGGTGGGTGGAGCTTATAGAAAATTTGCACTCTTGTCGTCCAAAAGCCCCAAATGTCAGCGGTAACCAGTGGGTTGAACTGGTGCTGCCCCCTAGAGGACACCACTGTCATGGCACTCGCGTGGAAGACGGATGGAAACAGGATTAAAGTCTTTTTCTGCTTGTGACGCTGCTGTTTGAACCTCCACCGCTTCCTCTGCTTTTATGCCGGAGAACTTGGTGCTTATTTGATTTTTGTCTGAGCATCATCATCACAGAAACTCAGTCGTGTTCGACTCCTCTGAAGGAGACGTGTTGAAGAGGCTCGCTACACGTGAGAGACGACGTTGACAGAGCTCTGACGCCTGGGGGACGAATTAATTTACATTTCTCTTCGTTCTTGGTGCAGAGTCGGTAGTCTGAATGAGTTTAGAGAGAAGAGTGTCTGATAGCAGCTTCTTGGGACCTGAACGTCCTGCTGGAGAGACAGACAGCTTATTGATTTCTGTCTCAGCTATATTAGGACTGACATTACGAGCCATCGACCTTCCTCTGTCTCTGCGCTCACCTATCCTCCTTCCTGACATGCTGACGATGTTTCTTCACCCTCTCCTCTCTCATCTCTCTTCCTTTCACCTGTGTTGCTCCATCAGGTCATCAAAGATAGTCATCGTCCACCGTTTACTGGGACTAAAACGTCCATGACCTCCTCAGTGCTCCTCTACAAACCTTTACCCCATGACGAGGAGGGTTCTTCCTCCGTCTCAGTGTGATCGTACAGGAATGTAGGCTTGTGCATGAACTAACGGGGATTAGTTAATCAAATGATCCCGCTGCGACAAACAAACATCCTCCAGGGGGCGCTGCTCCATCTCCAGCGTCCCCGTTGCTAACCCTCCCAGGATGGATCGTGTTGACGTTGAATTTCGTCTGAGCGCTCTTGATCAGCCGTCGGCTGCTTAAAAACGAGGAGGAGGGGCGTCAACGGATGCATCATTACTCTTGGTCAAACATCTCAGTAGCTTGAAGCATTAGCCTTAGCTCCTTCAAGTTGCTTGTACAAATTACAATAAAATGTAAACAAGTGCTCTGCGGACAGGATAAAACCCAACAAAATATGCCCAGACCTCGGATTTCGTCCTTTTAGTGGGTTGGTAGATGTCCTGAGTGCTATCACCACTTTCCTCCATGCTAACGTTACGATGTTTGGGCGTGGGCGTGGTACTGAGTTGTGAAAAAGAGGAGGACAATCAGCCCCAGATGATGGACGCTGGCACATCTGTGCATGTGAATGTGTCCTTCGGGTGCTGCAGGGTAACTGAAGGGCGTCTGAAGATACAGCAGGAGAGAAATAACGGGGTTGAAATGACGAAACCAGATGGAGGAGAAGAGGAAAGAACAAATGAGACAGAAAATGTGAAGGATGGAGGAGTGAGATGCCTCAGTGCTGCGTTGCCGGATGTAGCCCCTCGGCTGAAACCGTCTCTGTGAGCTGTCTGATGGTTGAAAGCCTGCTCACGTGGTAATGATGCACCTCAGAGCTCGGTACAGGTGATTAATCAAACATGAGTTTAAACCGACATTCAGAAACCGACGTAATTTTTCCCATGTCGTTTATTTCACAAATTTCAGTTGTTTAGAAACGTTGGTATGTTTATCTGGATGTGTCGTCCTTCACTGGTTTTACTTGTGAAACCAGCGGTTTGAACTGAGTTTGGGGAGAAGCAACCGACATGAGCTGACATGGATAAAGATGTGGTAGATAAGGTTGTAGGGATGAGAGCATCTCGACAGAGGTGTGGTGGGCGTGGCCTAACCCCACACAGACTCCCACCTGGCTGTCATTACACACTCGTGCTTTTCTTTTCTTTTTTAAAGAAATGGACTAATTCCTTTTAGTGAGATGCTCTCGTGAGGTTTCATTTGTTTATTTTTTGACATCTGAAGTCTGTTGCTCGCGCACTTGAGGAATTTGTCAGCGTAGCTTGATGTCTGTCCGCCGGCTGCTGACCTGCCTGATGGCAGACGGACGGACAGCTTAGGTTCCCGCCGTCTGGAAGACTCGCCGGTCTCTCCGACCCGTCAGCGTTGCTGAAGGCTGCGTTGCTCCAGTTTACACCACAAGATCAGATGATTCAGCCTGGAAGCTGAAACAGCTGAGACGTGCCTTTTTTCTTGTTTTTTTCCTCTCAAATGTACCAGTGTTTTGTGAGGAAACAAGTATTTCAGCGATCACATGCAGATGTGCGTGAGGAGAGCGGTTCGTATGAACTATAACAACCGCTGAACCGTTTACTGTCAGTAACGCTAAACAATAAAAACACTGACGTTTAGTAAGGCGGAGGAATGCAGGACCAAATCTTCTGTTTTTAACTTGAGTGTCCCCGTCGGGTATTTATTAAACCCTTAAAGCCTCGTCTGGTTTCTCAGAACCGTTTGGTGAAAATAAAAGACGGCAGATGCAGCTCAGCACTTTTGTTTCATTTCATTCGACCTGAAAATAGTCAAATGAGCCTTTTATCTCCTCCGGCTGCAGCTGGACCGTTTGGGTTAACGGCGTGAGCTCACAGCTGATTGGTCATTTTCTGAAAGATTTTAAAGGGACAAAGTGATCTTGTGAGTGTTCCAATGACTTTGTTTGAATTAATTGAACTGAAAGCATCAATTACACATTATATGGCTGACAGGCAGCTTGCAAATGTTGGACAAAATGAATAAAAGATTTGTTGAGAAAAATAGTTTCATTTATTTAAACTGTGCAAATTGTTGCTTTCAAGCTTTTAAAGGTGGGACACGGGGGTTTTGAAATAAGCTTAGAATATCGATACCTGCGGCTGAAAAATCGACACTCTCTGTGGAAATAAAATATCAATATATATTGCAGAATCGATAAAATCGCTCAGCTCTAACAGCACTGTTTCTCGCAGGTCCTTTTCCAGGTTGGCGGGATCGATTCCTTCGGTCTGTACCTTAGATACAGTGTTGGCTCTAAACGCATATACAAATAGGGGAGTGGAAAAAAAAATCAATTTGGCAATATATCGCAATTTTCGGCTGCCCAATATAATATCGATTTTTCAGCTCCTTCAATCGAATTTTTTTTTATAGGTTACTAATGCTTACTTAAATATGCAAAAACACTAATAATTAACAATAAATAAGTCGTTTTGAAGCAAATATCATCTGATGAACATAAACAGCATCTCTACTTTTAATTTTGATATTATCTGGGTAGAATATCGCAATATATAGTGATATTGCGATACCGTGATATCGTATCGTGACCCAAGTATCATGATACATATCGTATTGCGAGGTCCTTGCCAATACTCACCCCTATATACAAACACATGATCTGATTTTCACAGTTGTAAAGGCTCAAATAGTCGTCTACTGACTTATTGATCTACATTGATGCGCCAGTTTAATGGTGAATGACCCAAAAGCGTTGACGCAACGAAGAAATATCAAACAGCCGCCAACGTGTGATACTCATCAGAACAAAGTGGATCCTGGTGGTCGGTTTGTTTTTCATTCAGTTGAATAAGAATCGTGTTGCCATAGATGCTGAGGATGATGCCATCTGCACCTGGAAAACTTCAGCAGGTAAATGATCCACAGACGCGGGGGGACTGAAAGTGAATGTGAAGTTTAATTCACGTAAGGTGAAAAAGACGAGCAGGTTTTTGAAGGAGCCAAGGTAAAAACGTTACTGTGTGATGGTTTCACTTTCAAACTGGTTTCGGAGGAATTTTCCCAGTCACATTCTTCCAGCAACTATCTCACCTGCGATCTGACAGCTGATTATCTACGACAAGGTGTGCATCCGTTTTCTGAAATGTCTCTGAAATCTGTTTGTTCCCACTTTGAGGACAAGTCAGTAGCAAATATTGATAAAACTCTTTTAAAGAGAGTGGATCTCTTGGATGTCATTCTCTATTTCAACTCAGTATCCGGCAAAAAAAGAAAAACGAAGTCACGGCTGCGATGTGGAAGTATTTCATCGAGCTCACATCTGCATTCCCATCCTCTTCACATGTTTGTCTGCCACATGGTGAAAGTGTGAACAACATGGTAAGAATCCTCCACGAGTCATCGGTGACTGTTGGATGACAGACGCACTGAAATATGAACCGTGTTATTGTTTTTTTTTTTTTTTTTGGCAGCTCAGGTTGTTCTCCAACCAACACAAGCTGATCCACCTTCTCGTCTCGACGCAGGTCGATACTGAAAGTTCTTTAAGCAAATGATACGTGTGGGAGTACTTAGGAATAGAGCTGAGCGATTTTATCAATACTGCGATATATATCGATATTTTATCGAGTATTGATTTTTCAGCCATGGGTATCGATATTCTAAGCTTCTTTCAAACCCCCGTGTCCCACCTTTAAAAGCTTGCAAGCAACAATTTGCACTGTTTGAATAAATGAAACTATTTTTCTAAACAAATCTTTTATTCATTTTGTCCAGCATTTGCAAGCTGCCTGTCAGCCATATAATGTGAAATTGATGCTTTCAGTTTAATTAATTCAAACAAAGTCATTGGAACACTCACAAGATGTCACCAAAATCACTTTGTCCCTTTAAAATCTTTCGGAAAATGATGTAAATGTATTGTAAGATGAATATTGATATATATCGTATCGTGAGCCGAATATCGTGTATCGTATCGCAAGATTAGTGTATCGCTACAGCCCTAGTCAGGGATAAATACAGATGTGTCCAGACGGTTCCCAGTTTATCTGGAAGGCAGACAGTGTAAAAAAAAGAGCAGTGCGCACGTACGTATTCGCACATCAGAAGTCGTATATTTGTAGACATAGACCGCATAAGAAGAACAGGACAAACCCCCGGTTACATCACACACGTTTTCTGTAGCGTTCCTCAGAGGCCTCTTTCCCGCTAAATGCTAATTGATATTACAGATCCTTTCAAAAAATTAGAATATCGTGGAAAAGTTGTTTTAATTTCCATAATTCCATTCAGAAAGTTAAACTTTCATATATTATTGATTAATGGCCCACAATTTAATCAATTTCAGGTATTTATTTGTTTATTTTTTACATAATTTTGGCTTCCAGCTGATGAAACCCACAAAACCAGGATTTCAAAAAATTAGAATACTGTGAATAAATCACCATTTATTTCTCAGTTTTTGCATAAAATAAAGAAAGAAAAAAAAAGAAATCAATCAAAATATGGTACTTGATATATCAATCATCAATACTTGGTTGGGAATCCCTTTGCCTTAATCACTGCCTTGATGCGACGTGGCATTGAGGCAATCAGGCTGTGGCATTGCATAGGAGTTATGGAAGCCCACATTTCTTGGATGCTCCATCTCCATACAGATCCTCAGCAGAAGGAATCATGAAGTCCTCCAAAACATTCTGGTAGGCTGTTGCGGTGACCTTGGATTTAAGAAAACAGAGTTTACCAACACCTGCACTGGACATTGCACCCCAAATCATGACTGACTGTGGATATTTCACACTGGACCTCAAGCAGCTTGGGTTCTGTTCCTCACCCGTCTTCCTCCAAACCCTTGGACCTTGATTCCCAAATGAAAGGCACACTTTACTTTCATCGGAAAAGAGGACCTTGGACCACTGGCCAACAGTCCAGTCCTTCTTCTCCTTGGCCCAGTTGAGCCGCTTCCTACGTTGGCTCTGGTTCAGAAGTGGCTTGACCCGAGGAACCCGACAGCTGTAGCCCATCTCCCGGATTCATCTGAATGTGGTGGTTATTGTAGCTATGGCTCCTGCCTCAGTCCACTCTTTCTGGATCTCTGCCAGATTCTTGAATCTTCTCTGTTTGAGAATCCGCTGAAGCCCACGGTCATCTCTTTTGCTAGTGCATCTTCTCCTGCCACATTTTTCCCTTCCACTAGACTTTCCATTGATATGCTTGGACACAGCACTCTGTGAACAGCCAGCCTCCTTAGCTATTAACTTTTGAGGTTTACCCATCCTATGGAGGGTATCAATGATGGTCTTCTGGGCAGTTGTCATGTCTACAGTCTTCCCCATATTGAACGGAACTGAGACAATTGAACCAAACCAAAGCAATTAAATAACACCTGGGGAAACCTGGGCAGGTGCTTTGAGTTTAGTAGATGATTAGTGTGTGACACTCAGTTTAAAACATTCATGCCCTGATGATTTCTTCGCAGTATTCTAATTTTTTGAAATCCTGTTTTTGTGGGTTCTATGAGCTGGAAGCCAAAATTATGTAAAAAATAAACAAATAAATACCTGAAATTGATTAAATTGTGGGCCATTAATCAATAATATATGAAAGTTTAACTTTCTGAATGGAATTATGGAAATTAAACAACTTTTCCACGATATTCTAATTTTTTGGAAAAGATCTGTATATTCAGTCTGTTCAAACATCTGCAAGCAACATCTGAAATTGAGCCACTGCAGGAGGCAGAAGTCGAGCCGAGACGGTGCTGAGCAGCAAAAGTGGTGATGGCTCGCTGTTGGCCGTGCCTGCTGTCAATCAAACGGGCCAGTGACATGACTGGGTATAAACGGAGAGTTTAAGGACGGGGAGGGGTTTACCTGTCTGTGACAAACTGCATCTTTACACCCAGTCAGGTCAGTAATAGGGCTGAGTATTGTCAAGGACCTCCAATACGATATGTATCGTGATACTTGGTTCACGATACGATATTATCACAATATCGTGGTATCACAATATATTGCGATATTCTATCCAGTTAATATCAAAACAAAACGTAGAGATGAAAAATCAAGTTGCTGTATATGTTCATCAGATGATATTGATCATTCAGAGGACAAATTGAGTCAAAATTATTTGCTTCAAAACAACCTATTTATTGTTTATTATTAGTGTTTTTGCACAATTAAGAATGAATGAATTTTCCTAAAAAAATCAATATTAGGATCTAAAAAAATCGATATTATATCAGGTGGCTGAAAATCGCGATATATCGCCAAATCAATTTTTTTTCACACCCTTAGTCAGTAACCTGACTTGTCAAATACTACTTTTTTTTTAAAAATGTGTTGCTTCCATCAAAATGAGCCAAAATTGAAGTTTAAAGTTTAATTTCTTTACGATTCAAGGCGTCCCGACTTTTTTGTATAATGTTTTAATATTGCACATAGTGACGTAACGCCCTGAATGAAAAAAATCTGCCAGCTGGAAGATTACAGACAAGCCAGATTCCTGCGATGCACATCAGCTCCATAAATCTGGGATTGGCTCTCAGACCTTTGTTCCTTTTAGAGGCCGATATTAGGAGATGTTTTCTGACCCGTCACTGTGGATGTATGGCACAGATGGCGCCCTTCATACTGAGAAAGCTCCAGTCCTCCTTAAACCCTCCTTAGTGGGAACCAAAAGTTCATTTTCATCATGTTTTATTTATCCGTCAGAGAGACGTTGCATAATAAAGACCCCTTAAAAGAAGCTAAATGTCCTCCAGCTGAAGTGGCAGCTGGAGGACGAGAAACAGAAGAGGAGCTTCCTCCAGTTGTAGAAGATCCAGGAAAACATTAAAACAACAGATCTTGGCGTCCAACGTTGCTCTGAGGATGTTGACTGCTTCGTACCGTCTCCATGACTGTCCAGGTCTGAAGGACGCCTGCCTTTCTGTCACCTCTGCTGCCAGGTGTTCTTACCTGTGTAGGGTGTGGAGTAATTACTGCTTAAGCTCGTCAGCCTGGAGGCCAGCTAATTCATCACAAGCGTAATTTTAAGTTTTAACACTCACAGGAATTAAAATGCCTCAAGCGCACCTTTTAATCACTAAACATAACTACGTACCTACTGTTGGCGAGCTGAAAGGTTTTTGGGCGTTATATGTGTAGAACAGAGAGGTCAGATCCGATTCCTCAAGACTCATTTGGGTAAGCCACGCCCACTGTGGGCTTCGAAAGCATTCTCAGGTTTGCCGGCTCTTTACTTCAAATGCAGTGACTTCGAGTGTTGCTGAACATCGTGGAAGCTTAAGTCAAAATTTGGGGAAATGTAATTTATTTATACTTTGATGCGTCAGCCAATCAGTTTGCAGCAATGCAGTGAAATCATACGTGGGGGTGGGACTGTTTTTAAAGCACCTGGCTTATATGTGGAGAAGGAAGTTTGATTGTTGGTAATTTGATACGACGAAGGCGTGTCAGACGGGTGGTTAAAGTGGTTCCAGTACTGGTTTGGAGCTTGAACCGCCGGTTGCAAAGAGACCACCAGGTCAGATCCAGGAAAACTGGCCAGAAATGTTGCAGGGCCAAATGCAAGACCTGCCAGGAGAGAGGGGCGGGATTAGTTCATCAGCCAAGGTGCTGTCGCGGCCGTCGTCAGGGTCACACCTGTGATGTGTAAGTTAATGAGAAATTAGCCAAGAAAAAAATGGGCGTCAAAACCCGGCAGCGGTGGCGCATAGAGGAGAGGCTCTGGACCGGCTCTGGACCTGGCTCTGAAAGAGGCTCTGGACCTGGCTCTGGACCTGGCTGGACCTGGCTGAACCGGCTCAGAACCACCTGTGGAACCAGCCCCAGTTTCAGGTTGGTTGAAAAGAGGAACCAGAAAGCTGGATTGTTCTTCACTGATCCAACATCAGTCAGTTGCTTCCACATTAACTGAACTGGACTGAACTGGACTAAATGGTTCTTTCCTGCTGAATGAGCGGCTGATTCGAATTATTGAATTACTGGTTCGCTGGTCGACCGGAGAGCTGAATGAAGTCATCCAGGACTCTGCAGAGGTCAGACGTCAGTGTTCTCACTTTCCTCAGATCTCCTCATCCTCCCTCGTCTCCGTATCCTTCTGTCGGTCAGTAGAACAAATTGGGATTATCGTAGTAGGATTAGACACTGATAGCAGGTGACCACGAGCAGACGGGCCGGACCAACCGTACACCTGCTACCACGGTCCGATTATCTGAGCGTGTAAGATGACGCCTCTATTCCACATGTGCCGACGGAGCTGAAGCTTGAAGGTATTTTGGGTTTATGAAGTGTCTCTAGTAAAGACGCATGGCTACGTTGATGATGGAGGCTATGGACTCCGTTTGCGTCATAATTCAATGAATAAATGAGTCTATTATTGTAAAATACAGGTGTTTATTATTATGAAATATGTATCCATTATTATGAAATGTTTCCCAATATTATGAAAAAAAGTAATTATTATGAAATATATTATTATTATTATTTAATCTTTGTTTAAAGCATAATAGTCTATTTCAGAATGGCTTTTTTTTTAATCTAAGAATTAGTTTTTACATAATGGCTTCCTTTTTCATAAGAATGAGCTTTTACATAATGATGACATATTGCCAGTGGGCGGGACCAGTGGTTGACCTGCACGCTCATTGGCTGATCCTTCTCCATTCTACGCTCTGACATCGACTAGTTTTGGCCGTGAGGTCCCGTTAGCAGCGCGCCGTGGCGTCATCAAGGTGCGCTCCTAGTCCGATTGTAGCTATGGCAGCTTGGACTGAGCTACGGGAAACCTTGACCAGGTTAGCAGACAATATCGAAAATGATAATTTATCAGGCGATACTATTTTGAGCTGATTTGACGAGGTTTTTGAAATTGCACCTCTCGCCCACTATCGATATTGACTGTTCTGTTGCTTATGCCTGAATAAAAGAGCAGCCAATCACATAAATGGCTCCGCCTTCTCTGCTGTGATTGACACACAAATCATTCTTATGAAAAACGAAACCATTTTCATAATAATGTGGAAATATTTCATAATAATAAACACCTGTATTTCATAATAATAGACTCACTTATTCATTGAATTATGACCCAAACGGGGCTCCATAGAGAGCGACACAAAGAAACTCCCAACTTTCCCAGAAGTCTCTTCAACAGGCTCATTTTAGATCCGTGGTCATGTACAGTAGAAGTAATTTACAACGACAGTAACGTTTTACGACGTAAAAGGAACCGTCATGTTTCTGGTTCTGTCCTTCAGAAGCGCGGATACTGAAATCAGCATAAACCAATTAGAGCAGTCGTCTTAGCCGGAGCGCTGCGACTCAACAGAACAATGGCTCTTCTCTTACACGGGAAATTTTTCTGCTTAACCTCCTTCTGTGTCGTTAAAAAAAGACTTAAGCACTTTAAGGAGCTTTGGAGACTTGTGATAGGCACATGTCTTTGCTTTGGGAAACTGTTTCTGGGCCTCCCTTTTAAAAACCTGAAAGAAGACCCAGAAGGCTTTGCTCCGCTGCCCTGCTTTACTACAACTCTCCTCCGTCACATCTCAGATGTACCGCGGGAGCAAAAATACCCAGATGGGAATAGACGGCTGTTTGGTTGCAGCTGTCTGGGGAACCCTCTGAAACCGTCAGTGACCCCTGCGGGTCACCCCAGTTTAGCAACCGCTGCTCTAAAGCTCTTAGCAGAAATCCTGACTGGACCCTGATACTCTGCAGTCCGTCTCTCCGTCCGTGGTCGTCTGTGCCAGAATATTTTCTCTGCGACCCGCCGTGACATTCCTGGCAGTAACAACAAACCTTCGGGGGAATTTTAGGTTGAGGCGAGAGGTTGTGCAGGAACAAACGGGGCCTTGTAGCGAGCAGCTCCGACTGAGTTTTCAGGGGGACGCAAAAGAAACGCAGCTTTGAAAAGCGTCGGAGTTAACTGGCGTCTCACCGACAACCATTCCTCTGCAGCGTTGAATCTGAAGGAACATAAGGAAAACAAAATGTGGGTTTGCCGTAAATACGTCCTTATTTTTCATATACTACTGTGGTTAGGGATGCACGATAACTTTTAAAACCGATGCCGATGACACACACATATACCTAAGATCATTACATCAATACTGTGAACAAAACAAAAACAGTTTTGACACTTTTCAAATGAACAGATATTTTTTTTTTTCCAATAAAAAACTATTGACAAGCCTCTCAAACATTTTTGTAAAGCTATCAAACAAACCTATTTGATATCTGACATCAACTTAAATAAGGTTCATTACTGACTGATATAAAAAAATAAAGGCTCCTTGAACTGATGGAAATACATGCATCAGAATTACTAACTGAAAAAGAGCATTTAAGAAGTTTACAAAAAGTAAATATACATAGAAAATTAATGCACTGACACAAGTTAGATTCAAACATTTCTACCTTCTACCCATCTTCTTCTGAAACTTTAAAAGAAGTTCCATACAATCGACGCCATGTTTGTTTTCATCAACACGCTGTGCTGCATGCTGCATTCAAGATATAACGTAAATTCCTCCATTCCCTCGTTTGCTCGTCGTTCTTTTGGTCTTTTCTATTTTTTCTATTTTTTATGTGTAACATGTGGGAAAATACTGCGAATATCAATTAAAGTCAGCAACTACCAAAATTATGACCGAGTCAACAAGTTATAATCATAATTTCCTGTTATCGATCCGATAATTATCGGCCCGATAATTATCGTGCACCTCTAACTGTGATATTTCATGAATATACAAAGGATGAGACACGTGTGCATCTGTAGGAGACATTTTGGACAGAGTCCTGTGGATCGATGATTGATGATTTTTAATAATTGTAATAATAATAGCCTGACTGTGTCTATAAACTGTTTCATATCGACGTGTTTTTCTTGTTCCCGTTATCAGCTGCGACCGCCGGTTATCCAACAGCAGCTGATTTCACAGATGTGAAGGAGGCTGATAAAATCGTCTCTGATGTGGTCTCTCTTTTGGTTCTTTAGCTCAGTTTTTCCCGTAAAGTGAGCCAGAACATCAGCGGCTTGGCTGCAGTCGTGCAGAAAGACGCTGTTGCTTTCTTTTTAAATATGTATTTCAGCGGTGGAGTGGCGAGTATGCAGCCCGGCTTGTTGCTGACGGGGCAGCGAGGAAAATGTGCTGCAGTTTGGCGTCGCCAAACATCGAGCTTTTGCTTTGTGCCGCCTGTAAAGACACATCTAACTTGATCTTGTTTGTGCTCATTAATTATTCAAGCAAAAGAAACTTCCTCAGGCGTTTTCCTCCTAAGGGCCAGAGCGGATCGTCATGTCCTGCGTCTAGATCTGGCACAGGTTTTACGCCAGATGCCCTCCCTGGCGTGTCTGCTCTGGGCTTGGTACGAGAACGCTGGTTTGTGACTTTGAGAAGAGGATTTCTCGTGTCTGTTAACGATGAATTTACTTTGTGAACTCGGCTGCAACCCAGTTTCTTCTGAGATGCTCGTTCGTCCTCCTCTTCTCCGGCGGGTTCACCGTTGTTCTCCGGAGGCATTAATTCAGTCACCTGCGATATTTCATCACAGGGCGCTAAATCCCTGCAGCTCCCAGTAACCCCATCAGTCCCACGCTGTGCGCCTGTCTGGGTATCTGAGAGCTGGGCGCCGGCCAACAGCTTTAGCGGTGTGGAGCTAAGAGGCTAATGCTGTTGTGTTAGGGGTTAAATCCGTATTATCCTCCCTTTGGACCAGCAGAGACTGAGGACAGACGGGGTGACCGGGTTCGAGAAAACAGAGGGAGAAAGTGAGATCCCGGCGCTGGTTGGTGAAAAACCCGACCAGAACGCCGCGGCGGAGCTGCTGGTCACAGATGCGACTGGAGGTCACAGCCTGCAGCCGGAGGCGTCCTTGGGTTACATAATCAATCAGGCGCTGGTGCAAAACGCAGATACCAGAGCAGCTTTTACCGCCGTAAAGTCAACGGAGGAGGACGTCGGAGAGCTGAGAGATGTTCCTCAGAGCAGCAGAGACGACAGCGAAGCTGCACGAGCTCAGAGCAGAAGCTGCATGATCACAGAAAATCGGTCACGTTGGGCCGCGTGACCTGGTCCAGCTCCTTCCTGTTTGTTTGTGTATCAGCCTGAGGAGCCAAAAATAACACTGGCCCCTCAGCCGCTCATTGTTTTCACGCCGTTCAGAGCTGGTATTCAGAGAAAATCATATTCATATTCTGCAGCACCGAGTTTGGATCGCAGAGCTGCATCGTTACTGAAATGGACAGCCAGCAGATTAATTAAAAATGAGCTGACAAATCCAAGACGCTGAGGAGGTTCGGTGGCTGTTGTGCTGCTGGTTGATCCGCTCCTTTAGGGGAACGATAGTGGATAGTTATCTGTGCATTAAACGTTTCCATCCTTTAACTAACGATGGCGGTGTGTTCAGCAGCAGGATCAGAACCATCACTGAACGGATCAAGCGTGTTGTAAAATATGTTCTCCGATCTTGACCATCCCCGTATCTGAGCTCAGCTCCCACGGCAACCATCAAACCACAGACTGAGCCCGTGTCTGTGAGGTCTCGTGTCCCATAATGCCACTACCGTGTCTTCACTGAGACACTCGATGTCCTTTCACGCCGTCACCCGAAGAGCTGAGCCATTTTATTTATTCAGTGATATATATCGATATTTTATCGAGTATTGATTTTTCAGCCGTGGGTATTGATATTCTAAGCTTCTTCCAAAACCCCCGTGTCCCACCTTTAAAAGCTTGCAAGCAACAATTTGCACTGTTTAAATAAATGAAACTATTTTTCTCAACAAATCTTTTATTAATTTTGTCCAGCATTAGCAGCCATATAATGTGTAATTGATGCTTTCAGTTCAATTAATTCAAACAAAGTAATCGGAACACTCACAAGATGTCACCAAAATCATTTTTTCCCTTTAAAATCTTTCGGAAAATGATGTAAATGTATTGTAAAATAAATATCGATATATATATATTGTATCGTAAGCCAAATATCGTGTATCGTACCGTATCGCGAGATTAGTGCATCGCTGCAGCCCTAGTCCCCCGTCTGTCGGTTGATGTGACTGAACGTGTAATATGTTCATGAGACATCACAATCATTGTTAAATAGTTAAATCCAGCTGTTGAGTCCAGCTGTGATTTTGTTTTATAAATAAAATACAGTGAACTTCATGAAGGTTGTTTTTTTTTTTTTTTCATCTCGTTTGCTGCAGGCCAGCTATCCTACCTGGGAGGACTTTGTTACCAAAGGAGCCAAGCTACAGTCACAGCTCAGGTAAGACACAAATACTCCCGTTTCACCTCAACAGGTCATCATTTTTATCAGCTCTGCACGCCGAGTGACCGTTTCACCTGTTGTTAGAATCATACCTTGGATCACCTGTGTACCTGGTTGGGTCATATTTGCAGATTTATCTACAGGTCTGAAAATCACCAGATCCCACTACAGTAATCCTCCACACTTCGCAGGTCTCAGCAATCGTGGTCTCAGTACATCGCGGAAGTTTCAAAAATATTCATAGAAAGAAAATATTTGAAAAAAAAAAAAGAAAAAAAAATCAAACGAAGCGCGCGAGGCTGAAGCGAAACCCATCACATCTAGAACGAGTCTCAGGAAGCAACAAGAGCCGACAGGGGAGGCCCCATGAACGAATATCGAGACCTGTGATTGGCTGCCATGATGGACATTACTGTGCTGTCGGTTGTCTGTACGCTGATTGGCTGACACGCGTCACCGCCTCTCCCATCTCTGTCTCTTGTCAGCTACGCACAGAAGAGAGATCGTCAAAGTGAGTGTACCTTCCGTAGATTTTGCGTATGTGCGTACATGTATACAGGGCATAAAATCGCGACCAACTGGTCACCATGTGCGACCCAAATTTAACGATTTCGACCGTTTTTTTCTGCCTTGTCGCCAGTGGCGAGGGACACAAAATCCACCATCAACTTCGGAAAAAAAAAAAAAATTTCTACACATTTGTCATGTGTCACCAAGGCAAACATATCTAAATAACTTAAAAACAAAGTTTATTTAGAACTTTAGAAACAAAGTTTATTATTAGATATATATTATATATCGGAAAGTGGCCCTGTTTTGGGTGCACGTCGTTTGCCGGAAGTCATAACTACACATGCGCCTAACCCAGCGATGGACAGGAGGACTTTTGCATTCGTCGGTCTTCAGTTTCGTCCATCACTGAATCTACTCCACAGCTAAATGGATCCTTTTGGTAAATAACCTCATAAAATTACACAACAGGATAGTTAACACTAGAACCGCCAAGATTCCAAACTTCATTTTCAGCCCATCGCTGCAACAGCGTCAGTGATACTAACATGTCATTTCTAATAGTTGTGAAGTGGCTCATTCCTGAATATTTCTGAAATAATAATGATAGACACTTGTCAAAATAAGTGTTCAAAATGTATATTTTTGCGAGCTTTTTTCTACGTAGTAGAACGCTGCGCACGCTCTCTCTCTCAGCCACACAAATAAATACATCTGTATGTTCATCAACAAACTGTAGGAGCTGTATGTTAACACAAACATGAAAACAACATCAATCGAATAACAGACTATTTACAATACAAAACAACGGACTTCAGATGTCAATCACAGATATTTAAATCATTTTGGAAAAACGGATTAACGCTGCGAGCTCCCCCTCACGCACACATGACTCCATTCCCAGCCCTCCTCTCCACCGGGGCGGCTCCGCCACCGTACAGGTACAGGTGTGCTGTATCACCTGGTCCATCAAGTACATGAACGCATTCATAGGCTCGTCAATGTTGCGGCGTGCATATGCAGTTGGACCACCTCTCTCCACCGGGACATTTGTGGACTGGGCTCTCCCGGTCCGCAGTCCCAGCTTTATGGGTCTCCAAACGGTTCCGTCCTTGTCCGTCTCATGTAGCTGACATACAGGTTGAGCTCTGATCAATGTAAATATTTATGATTAGATCAGTCAGAGTCGTAGCCTCGCTAAAATACCAAATGATTAGAACCAGAGGAAACTAAAACGCTTGACTTCTGAATTTACCTGTCAGTATTTCCGCGAGCCCCCACTGTGTCTGAGGACTGAATGTATGTGGTGGTGACCCCTCACTTATAGAAGCCGGGGTCTTTTTTCATAAATTCACCTCCTCATCCTCAGTTGATGTCGTATCACCTGGTAAAAATGACGGGTCATCGGTCCCCCCCCGCCCCCGATTCCTCCTCACCCACATCTGCCGTTATTTCCGCTCTTTCTGACTCTCTCGCAATCAAATCCTGGTACAACAGCCAGGCTGCTGTTTTTGTTGGATTCATGTCTTAAATTTTGCTGTTTGTTTGAAAGATTTAGTGATGACAATAACTGTCAAAGTCCGATAACCCCATAAAGTTTGAGCGTTGCCAAGCAACAGGCAGTGGGGCGCGGAGGGGCGTGGCGTAAAAAATGACAGCTGTATACAGCGTTTATATGAGGGGGTGAAAATGACCCCCTCTGTGGTTCCAGGTATAAATGGTCACATTAATTTTTCTTTTGATCACACACACCAGAATTCACTAAGTGATTGATAAATCCATTTTAGAAAAAGTCATGAACTTACAGATGTAGGGGTTTTATTTTAACAGAAATACAAACATTTGAAAATGCTAGGAGGTAAAAATGACCAACTTGGCGCTTCTGGTGTTACCAAAAAAGAAATATTAGTTTTCATAGTAAGCATCATGGAAACAGAATAAAATGCATTTCCATGCTTGTAAATGCTTCTGAAATGTAGTGATAGTAGACGATAATAGGAGTTTTTCATGAATGACAATGCTGCTGGTGCCATATTAACCCCTGATGTATGAGGCGACGAAAAACACTGGCGACCAAAATTGCTAGCTGGCTACCAACTTCAAAAACCTGGTAGCCAGGGGCGACTTGGTAAAAATTCTAATTTTATGCCCTAGTATACTGTATATACGTATACTGTATGTACATATACATGTACATGTACATCCACATCGCGGTTTTCACCATTCGCGCAGGGTTCACAGCCCCGATTAACCGTGAAGTGTGGAGGATTACTGTACATCATTCCCACTCAGCCCGCCTCTCTCCGACACAGCAGCAGCAGCAGCTCGGTTGACTTTGATGAGCACCACTGCTGCAGCTAGCCGCAGCTAGCCGCAGCTAGCCTCAGCTCGTTAGCTCCGCCAGTCAGCCTGACACACACAAACGCAGGCTCAGATGCATTCAGGGCGTCGTCAGTGCTGCTTGAACCGCTCCAAGGTTTAACGCCACTCAGGAGATCTGCGGTGGATAGCTGCACACAGGAAGCTTTGTGTAGCAAACGTTCAGGCGCTCGTCTCTAAAGTCACCACGTTAATGAAACGGGTAGAAAACATTTACAAACAAGAATTTTTCTGGAGCAGCTCGTTGCTCAAACTGGAGACTCCATTCATATAAAGATGCTTTAGGAAGAGTATTCAGAACGTTTGCTCGTAGCGTCGGTAGCTGACCGTCTTCACGTCAAAGCAGCTGAACGGAAACGAGATGAGGCTTTTTCTTCTCACTTGCATTAATTTGTTTGGAGCTCTGAGTCGTCCTGCAGCGTTGACGGGTCATGAAACTGGATGAACAGACGTGTTTTTGCATGTCTGGTGTTTTGAGTGTGTTTCATCCTCTACCTAAAATCTGTTCTGAGAGATTTAACGACCCAGTCAGACCCAGAAATAGCCCTGAACCGTGAAGACAGCAGGTACCCGTCCACGTCTGTGCCTCTCCAAGTCACGTCAGGTCTTATTATGAGAGAGAATTTCCACTGAGGTCAGACAGACAGTCATTACCTCTGAGAGTGTAAGATCAGGTAACACTGGTGTGTTTGTGCGTGCACGTGCGCTGCCGTTGAGGCGTAGACTTGACTGGTAAATGACAAACACACAAAAGGTCCATTGATGAAGATCATGTGTGTCCCGGTCTCCAGTTGCACTCCCAACGCAGGCCTTTGAAGGCCAACGGCCTCTCATGAGGCTCCGCCCCTCCTGCCTTCAAAATAAAAGTCTTTCAGTAGAGCTGAGAGGAAGTGTAGTTTAACACATGTCTGCTCTGCTGCTTCCTCTGATGTCGTCTTTTCATCGCTGTGTGTTTCTTTAAATCAGTGGTCTTCAACCGGGGGTCCGTGACCCCTAGGGGGGCCGTGGAGGTACTGTAGGGGGTCCTCCAACTTAAAAATAAATAAAGGCAATTTTAACCAAAATAATTTGAGAGTAAAAAAAAAAAAGAAAAAAAATATTGTCTCATACTAACTAAAAATAATAATAATAATAATAATAATAATAATAATAATAATAATAATGATATGCATGAAAGTTTTATCAACCATAAACACATGTAGGCTAAAAACCCAGTCAGGAATTGGTTAATAAGGTGAAATAAGCAGAATAAAATAAAGCTAAAAGTTATTATAAGCCAGGCTTAAAATGTGACACTTTAAAAAAAAAGGGAGGGGGGGGGGATAAGAATTACAAGCAGGGGTCCCCGTTCTGTTTTTCTCTCATCCAAGGGGTCCCTGGGCTAAAAAAGGTTGAAGACCCCTGCTTTAAATCATAATTCCCTCATTGGTTAGTAACAAATCCAACAGCCAGGTATCGGTCTGCATGCAGAACCAGCTCTGCTCTCGTCTGCCTCTAATTTGTTTATGCTGGCAGCTCCTTGTTCTGCCAGGGAATCATGTAAATGTCATTTACATGATGTTCCCGGTGTAGAATCGGTCCAGAGGCGAGTCAGGCCTCGGTTACTGTTCCCAGGTGCTGCAGAGTTACTCCGGTTGTAGATTTAGACGACGCCAGCGGCTCTTAGTCTCAGTCTGACAGAACGGGATGAGTCAGTAACAGATACGGGGCTCTGCCATCATCAGTGGGAGGAGCTAATCTGTCTGAAAAACTTGGGATGCACAATAACTGTTTTTCAAAACTGATACTGATATCCGATAACTTTCAGCTCCTAAAGAGCGATACCGATAACCGATAACACACACATATACCGAAGATCATTACATCAATACTATGAACAAAATAAAAAATTGTTTGGACTCTTTAAATGAGCAGATATTTATTTTTTCCATTGAAAAACTATTGGCAAGCCTCTCAAACATTTTCATAAAGCTATCAAACAAACCTATTTGATATCTCACATAAACAAGGTTCATTACTGACTGATATAAAAAATAAAGGCTCCTTGATCTGATGGAAATACATGCATCAGAATTACTAACTGAAAAAGATTAACATTTAAAGGATTTTGACTTGTGGTTCCATTTAAATGAATACCTTTAATTAAAGTAAATGAGGTTCAGTGATTTTTTTTTTTTTTTTTTTTTTTTTTTTAATCTCATAGAAGCTTTAGATGAGAGAGGGGAGGGGAGACTGCTGCTGGCTTGCGCACGTTAGCATTAGCTCGCATTAGCGCGATTTCAAAACTCCAGGTGCCTGATCAGGTTTTACGTATTAAAGCTTGTGCTTCCCTCCTCATAGAATTCGCTCAGAGGATTCATCACAAATAACCACCAAACTATCATCTTCTGAAACTTTAACAAAGTTCCACGCCGCCATGTTTGTTGTGATCAGCGCTGATGCTGCAGGCTGCATTCAATGTGTAACGTAAATTCCAACGATCCCTCGTTTGTTAGTCGTTCTTTCAGCCTTTTCTATTTTTTTTCTTTTCTATGTGTAACATGTGGGGAAATACTGCTAATATTGATTCAAGTTAGCAACTTCTAAAATTATGACCGACTTACATTTTTTTCTGGCATGAGGGGGTATTCTTGATTTTCCTGATTGAGAAATCGTTTTTCTGATTATGCCGACGTCACTTGAACATAACATTCACTGCCGGTCATTTAAGGCTCAGAGGGAGCGAGGCACTGCCGTGTTGACAAATATATATATGTTATCGGGGCTATTCGTCGGGATATCGGACTTATGGGGATGACGTCATAATTTCCTGTTATTAGTTATCGTGCACCCCTAGTGATATTTCTTAAGTTGCAGCAGGAACAGGAGTCATTTTCCTTTGATGCACCTAAAACACAGAATATTTCCAGTGGGTTTAATGGATTTGACTGACATGTATCTGGTATTAATCTGTTTCCAGGACGACCATCGTGGTTACGGGTGCCTTCTTGGATGCTTTTCAGAAGGTGGCAGACATGGCAACTGGGACCAGAGGTAAGGACACGCAGGCGCACACACGTGTTTTGGACAGTCCTGCAGACACGCAGGTGAAAGTCCAGCATCCTCAGGTTGATCTGACACCTGATCTGGCCGACCCCCCCCCGCTCTGGGATTCCTCAGTCTTTTCATTATAAATAATGAGATCACAAGTGAACAAATTGGCTCCATTTGCTTCTCTGGACAGATGAAAACCATGAGAGCTCCCCGATCAGCTCCCATCAAGTTTTTCTTTTCTCCTATTTTTATTTTACTCGTTTTGCTCCTTCATTACTCTCCTGTGAACTCGCCCTGGCGTTTTTAGGTCGTTTCCCCCCCCTCATGTCCCCCAGTCTTTTCCTTCACGCCAATCTGGGGGGTTTCTGTGCAGCTGCCTGCTGGTAGCCTGGATTAAATTACACACATTTGTGCTCTAACATACATACCTTTCAGCTCGTAGCAGTCACAGTCGTTGCTTCAACGTTACGAGGGGAAACTGAAACACCGCAGGACACAAACACAATCGGACGATCGCAGGTTCAACATATGAGTAGTTTAATATCATCTGCGTTAACTCGTGGTTCTGATATGCATTTTTAATTTTCACATTTGCACATAAATGATCTGATGAACACGTAACAGATGCATCATCACTTGAAAGAGGCAGAAAATGTCATCACTGATTTATTCAGGATTTCTTTTTTAATCACAGCACCGTCTTGAGTCTTCTCGTTCTGCAGTTCGTACTAAAATAGCGTCTGCTGCTTATCTGAGCGCTGAACCGTGATAAATCTGATGGTATTATTTAGGGGTGAGTATTGGCAAGGACCTCGCAATACGATATGTATCAAGTTACTTGGGTCACGGTACAATATTATCACGATATTGTGATATCACGATATATATTATTATATTCTACCCA
The DNA here is from genome assembly GCA_018398805.1 of Hirundichthys speculiger. Lineage (NCBI taxonomy): Eukaryota > Metazoa > Chordata > Actinopteri > Beloniformes > Exocoetidae > Hirundichthys > Hirundichthys speculiger. The sequence continues at coordinate 78,681 of JAGFBZ010002649.1, forward strand.
GTAAATATCAAAATTAAAAGTAGAGATGAAAATGCCGTATATGTTCATCAGATGATATTGATCATTCAGAGGACAATTTGAGTCAAAACTATTTGCTTCAAAACAACCTGTTTATTGTTTATTATTAGTGTTTTTGAAAAAATAGAAAAAAATCGATATTAGGAGTTGAAAAATCGATTTTATATTGGGCGGCTGCAAATCGCTATATATCGCCAAATAGATTTTTTTTCACACCCCTAGTATTGTTGAATCGAAATGAGGATTTTAGTTTTCTGTTTTTGGCCTGCTGGAAATTCTGAATGTCTCACAGCTTTAACAGGCCACGTGAGGTCCCTGGAGGAGCTGGAGGTGTTCACCTGCCCTCCACACCCCCACACCCCCCACACTCTGGTTGCATCTGTGGAGCCGCGGTACCCAGAGAGCCTCAGGTGTTTATTACTGACGTCCAGGACCCCCCCTCAGATGTTCTTCCACCAGCTCCTGACTCATCAGAGCTCCCGAAGCAGCTCCCGATTACATGGCTTTCATCACAGCAGACCACATGACTCACTCTCCAAGTCATCGCGGTGTTCACCGCACGATCTGGAAGCCGCTCAGTCACCCCGTGATGCTTCCTGATCCCCAAACCGCCGGTCAGCAGAGATGTGACACAGGAAGTTACGCAGCGTCACGAGGGAGGCGGGGGTTGTTTGATTGAAAAGGGACTGAGGGACGATGCGAGTCGGTGCAGAGCGTTTGTTCAGGATTCACACGTGACGATCCAATACTAACTGGCGAGTTTCCAATCCGCTTCTGATCAAGAGCACACTGGTCTTTGAATAGAGCTGAACAATTTTCCTCAGAAAGTATTGATTTTTCAGCCATGGGTATCGATATTCTAAGCTTCTTTCAAACCCCCATGTCCCACCTTTAAAACCTTGCAAGCAACAATTTGCACTGTTTAAATAAATGAAACTATTTTTCTCAACAAATCTTTTATTCATTTGTCCAGCATTTGCAAGCTGCCTGTCAGCCATATAATGTGTAATTGATGCTTTCAGTTCAATTAATTCAAACAAAGTCATTGGAACACTCACAAGATGTCACCAAAATCACTTTGTCCCTTTAAAATCTTTCGGAAAATGATGTAAATGTATTGTAAGATGAATATCGATATATATCGCATTGTAAGCCGAATATCGCATATTGTATTGTGAGATTAGTGTATCGCTACAGCTAGATAACTATCGGGCCGATAACAGGAAATTATGACGTCATCCCGATAAGTCCGATATCACGACAAATCGCCCCGATAATATATATATTTGTGTCAACACGGCAGTGCCTTGCTCCCTCTGAGTCTTGAATAACCGGCAGTGAATGTTATGTTCAAGAAACGTTGGCATAATCAGAAAAACTAATTCTCAATCAGGACAATCAATAATACCCCCTCATGCCAGAAAACAACTCATTAAGTCAGTCATAATTTTAGTAGTTGCTAACTTGAATCGATATTCGCAGTATTTCCCCTCACGTTACACATAAAAAAGGAAAAAAATAGAAAAGGCTGAAAGAACGACTAGCAAATAGGTTTGTTTGATAGCTTTATTAAAATGTTTGAGAGGCTTGCCAATAGTTTTTCAATGGAAAAAATTAAATATCTGTTAATTTAAAGAGTCCAAACTGTTTTTGGTTTTGTTAATAGTATTGATGTAATGATCTCAGGTATGTGTGTGTGTTATCAGTTATCGGTATCGGCCTTTAGGAGCTGAAAGTTATCGGTTATCGGTATCGGTTTTAAAAAACAGTTATCGTGCATCCCTAGCTACAGCCCTATCTTTGAAGTAATTTAACGTACATGTGGAGGACCTGCAGGATGATCATCAGCCCACGACGTGACATGAGATAAAGCTCGTGTAGGACAACCGTCAGAGACAACATCTCAAACATCTGGCTCCCATCAGAGGTGAGGAAGTATCTGAGGAGTTCTGGTTCGGTCCACTTGGAGCCCAGCAGGACACGAGGCTTTCCAGAGACCTGCCTGGAGCTCAGTTTTACCATTTAGATGCACTGTTGGATTCTCATTGGTTCTGGAAGATGGTTTCAGTGAGGTGTTGGAGACGTTTAGTGCCCAGTAAGATCCAGATGACGGCCAACGTTCCAGATCACCTTTACAGTCGACCATCCTGCAGCGGAAGTGCTCCAGTAAACGGGTGAAGCGATATCCTTATCGACTTGGCTTCGTGCCTAAACCGTCACAAAGACGCAGGACATTTTAGCTCCATTTGAGCTCGGGACATAATAAGTGTGTTTTATTGTCGGCCCACTTCACGCGTAAACAGATCATCCTGCCTCGTGCACGTAAAGCATTAGTATTTAGGCCATCTGACTACAGTTGAGACGAACGACCAGTCTGTTCAGCTGCAGTGCCTGCTGTGATTATGTAACCCATAAATCAGTTGGTATTTAAAAGGAAACGCAGTAACTGGTGTGTAGGAGGTGAATCATGGCCACTCCTCTTAAACGGAGCCTTTGCAGACCTGCTCTGTCATATTTCAGCGTCTGTTTATGGAACAAATGCAAAGAACCAAAGCATAAATGCCATCAGCTCGCTTTCTGTCTGAATCTGTGGCAGGTGACGAAGCAGACAGACGTTACTGTCTGTAAACTAAAAAAATAAAGATAGCAGCTGTTGATGGGAGCGCTGGCCTCCTTCTGAATTCACAAACTGCTAGTTATCAATTTTATGATAAGCTGATAAGAAATGATCCAATCCCAGTTTAACTGCTTGAACATGTCCTTTCAGTGGCTCTTAAACAGCTTTTTTTCAAATGTGAGTGATTGTGTTTTATCTCCTGGAACGTGTTTACTGGTCAGTAGAAAATATTTAACAGTGAGGCCTTTCTTTCCTGGAAATCAGGCGAACTTTATTGATCCCCGAAGGGAAATACTGTTGATGTTAAAGTGTCTTTAAGGATTCATTGTAGCCGTTGTTCCGAAGGATCTGAACATCTCTGCTGCTGAGTCACTGTGTTGATGTTCAGGTCGACCATCAGAACCAGAACAGAACCAGCCTCCTTCATCAACAGTCCTGATTGGATGGTTGATGTCGGACTTTGAGTCTGAGACAGAAAAAGAAAGAAGTGAGAAGTGAACAGAAAGTCCAGCTGTGTTGGGGGGTTCCTGTGTTTTGGGGCATGTGTTGGGGGTTCCTGTGTTGGGGGTTCCTGTGTTGGGGGTTTCCTGTGTTTTGGGGCCTGTGTTTGGGGTTCCTGTGTTGGGGGTTCCTGTGTTTTGGGGCCTGTGTTGGGGTTCCTGTGTTTTGGGGCCTGTGTTGGGGTTCCTGTGTTTGGGGGCTGTGTTGGGGCCTGTGTTCTGGGGCATGTGTGTTGGGGCCTGTGTTGGGGTCTGTGTTGGGGGTTCCTCTGTTTTGGGGCATGTGTTGGGGGTTCCTGTGTTTTGGGGCCTGTGTTGGGGCCTGTGTTGGGGTTCCTGTGTTTTGGGGCCTGTGTTGGGGGTTCCTGTGTTTTTGGGGGCCTGTGTTGGGGTTGTGTTTGGGGTTCCTGTGTTTTTGGGGCCTGTGTTGGGGTTCCTGTGTTTTTGTGGGGCCTGTGTTTTGGGGCATGTGTTGGGGGGTTCCTGTGTTTTGGGGTGTGTGTTGGGGGTTCCTGTGTTTTGGGGGCCTGGTGTTGGGGTTCCTGTGTTGGGGGGTGTGTTCCTGTGTTTTGGGGCCTGTGTTGGGGTTCCTGTGGGTGGGGTTGTGGTTGGGGGTGTTTTGGGGGTCCTGTGTTGGGGGTTCCTTGTGTTTGGGGGTGTTGTGTTGGGGGTTCCTGTGTTTTGGGGCATTGGGGGTGTGGGGGTTCCTGTGTTTTGGGGCCTGTGTGTGTTGGGGGTTTCCTGTGTTTTGGGGGGGGCTGTGTTGGGGGCCTGTGTTGTTGGGGCCTGTTTTTGGGGGGTTGGGGTGTGGGGGTTTGGGGCCTGTGTTGGGGGTTCCTGTGTTTGGGGGCCTGTGTTTTGGGGCCTTGTGTTGGGGCCTGTGTTTGGGGGCCTGTGTTGGGGTTCCTGTGTGTTGGGTTGGGGCCTGTGTTGGGGTGTTGGGGGTTTGTTTGGGGTGTGTTGGGGCCTGTGGTTTGGGGGTTGTGTTGGGGGGCCTGTGTTGGGGGTTCCTGTGTTTTTGGGGCCTGTGTTGGGGGGTTCCTGGTGTTTTGGGGCCTGTGTTTTGGGGGTTCCTGTGTTTTGGGGGCCTGTGTTTGGGGGTTCCTGTGTTGGGGGCCTGTTTGTTTTGGGGCATGTGTTGGGGGCCTGTGTTGGGGGTTCCTGTGTTTTGGGGCCTGTGTTGGGGGTTCCTGTGTTTTGGGGCCTGTGTTTTGGGGCATGTGTTGGGGGCCTGTGTTGGGGGTTCCTGTGTTTTGGGGCCTGTGTTGGGGGTTCCTGTGTTTTGGGGCCTGTGTTGGGGGCATGTGTCGGGGGCCTGCTTTGGGGCATGTGTTGGGGCCCTCTCACCCAGAGTCTGGTATTTCTGTCATAGACGGCTGCTACCGGCCTCGACATGCTCCTGATCACCTGTCTATTACCTTCCTTTGATGTTCACTCTGGGTTTTAAACATTATCTTTACAAAGGTTTTCGTTCAGATGCAAATCCAGAGTTAGTTTGACCTCGATGCTGCTGCGTGTTTTGTTGCTAACAGATTGAAAGTCAGGCGCATGCAGCCGTGCTCCAACCTGTCTGACCCTGAACATCTGCTAGCATTTAGCTCACCGTGGAGCCAACATGGCCTCCGAGCACATTCCTTTGATATCTGCGTACACGTTAATGTGTCACCTGTGTTTTGACAGCTGTCTCCTCCTCCAGTCTCCCTCTCAGCTTCTTCAGTCTGTCATCTGCTGAATGTGTTGCTGAAAGACATTCGGGGAAGACCTTTACTTCCAGCTTTAATGTTTTTGATGCACATTCTCAGTCTTTGACGGGCCTGCGCTCCATTTAAAACGTTAAAGGCCGATGGCGCCCGCGGGGGACTCTGCGTTTTCTGTTTCAGAACCGGTCTGGCGGGACATGCTGTTTGTTTCCACGGCAGCTCGTGCTCTCGTCTTTCTGGGGAGTGGAGGACGTTGTGGTGTTTGAAGCTTTGATTACCGGGGGTCAGAGGGGGAGGGGGCTGGCGGCGCCTTGCTCAAAGGTGCATCGGTGGAGCCACAAACCTGCTGCTGGAAGATAATGAAGCTCATGTGACTCCAGTGGGTGTTTATCAGTGGGGTCCTCACTGTCAGGGATTCCTGTCAACCCCTCCCCTCCCTGTATTGATCTGCTGATTGCTGCATTCAGATTGAGTCCTGATCAATCAGGGAGTTGTTCTCTCTGCTCCTCAGTAGCTGATGTCAGCTCTTCCTCCTGCTGCGTCTTTGTGAGTTCAGTTCATCAGATTAAACTGCATGTGACTTTGTACATAGTTTTGATCGTTCTGTTGTCTCCATCCTACAACAGAGTATTAGGGCCACACTAAGAAAAAAAATGTGGGCAATGATTTTTTTTTCATTCCTCACTTACGAGAAGAAAGTCGAAATGCAGTTTCCAGAATAAAGTTGTCTTAAAGATTTATTCAAACCAGCTTTACTCTACCAACATAATGTCTGTGTCTATGTGCTTTTATTACATAGACAGTATTATAATAAGTATTCATACTTTGAAGAGATTGTGTTTGAAATTGCGCCTATTCAGAAAAAGAAACTACACCAATCCTGGAATTCTGGAAACTGCATTTCAATTGTATTCCCGACATTTTAACTTTATTGTCAACATTTCGTCTTTATTCTCGACATTTCGTCTTTATTGTCAACATTTCATCTTTATTATAGACGTTTCGTCTTTATTCTCGACATTTCGTCTTTATTCTCGACATTTCGTCTTTATTGTCAACATTTCGTCTTTATTCTCGACATTTCGTCTTTATTGTCAACATTTCGTCTTTATTCTCGACATTTCGTCTTTATTGTCAACATTTCGTCTTCATTCTCGACATTTCGTCTTTATTGTCAACATTTCGTCTTCATTCTCGACATTTCGTCTTTATTGTCAACATTTCGTCTTTATTCTCGACATTTCGTCTTTATTGTCAACATTTCGTCTTTATTCTCGACATTTCGTCTTTGTTGTCAACATTTCGTCTTCATTCTCGACATTTCGTCTTAATTCTCGACATTTCGTCTTCATTCTCGACATTTCGTCTTTGTTGTCAACATTTCGTCTTCATTCTCGACATTCGTCTTATTTCGATTTCTTTTGTTGTCAACATTTCGTCTTCATTCTCGACATTTCGTCTTCATTCTCGACATTTCGTCTTTGTTGTCAACATTTCGTCTTCATTCTCGACATTTCGTCTTCATTCTCGACATTTCGTCTTTATTGTCAACATTTCGTTTTCATTCTCGACATTTCGTCTTTATTCATTCGTCTTTATTCTCGACATTTCGTCTTTATTTCTTTATTCTCGACATTTCGACTTTATTGTCAACATTTCGTCTTTATTCTCGACATTTTGTCTTTATACTTGACATTTCGTCTTTATTGTCAACATTTTGACTTTATTCTCGACATTTTAACTTTATTCTCAACATTTCGTCTTAATTCTCGCCATTTCGACTTTATTCTCAACATTTTAACTTTATTCTGGACATTTCAACTTTATTCTCGATATTTCGACTTTATTCTCGACATTTCGACTTTATTCTCGACATTTCGACTTTCTTCTTGTAAGTGAGGAATGAAAAAATAAACCATTGCCCACAATTTTTTTTTCTCTGTGGCCCTAATACTCTGTCGTACCATCGTCGTACCCTCCTCTTCTGCTAACGGGAACAGAAAGGTAGCTGGTAGCTGTATGGCTTCGCCACATATCTCAAATCTGCTTCTTCGCAGTCACCCTGACGAGTCGTAGTCTTAGTAATTAAAAACAACGGATGTTTCTGAGCGTAGCTGCGAAGCCTCAGAGTGGCTTTAGTCTCATTACAATCAGCTGATCTTCAAACTCCTCGTCTCTCTTCTGGTGATTCCACATGACTGGTCTCCATGGAAACGGAGGAAACTGTTGACGTCTCTGGCATCATGGGGCTTTCAGAGCGCACGTACAGGCAGATCACAAGACAACTTGACTAATTCCTACAGAGGTTTTTAAAGGTCAGCATGCGGGTTTTAGGGTCTGCTGTTTTCTGCTGACCAGCCGCCCGGTCAGCTGCTCGGCCGATCGATAGCTCGATCGATTTAAAGACGGGGGAAGGGCGGGAGCAGTGCACCAAGCATCACGAGCGTGTGTCATCGTTTCATCCAGGGAGGAAGTTGGTTTTGTTTCCAGCTGTTTGTCCTCTGATGGCGGGATTGTGCGAGCGAAGTGGCCGTGAACAACCTGCCAGCAGTTCTCAGTGTTTTCAAAGTTTTCATTTTTCTCTGAGACGTCTCTTTATGAGCCGAGAGCAGAGCGGAGCTGGAAAATTGGGGTGAGCGCTCGTCTTCCTGCTGCTGCTGTTGGCCATGTGTCTTTGGAAAATAAAGAGAGGCTGCAGCTTTTTATTTTCCTCTTTTTTTTTTTCCATCTGGGGAAGTTTGACGGATCTGGGTCGCATCGTTCTCGTTCTTTATGTCATGCACATTTAATAAAATAACAGCACGTGTTTGTCTGCTGTTCGGTCCGAAGGGGAAGGACTCCTGGAAATAGATGTTGAACCTCACCAAGGTTTCTTTTGGTGGAGAATTTCCACTGTGGAGTAAAAAAAAGAGTCCAGCTAATTGTTACTGGTCGATCTGTCACTTATTTTTGACGACGACACGACTGTGTGTCATCAGCGAAGGAGAAGAGCCGTCAAACCTTTGCTTGTCTGGAGAGAGAACAGCTGAATGTTTGATGTCTTGCACATTAGGGCTGTAGTGATACACTAATCTCACGATACGATACACGATATTCGGCTCACGATACGATATATATCATTATTCATCTTACAATACATTTACATCATTTTCCGAAAGATTTTAAAGGGACAAAGTGATTTTGGTGACATCTTGTGAGTGTTCCAATGACTTTGTTTGAATTAATTGAACTGAAAGCATCAATTACACATTATATGACTGACAGGCAGCTTGCAAATGCTGGACAAAATGAATAAAATATTTGTTGCAAAAAATGGTTTAATTTATTCAAACAGTGCAAATTGTTGCTTGCAAGTTTTTAAAGGTGGGACACAGGGGTTTTGGAAGAAGCTTAGAATATTGATACCCGCAGCTGGAACATTCGATACTCGATAAAATATCGATATACAGTGGTACCTCTACTTACGAAATTAATTGGTTCTGAAAGTAGTTTCGTAACCTGAAACTTTCATAAGTAGAGACACGTTTTCCATGAAAAAGCCCCCCAAAATTCAAACATAATTTTTTTATAAATTATAAATAATACAAGAAATTACATAAAAACCTGTCAGAAATACAAGTTTGAACTAGAAAAGCACTCAGAGGACGCAGACCTCCACCAAGCACAACAATTATCGAAAATTTGAAAGTGATCCAGAATCCAGGATTTCTTCCGGATCACACCCAAAATGAAATCAGTTCTTTCTTTTCACATTTCTGACAACTCCTGAAAATTTTTATCAAAATCCATCCATAACTTTTATAGTTATCTTGAACACAGACAGACAGATAAACGCCGGCAAAAACATAACCTCCTTGGTGGAGGTAAAAACTGTTTGTTTACCTGGGTTGCTGGGTTACGCTCATACAGACAAGGGGCCCTCCTAGCCAATGGGATGCCAGGAAGATGCTAAGCGACAGCCAATGGCAGAGCAGCTCGGACCCACTGCTTTCAAACCGAGATACAGCGCTGACAGCTATGTTTACGTTCAGTAAACTCTGGGAGCTGCGAGTAGCAGCGCTACTGGATTTTGCCTTTCATACCCTGAAATTTCTTTCGTAACGTATTTTCCTGCTGAGGCGTTTCGTAACCTGAAACTTTCGTATGTAGAGACGTTCGTAAGTAGAGGTACCACTGTACATCACAGAATCGATCAAATCGCTCAGCTCTAGACAGAATACAATGAAATGTGACTGTTCTTTCTCGATTTCATCATTTTTGTGATTACACAGAGCCAGAATTGAAATTGCTATTAAAATCAGATTAATTGCATGAATTGCATTAAACCCGCCCCCAAAGCTGGCCCCGACCATGATGCTACGGCTGCACAGATGGGAGATTTCTCCTTTCATTCCAGCAGACCTTTTCTTTTTTCTTTTCTTTGTGAGTTTGTCCTGTAACGTTGAGATCAGAGAAATAAAGTCTGCATAAGAAGCCACGATTTTGTTGAGATGAACTAATTTATGGTAACGGACCTTTGATGAAGCTTCCTCTGAGGGTCGGCTGAGCCTCTGTCTTGTTTAAACGAACACGAGACGGCATGTGAGATTAGAAGAAAAGCACTTCTGCTCTGGGTCTGTCTGATCTGGTCTCTGAAGTCGTCTCAGCTCCACCCTGGTGGCTCTGAGACGTGTCTGAGCCTCAGTCGGTCATATACGCCGCCGCTGATGTGTTGCTAAATGATGCTGTTTTTATGGTCTTATACGGCTGTGCAGCGCTCAACTGCACCATCAGATGCTGCTGCACCTCAGAAACGAAAGGTTTACTACAAGATGCACGATGTTGTTTTAGCTGCTTTCTGGTTTCTCACTTGTAGTTTATGTGACTGGTTGTTCTGTGGTTGTTTTACTGGGAACCAGCTGAGATGAGGATGATTCATCCCAGTAAAAAGCCTTCAGATCCGTCTCAACATCAGCTGAGGGTTCAGAGGTCTGAGCTATAAAGGCGTCAGCCACGAGCCCGCCATCAACAGGCACATTTACAGATGATGATTAGTTGGCTTTATCTTCAGGGAGCGCCGCAGCGTGCAAAACTAAACGACCTCAGGCGCAAAAAAAGAATCAGAGTAATGAAATCTGATTTACAGTAAGAAACAATTACAGCAAATCTTAGATAAATACTATTAGTTAAGACGTGGTATTGACCTTTCCAGGGTGGGGCCTGGAAGAGATTTCCTGCTCTGGGTTTGGGCTGGCTGCAGGGCAAACACACTTGGATGAAACAAAAACACGCATCTTTAACACCGAGTCACGTCTGTACTGTTAAGACCAGATAAATCCTGCATGTGTAGGAACAACAAAGCCAGACGTGGCGTGTCTGTCTTTTACCCGCTGAGCCTTGCCCAGATGTAGCCAGCAGGCACATGGAAGTTTGAGTTATCGCTGCTGGTTTGGGTGTCGTTGCCATCGTTCAGATGGCTGAGCGCTTCAGATCTTTTGCTGGTGATGGACCACCTGACCCTAAAGGGATGTGAAGAGCTCCACGTGACATTTATAATAATATAAAGGTTTATAATAGATGAGAATAATCGGTTATCTTCCTGATGTCATGATATGCACATTCGCTCAACGTCATCTTGGTGTTTAGATGGAGCAGATTCAGTAAGAAGGTGGAGCTTATTTTTTAAAACCGATACCGATAACCGATAACTTTCAGCTCCTAAAGGCCGATACCGCTAACACACACATATACCTAAGATCATTACATCAATACTATGAACAAAACCAAAAACAGTTTTGACTCTTTAAATGAACAGATATTTATTTTTTCCAATGAAAAAGCCTCTCAAACATTTTTGTAAATCTATCAAACAAACCTATTTGATATCTCACATTAACTTAAATAAGGTTCATTACTGACTGATATAAAAAATAAAGGCTCCTTGAACCGATGGAAATACATGCATAAGAATTACTAACTAAAAAAGTTAATTCCTCAGTGACAATAAAAATAATGCACATAATGTACTGACACAAGTTAGACTTGTCTGTGTGAATAAACTGAAAAAGTGCACTCCATAGTAACAAAAGATGACATTTAAAGGATTTTGGCTTGTGGTTCCATTCAAATGAATGCCTTTAATTAAAGTAAATCAGATTCAGTAGTAGTGCTGGGTGATATGGAAAAAATCATATATCACGATATGGACTATTTTATATCACGATAACGATATATATCACGATATACCATAATAAAGTATGTTTTCAGTTATTCTCTGAAAAGTTTGACAAGAATTTCATTGCTTACTTTTAAACTTAATTTTGAAAGGACATTTAGCTGAACTGTCACAAACATACATTTTAGTGCAGCAAAAACAGGTAGGTACAGAGGTACAGTAGCTTTCACATTTTTTTTAAAGTGTACAACAGTTTCTGAGAGGAAAAACACATTTTTGCACTGAAGTTTAGCTATAAAAAATAAACACAAATTATTTTTCAACTTTCTGAAATCTGTAACCTTGTAGTGCAAAGTTTGCAAACCAATATAAAGTGTCTAAAGTAAACATCAGGGTTGAAGAGAACTCTGTTTAAGGCATTAACCATGAATAAAAGTGCAAACATAAAAGGCTACTTTATAGATGTAGATATGATTCTATCAAATTTATCATTGCAGGTTATTTAATTACATATTTGCTGTATTAATTGATTAAATTAGGTTAGAAACGATAGAAACGATAGAGAGAATGGCACGATACACACTTTTATATTGTCCCACGGATATATATCGTCATATTGCCCAGCACTATTCAGTAGTTTTTGGGGTTTTTTTTTAATCTCATGGAAGCTTTAGATGAGAGATGATGGAGAGGAGAGGAAAGGGGAGGGGGGACTTGCTCCTGGCTAGCTCACGTTAGCTCATGTTAGCGTGATTTCAAAACTCCATAGAGTCGCAATCGACGCCATGTTTTTTTGTTTTTTTTTTAATCAGTGCACTGTGCATTGAATGCTGCATTCAAGGTATAACATAAATTCCTCAGTTCCCTCGTTTGCTAGTCATTCTTTCGGCCTCATCAATTTTTTTTTAATTTTTTATGTGTAACTTGTGGGAAAATACTGCGAATATCAACTAAAGTCAGCAACTACCAAAATATAGTAATAATCGGGCTGATAATTACCACATGTACAAACCTACATGTGGCTCTTTTGTTGTTTGCTGCTTGACCAGATAGGAAGAAATTCATGCATTTTGGCGTCACAAACAGGATTCCACGAGTGAAACTTCGTAGAGTTTATTAGGTCTTATAGTCATACAACGAAACAAAATCCAATCTAGGAGGCTGTGAGAACTTTGACAGAAAAGGCAAAAACACTGGCTGGCCTTTAAACAAGAGAGCATTTAAGATGTTGCAACGTTGCACCGCAGACTTTTGAAATGTCGTCTTCAGCTGCACTAATGCTATAATTTCATCGCCGCAACGTTCACGTCTGAGATGTCAGATCTGGAGGTGCAGCAGGAAGGGAAAGGCAAATAAAGCCGAGTCTCCGTGCCACACCTCAAACCACACCTCGTACCAGAGAGCGTCTTTCCTCACATGTTTATGCGTGTTGATCGCGGCTGCTCGTTTCAGAGCAATTAGGGCCGAAAAGAGGAGAAAATTACGGAGCGAAGACGTGAGTCAGAGAGGATGGAGGGTGGGCGAGATGAAGATGAAGGAAAGAAGGAAAGATGAATTTAAAACTGTTTAGAGGCAGATGAAGGGATAAGAGCTGGATTAGGTTTAGTTTGAAATCAGGAGGGTAAATGAGAGAAAATGAAAGAGCTGCTGGCTGAAAGGCAGATTACATGTAGAGGGAGGGATGAGACATTTCACTCCGACATCACCAATGCTGAATGAACAAATGCACACCTGATCTGTCATCTTCTTGATTTACACGCCAGCCGTGGTTCAGCCTTCCTGCTGCCTCTGTGCAGCTCTTAGATTTTGATATTCAAATGATGTAAAATGAGTCGGTGTGAACCCCGACGGCTCAGACTCTTCCGTGAAAACACAGCGTGGCTGCACGATTAGCGTTATTTGGTCATTTACCATCTTTAACCAACGTGTTGCATTTCTGAAATGAGAATGTGTCATCATCTGACACATGTAGATCTATTTTTAGCTCCACACACATTCGTCTCTTAAGCAACAGCAGCCTGTCAGCGGTTACTAAAAATGCAGGTTTCTTCAGGCACAAAATAAATTATCCATCTGTTTTCCAGACGAACATCCCTGCAGTCGCAGCTGCGGTCGGTTCAGGACCACCTGGTTCTGGGCTGTAGGAACCTGTATCACCTTGGAGAAAAGACCGTGAATGTTTTTGCTGTGAGGTGCATCTTCTGCGCGTCTCCTTCTCCTGGTTGGACGCCGCAGCGGCTCCGCAGGAGGCATCCTGCCCAAACACTCGAACCACCTCTGGCTCCTCTCCATTCGGAGAAGCAGCGACTCTACTCCGGTCCCTCCCAAATGATCGAACAGCTCAACGTCTCTATGTGGGAAAATACTGTGAATATCAATTCAAGTCAGCAACTACCAAAATTATGACAGGTGACGTTGGGGCAGAGTATTCAGGCCAAACTCCTCTCATTCATCTGGACTTTTTAGTGTCTGGCCAAGCGTGAAGACATTCCTGATTGGGTGCAGGCTCAGGTGCCGGAGCGCTAACACTTTAAGCTTCATGTTGGAAATGTCAAAGAAGTGATGAAATGTTGTAAAATGCCGAACAGCCGCGTAGGAGAGAAAGATTACCGCTTCACGGCATTAGTGGTTTGCGTGTCAGCCTGTGATTATCTGCAGGAGTGCTGTAATGTGTTTGTGTGCCCACGCACGCCGATACTGACACCTGCAGTTGAAATTAAGAGTATATGAAACTAAGTTTTTGGGAGTAATAACAGATGATAAAGTTTGTTGGAAGCCTCACATAAAACACGTAAAACAGAAATTATCCAAGTCTATTTCTATTCTTTACAAAACAAGAGATTTACTGAATAAGAGCTGCCTTCATTTGCTGCACTTTTCACTTATGATGCCTTATATGACAAACTGTGCTGAAATTTGGGGAAATACATACAAAACGAACCTAGATCCAATAATTAAACTGCAGAAAAGGGCTATTAGGATAATAAATGGAGTTGGATACCGTGATTCTACAAACAAGTTTTTTATAAGATTAAAATTTTTGGACATTGTATATATCAAAAAACATTAGAAATTATGTTTCGTGTGGTAATTAAGACAATTCCCGTTTGTATTCAAAAAATGCTCAAGCTAAAGCGGGTGGTTTATAATTTAAAGGGGTTGTTAATGTTTGAAACTCACAAAGTCAGAACTGATCTAAAGTACAGATGTGTGTCAGTTTTGGGTGTTAAATTATGGAATGGATTGAACGATGAAATAAAAATGTGTCTCTGTTAGTCTTCAGCCTGCTCCTTTTTCGGTTGCTATCTGATAAATTCTTTTGTAAAAACATGATTTTATTTTTGTTTTTAAACCGAAATAAAGCATTCATTCATTCATGCAATACCCGCGCATACGTTTCATTACGTCACGGCTGATGTCTTGTCCCTGTGGTGCTGTGTGTTGGAGCATCAGCCCAGCCCGGTTGTGAAAGGATGCGAATCCCCGGTCTCTCACGGCGCACATACGGAGTGAGACGCGTGCATGAGCAGTGCACGTTACAATACTCATCATAAGATCTTAATCAGATTGTTTCAACGTGTCTTTAGCGGTGGCGTGCAGACGCACAAACACTGCTCTGTTGCAGCTTTAACCCTCCATGACCGGGTCGTTTTTTTTTTCAAGCACTTTACTGTGTTTCTTTTTTCTGCAGAACATCGATAAATGAGTGTTTCATGCTCCAAAGGTCTTTAGGGGTTGAGAATAAAAGATTATAGAGGACAACTTCAGGCCTTTCAGAGACTTTTTCAAACAAGCATTAATGCAGACGTTCAGTTGTAAACAGTTTATAATCCTTATAATCCTGCAAATTTAAAGCTCTAGAATCTGCTGTATATCTGATTTACTAACACAAGGTCGTTCTGTATTGTTTCCTTTCTTTTCTTTTGGATTTAAACCCGCAGGGCTACGGAGCCCCTCTGGTGACATTTGATAAAAAAAATAATAATGCGTGGCCACGGGATAATAATGCGTGTCCACGAGATAATTATAGTAGCCATTTCCAAGCGGGGTTGATAGTTGCTTGCTTGATTCGTACTTTAACTAACAAACATGGACCTTTTTGACTTTTGACTTAGTTTCATTTTATTTTAATAATGGAATAAATTACAATGACATTCTTAAGGCACTTGCGGTTAGGCATGGAGTATTGCTTAGCAAGAGACTCTTAATTCGGCTGCTTAGTGTATTGACTATCTCGTGGCCACGCGTTATTATCTCGCGCATTATTATCCCATGGCAACGCATTATTTTTTTTGGTTCTCATTTTTTCTTGGCTGGTTTATTCTGATTTTAAATCCGAATAGAATAATTCCACGGTCATGTATACTCTCATTCCGCTTTAAATTAATTCCAGTCTTTCTGCGCATGCTCGTTCCCTTGCCCGTCTGTTGCAATGACTTTTATATTCCGCGCTGGGCTTGTTTTCGAAAACAAAGTTTCAAGATGGCACCACGCAGTAAACGGTGGTCAAGAGCAGAGACGATTTATTTGATAAATAGCTTGCAGGAACTGTAAAAAATTAAAAGGATGCTAATAATGTAGTCCTCCATGTTGTTGCTAATCGAGTAAGTTTGTTTTCTTCTCTTAGACGTAAATACGTAAAGACGTCCGCTCACCTATCCAATCAGAACCCTTCCCAACCCCCAGACCTTAAGCGGAATTGGATAAAGCCGATTAAACATGTTTTCCATGTAATCCTCAATTCAGAATTACTATTTCCAACATAAACTAGAAGGAAAATAGTTTAATTCTGAATGATTTAATTTGGAATAATTAATTCCAAATTAAAAAACATAATGTAACCTTGGCCAATCAAGATTCAGGTTTAGCAGCCAGCAGTTAGAGTAAAAAAAACAAGATAAAAACAAAAAAACAACTAACAGGTACGTCAGCATCAGTCTGTGGCTCAAAGGGCGGCTTGTTAGTTAAAGTTACCAAATATTTGTTCTGACTGACAGCTTCAGCTGACCTCCATCACAGCAGGGGAGGTGACTGCGGGACTCTCCCCAAAAACCTACAATCACGTCTGTTTGTTTGGGCTGCGTTGATGTTCAAAAAAGACAATCGGGACCGTAACGGTTCAGCAGGAGCGGGATGACGGTGCCGTCAGCAAACCTGATAACGTGATCATGCATGTTGGATCAGGCAAAAATAAAGAGAGTGGTATTAAAACAGCCCTGAGGTACTCCACTGGATGATAAAGGAAGGTTCAGTAAGACACCGTGGACCTTCACACGCTGCCACCTTTCAGCTGAAAATGGTCCAACAGACGAGACCCGGATCAGTGTCGGTCCTTGTGCCAGAACATGGGGCCGAACACATTTGAAAAGCAATAAAAATCAGTAAAAACTAGCCACAGGTCTTTAAAATAGAAAACCTTCAGGTAATGCAAAGCTGCGCGCGCGGCGCTTTTGAAACAGGTCAAAGTTGGACCAAAACCAGTCCAAACCGGATCACGGTGCTTCCACCGCCTGTGCAGCCAGAACCACTGATGACTTTCAGACTGTTCAAAAAAATTTCTCCTCCTTTTGTAAAACAAAGCTCTTTAATTTTAATGTTTCAGGTGCCACCAAGGACATCGGCTCGGCGCTGACCAGGATGTGCATGAGACACCGCAGCATCGAATCCAAGCTCAAACTGTTCACCACGTAAGACGCACACACATGCACGGACACGTGCACCAGCAGCAGCTGTGATGTGATGTTTACGTGGGGGGGGGGGCAGGTGAAGGTGTGAATGACTGCGTGATGACACCTTTTATTTGACAGTGTGAGAACCAGACGGTTATTCATCCTCAGGTGTGACACACGGCCCTGCAGCCGGAGTACATCAGAGCAGCGCTGTGGTTTCACGTTGCTGCAGCGTCCCAACGGTCTGCTGTCGTTCAGGGAGTCGCGCTCAGAGGCCCGTCTGCGACCTGCACCAGTGCAGACCAGTGTAACCAGCAGCCTTTTTTATGGATTCCTCCCTCTGTCGTGTGTCTTACTGGGAAGGATAGATCCAAGTTGGTTTGTTTTATTACTCAGTGTCAGGATGGTATTAACGGGGTTGACGGTGTCCTCAGACGGTCATCTTTGCATCTCATGGTCATGCAGCTGTTCTCAACTCTGGGAAGCTCATCATGTTTAAACAAGAGTGGCTTCCATCTGGCCGTTTGATGGTAATACCCCCCACTGATGGTTATCCTCCTCTGAGAGTCTCTTATCTCAAGCCAGGAGCTCTAATCTCATTAAGACTGACCACGGCTTCGTTAGTTACTGCCTGAACGAGGCCGTTAGATGGAGGGGAAGCTTCTGTACATCCAGATACTTTCTCAGTCGTGTTCAGTCAATTCAGCTGCTCCAACGCTCTCCAATCTACATGTTATTACAGTGATCCCTCGCCAATTCGCGCTTTAAGTTCTGCGGTTTTAGTTATTCGCGGATTTTTCAGAAATATATAATATAATAAAAAATCAAGAAAAAAATCGCGGAAACATCACAGGATGTTGTGCACATTCTCTCACAGCGAAGAAATGTGTGAGCCAGCCTGGTCCCTTTAAGAAGGTGGCCTTATGGGTAATGGTGTGGCTTTATGGGTAATGTAGTGTGTGTGTCGTGGGATGGCAGAATGAAAACGGGGTTAGATGAAAAGTGTAGTGAGCATCAACAGCAGCCCAGCGTGTATAGATTTACATTCTCTGTTAACTGACAGGAGCCCAACAATACAACCTGTGTGATGCTACAAGTTCCTGCAGTGCCAGAATAAAGTGCCCGTTCCATGCAGAGAAAATCTGACTGTTTCTTTTGTTGCTGTTAGCATGTTAGCCGCTAATTACGAGCCAAAAATAGCACAATACCAGCGGTTTCTTTACTACGGTTCAGAGACCAGAGGCTGTGAAGGTAACAGAAAGACCACAGTTGAGCCTTTGTCTTGTTTCGCTGCAGTGCCTTGCTACTTTTTGGGGGTTTTTAAACATATTTTAAACACATTATTGAGGCTCGGGGGGCTCCGGCTCCAGTTCGTGGATTTTGTTTTTTGCGGAGGGGCGCAGGTTAACCGCGAAAAATCAGGGATCACTGTATGTTTTCTTTCCTCAATGATCTCTTATGCCTTCGTACTGTGGAGACTGGCGTGAAAAACTGAGTTGAAATCACATTAACGTGTCTGAAATCATGAAATGAAGACTATCAATAATTTTTAGTCATAATGCAGCTTGAACAGATAATCCAGTCAAATGTGTTGCTTTGATTCAACCTGCTGCAGAGCTACTTGGAAACAGGCGAAGGACGTTAAGTTTTCGTCGTTATTTCGGTGAAACGAGTCTGGACGCAGTGATTGACAGTGCGCGGCTTCATGTTTTTGTTCCTCAGAGCTCTCTCAGAAAGCCTCATCACGCCGCTGGAGCTGAAGATGGAGGAGTGGAAAAAAGTGGCCAGTCAGCTGGACAAAGATCACGCCAAAGGTATGCCGACGGGCCGCGCTCACGCACGCTAGGGATGGGAAGGTTACCCGTATTACGGTAAAGCGCGATAACGATTAACATTTATGTTTGACTTCATCTCATTATCGCGGTTGATTACTGGGATATGTATATCAACGACTGAGTCTCGCGTGAATATATAGCTTCGTAACGTGAGCATGGCAGAAAGTGATGATAGCACTCAGGACGTTTACCAACCCACTAAAAGGACGAAATTTTTTATTTTTTATTTTTTTAAGAATGCAGAGGAACAACTGGTGGAGGACAATGATCCTGTCTGCAAAGCACTTGTTTACATTTTATTGTAATTTGTACAAGTAGCTTGAAGGAGCTAAGGCTAATGCTTCAAGCTACTGAGATGTTTAACCAAGAGTAACCTGGTCGACGTGCTTCGCTAACCTGCATTTCGTAAACGTTACCGTTGCGTGTTGATCAAAAAAGGACCGAAACGATGTTCTTCTGATGCAGTTAAAATATTAATTTATTCCATTAACTGATCCAACAACCATAACGCCGTCAGTTAGCGCCACAGCGTTAAAAAACCTTTTGCCCTTCCGGGTCAAACACCTAACCAATAACAGGCAGCTACCTTTATACCTGACCCTCAGGTAACAACACAGCGACACCCACAGACACACAGAGTGAACTACAATTCAGAACAACATATTTGGCTCCTATACAACTGTTTCTTTATTTGCACATTTATACTTATTTAAGGTTCGGGGTTAATTAATTTAATTAATTAATTTAATTAATAATAATTTTTTCAATATTCTTTCTATAACTGTTAAAATAAAGCTGCCATAAAAATTTGTGACTGTTCATTTATTTCTTAGTATGACAACTGCCAAAATCAGGGGGGGATCAAATACTTATTTCCTCCACTGTATGTGTTTTTTGGACATTTGTACAGCAATTAAGAATACTGCGATAATATTGTAAACCGTGATAATTTGGTCACTATAATCGAGATATCAAATTTTCTACATCCCTAACGCATCCATATTGTCCGCTTGTGCACGGGTGCAACGCCGGTGTCATTCACGGCTATTTTTCTTTTTTATTACTGTTCAGAGTACAAGAAGGCCAGGGCAGACATCAAGAAAAAGTCATCAGACACCGTCAAGCTGCAGAAGAAGGTGAAGAAAGGTAAGAGACATTTGCTTTTTATCTCACGGCTGTCGCTGGCTTTTTTTTTTAGTGACGAGTAATAGTTTCAGTTAGTGCTGGGCAGTATACCGGTTCATACTGAATACCGGTGTTTATTTTCTTATGATATGAATTTTTCATATACCGTAATACCGGTGAGTATGTACAGTAGCGTACACAATGTTGGGAACGCCGCGCGGCGGAACGTAAGTGCCGCAGAACATTGTTTGACAGGGAACTGTTTTGCAGTTGCTCTGGAGGCACAACACGCTACTAGTTTCTGGTTAAACGGTGATGGCTGCTAACAGAGAAAGTCCCGAAGTGGAAGCTCCAGAACGGCAACATGAGACTGAGGAACTTCTTCCTAAACCAAGAGCCATGTCTGTCCGGTGGAAGTTCTTTGGATTTAAAAAAGACGACGTCCAACACACTACAATAATCTGCAAATGTTGCAGAGCTAAAGTTGTAGCCGCGGGAGGCTACACCAGGCTGGTGCTAAAATACTTCAAACTGAAGCTCCCGCAGAAACCCGCTGCGTGACGCCTGAGTCACAGCCGTTTGATTCCCAGGCTCGTCGTACCACAGAAACCTGGACACGCCTCCAAGACACACACCTGGCCCACACACACGCCCTCCCCCGCCGACAGAAAGCGACACACCCTGCAGTTGTCATGGCTCCTCTTGGCACCAACATCCCCCAGTCGGAGAAACCGAAAGCTTGTCAGGGAAAAATGTGGGTAAAAATAGAGTAGAAATGCTGGAGTCGTGGAGGTCGTAGGACACAAACTAAGATTAAAATGGAGCTCTGGGCCCGCTAACAAAAACGCTCTCTGTTCTCTTCCTCCGTCTCTCTTGAAATCCAATATGCCGATCAGGACACAGAAATAGTCTCCCTGCAGACCCGCCCAGCTTTTTCTTTCTTCTGAGCAGAAACCAGAAATAACCTGAGTTCTGTGTTTTACATTTATGGTGACATTTTTTTACAGTAAGTGGACGTTCACTGATCCAGCTGTTGCTCTGCTGGACCGACGTGTCCTCAGCGGTCCGATCGGCCCGCTCCGTCCAGACAGTCTGAATCGAGTTCGTTAGGACGGAGGTGACCCTGACGGGTTTCCACCAGTAGGAGTGACCCAGATGAAAGAGGCGTGCATGTGAGAGCTCAGGGAGGCAGTAATGAAACGAGTAAGAAAAACCTCAGCTTCACATCATCACCACGTAATGACAGAGCTTTCTGTGACTGCCCGGACAGTTTTGTGATGGGTCTCTTACAGTTTCCTTCGTCAGTTTAGAACACGTGTGTCAAACACAAAGGCCCGCGGGCCAAATGTGGCCCGCCACGTCATTTTATGTGGCCCTCGAGAGCTTGGGCATGATTGGCTTAAATTTTAAACCAACATTTTAAGACTTAAAATAAACTTTTGTTAATTGACAGTAAACTACATCTCCCATCATGCATTTCATCGTTACCCACAAGGATAACGGTAGCTATGAGCAAGATGATTTTTCAGAACGTGTCCAAGAAAAGAAAAATTGATGCACAAGGAAGGCAGTTTCATGAATGATGGGAAAACAACAGTCTGTCTTTTGTGTGATGAGGCGGTGTCAGTCGTGAAAGAGTTTAATCTACGTCGGAATTTTTGACAGCAAACAGGGAGCTAAGTATTTTAGCCTACAAGAAAAACAAAGAATCGCTTCTGCTTCTGAAACCAAGGTAATGGATACTCTTACAACCACAAACCCTGAGTTTAATATAATAATGAGTTAAATATATGAAACTTTAATACATAATAAATACAGAAACCGTTATTTAACATTATAATAAGATGTAGTTAAATTTATTTTGATTTACATTGCATTTTGTTACACTCATGCCGTCAATCTGACGCTGATGTGGCCCTCAGTGAAAATGATCCCTGGTTTAGAAAATAATTTTCTCCACCTCCTATCTTCTTTTCAGCACAACCTCCCTCTGTTGGGTCATAAAAATCTGTGTGGAGTCAGAAAGGGAAGAAAACCCCTGAACAGTAAACATCTGTTCCTCCTCTAATCATCTCATGTGATTTTGTGCGTCTGCGCGTGCGTTGGTGCGTGGACGCGCATCATGACTCTGTCATTATGTTGCGTTTAGCCACTTCAGGAAAAGGGAATCTCCAGCTGCTGACAGAGATGTCGGCAGATGTTGGGAGGAGACGAAGGCGGACAGAAGAACTGAGCGAGTCACATTTCTTTACTTTTGGCCGGATGTTAAAGATGCATCCAGGTCTGGAGGAGTGAGCGAAGGGCTCTGACGGAGCCGACGGCGAGTCACGCCCAGAAAAGAGCGTTCCCGCTGCAGGTTGAGTCGTGTTTGAGAGCTCTGAGAAATGTTTCTGAGGAGATAAGAGAAGAAGAAAAAAATATGAGTGCATGTGTTTATGATGATGCAGAAACATGGGAGTTCCTACCTCTGAGACGTAAAGAGGAGGAAATTACAGGCGCTAAAGATGGATGGTGTGGTTTGCATGTAATAGCTTTGGGATGGACGGGGGGGATGATGTCACAGAGCTCTGAAGTGGCGAGAGATGAATGAAGATGCAAGAAGAAGCAAGCGAAAACAAATCAGGGAAGCAGCGAGCTCGCCAAAGTAACGCAGAGGCGTAAACAGGAAGAGAAACGAATAAAGGGAGCACAAAGGTTGGCGAGGCAGCGAGTAAAATGATCTCATCCCCGTCCTCAGACGGCTTCACGTCTCGACCTGCCGAGGAGACTTTTACCACCCGCGGCAGACGACCTGGCTGCCGGTCAAACGCCAATGGCGTCCTCAGTGGTGACACGGGCGGTTCGTGCCATGAACGAGTCTGTAAGCGGCGGCCAGACACGCTTGGGAGTAGGGGTGTGGAAAAAAATCGATTTGGCAATATAACGCGATTTTCAGCCGCCCAATATAATATCGATTTTTCAGCTCCTAATATCGATTTTTTTTAGGAAAAAATTTACAGTGGTTACAATGCTGTCAGTATGTTGTAATGGTTACTTAAATGTGCAAAAATACTAATAATAAACAATAAATAGGTTGTTTTGAAGCAAATAGTTTTGACTCAATTTGTCCTCTGATTGATCAATATCATCTGATGAACATATACAGCAACTTGATTTTTCATCTCTACTTTTAATTTTGATATTAACTGGGTAGAATATCGCTTTATATCGTGATATCATGATAATAAATGATAATAGACGCCCCTGACCACGAACGACTCTTGAATTTTGTTTTGGAGTGACGCAGGTTCGTTGTTTTTCAAGTGTATCAAAGCTCCGGTGCTCCTTTTTTGTTCTCCAACTGTGTTTGACGCTGCTGCATTCCTAGAAGCAGCGATCATATTTGCTGTTTTTTAGTAAATAACATCTGTATGTGATGAGTACGTTCAGCATTAATCGGTCCTGGATAGTCGATGCGGACGAATCCTCCCTGAAACGGCGTTTGGATCACAGACTGGTCGTTTGCCTCCAGGCGCAGATAAACACTGCTTTCAGGTTATATTTTTTAATGATGCACGGAGACGAGCGTTGGGTTTTGTAAGAACACCTGCAGAGGTGTCGGTACCTGCTCCTGCTCTCTGGGACGGACCACAGACGTGCCGTCATGCTCACACTCTTACACATCAACAAACGAAGCACAGTTTGTCCCGTGACTAATCATGGGAAAAAAAAAACAGTCTTTTGTACTGAGTAATTTCTTCCTGCGCTCTGAGTGCTGTGTACTTTGAAGTTTGTGCAGAAATGGCGCCACCGATTAACGGCTGTGACAGATGATCACTGGGAAGTGTTAGAGCCGCAGAAATGAGGAAAACTTTCATAACGGCTTGATTGGTGCCACATTTCAGACTTAAAGAAACATCATGAAAATGAAAGCATTTGTTTGGATGTCTGAAGTGACAACTTAAAAACTTTAAGATGTTTCAACTGTGGGCTTGTTTGAGGCGGCAGTGTGACTGAAAATGTTATTTAGCTGATTAGAGCTGCAGGAAACTGTGGCGTCACAGATGAACATCCCCATCTTTACCTCCGTTCAACCTCCGGCTTTATTTAATGGACCTGAGAAGTCATGTCATCAGCTTCTTGTGTCGAGTGCATGACTCCACCCTCCTAAAACCAGCTTTGTTGACTGGGAATACATGGCTGAACAGGGAGCTGTTGTTCTGTATCTCTGTGGTATTTTAACCAAAACGTGTCACAGACGTGAAACTATCAGGTTCAGTAGAAAAAGGTAAATCATGTCTCATCTGTCCATCCATCCATCCATCCATCCATCCATCCATCCATCCATCCACCATGTCTGGAACAATGAACAAGCCCAGGCCTCCAGCAGAGCACCCAGATGTTTCCAGCGTATCCTGTTTCTGCCCCAGGACCTCCTCCCAGTTTTACAGGCCTAAAACACCTGAGCTGACTCCTCTAGATGTGGAGGAGCAGCTGGTCTATTCTCCTACTCACCACCTAGATTTAACTCAGCAAACAGGTCTGAGCCTCCTATTGGATAATTACTGCATGGGTGATTATCTTTCAGCTAGAAACTAGTTATTTAACCCGAACTGGTGCAACGAGTTGCTTCTCATTTCCTAAACAACCATGTCAAAGACACATCCGTGGTCGTGGAAAAGATGTTAGTCTGTTTGAGAAGAGTCAAATCATTTGCAACAAGCAGAGAAAACATTTAAGGAAGTTGCAGAAACTACCAAAACTGCAAGGATAGTGGGGACCCATCGTCTTCCAGGAAGAAAAAAAACCTCAATGATCGTGATCGGAGATCACTGAAACGTTTGGTGAGATCAAATCGAAGAAAAACAAAAGTAGAACTCAGGGCTGTTTTAATAGTGAAAGTAAGAGCATTTCCACCCACAATGCTCAGGGAACTCCAGGGATTGGGACTGAACAGCTGTGTAGCCTTAAGAAAACCACTAACCAGTGAGGCTAGCTGGAAAAAAAGGCTTCAGTTTGCTAGGAAGCATAAAGATTGGACTCTGGATCAATGGAAGAAGGTCATGTGGTCTGATGAGTCCAGATTGACCCTGTTCCAGAGTGAAGGGAGCATCAGGGTAAGAAGAGAGGCAGATGAAGTGATGCTCCCATCATGCCTAGTGCCTACTGTACCAGCCTGTGGGGGCAGTGTTCTGATCTGGGGTTGCTGCAGTTGGTCAGGTCCAGGTTGAGCAACAGTATGAGCTCAAAGAATGAGGTCAGCTGACTTCCTGAATAAACTGAATGACCAGGTTATTACATCAATGGAGTTGTTCTTCCCTGATGACACGGCCATATTCCAAGATGACAATGTCAGGATTCATCGGGCTCATATAGTGAAAGACTGGTTCAGGGAGCAGGAGACATCATTTCCACACATGGTTCCAGACCTGAACCCCATTGAGAATCTTGGGGATGTGCTGGAGAAAGCTTTCTGCAAAATTAATGCAACACTGGGTGAAAATAAATCTGGTGACGTTGCAGCTTATTGAATCAATGCCACAGCGAATGCATGTCGTCATCAAAGCTAAAGGCAGTACAAGGAAATATTAGAGAGTATGATCATTTTTTTGGCCAGGCAGTGTGTAATTAAACTGGGGTTTAATTACTCAGACTCCTACTGACCCGTGGCATTTAGTTTATGAGCTCAGCTATATTTGCCATCCAGAGGCAACAAAAAGACCAAGTTTTATTAAGTTTTAACTTCCACATTATGATGTCAAAGCTCAGGAACCCCGTATGATGTCGCCGCAGCGCCTTTCCCAGCTGACGAGCGTCGCCTCTGGCTGAACTCTGGTTCACCTCCACCAGCCTGGGTCCGTCAGCGGCTGCAGGACGGAGCTGCTGAGTTCAGGTCTTTGTGTTCGTGCTTCGGAGAAACAGTACGCAGCCTGTCGGCGTGTTTCCACAGAGGTCAGACGTTAGACCAACAGCTCGGCAACACCGGGCTTCTGTTGGCGGCGTCCTCTCTGCACACACACCTGACTGAAGCGGCTGTGTTGAGACGGAGCTTTATGGAACAGAGCTGCCAGTGTGCTTGCTTGGCTGTGGAAACTGCTGTCAGTGTTTCTCCCAGGATTTACTGTCTCCAGCTCAGTTCTTCTGTTTATTTCTCCTCAAAGATGGAGAGGATTTGCTTCTTTTTTGCTGTTTTGAAAAAATAAAAGAAAGAGATCTGAAATGCATTCTTCTGTTGATGGGAAACGTGGTGGAGAACACGACGTTTTAGTCGTTTCGTTTAGTCCCTTCGCCATTTTCAGGGCTCGTTTCCGACGCTCGTTGGCTGCGTTTCCACAGCTGGGAGGTCCTCTGATCAGACTTCTGGATTTCTCATCCTGCAGGTCTGAAGCCTCAGAGCTCAGGCCAGATTAGCTGCACCCCTGCCAGAGAGTCCACGCTCACTTTGACCATGATGTTCTGCACCGCTGTTTTAAGGGAACAGACGTTTACTCAGATCAGAGCTGGACGCCAACCAGGAGGAGGGTTGAAGCTTTTCAGCTAAAATAAAACAAAAACACAAATCAGTTCTCAAGATTTATGAGCATCTCCTGGTAGAAGTACAATCCAACATTATTGTACAGTGATTTTAATTAGGGCGGGGCAAGTAATCGTGTTATTATCGCGTTAACGCATTAATTTTATTTACGCCGACAATTATTTATTTATTTTTTTGAAAACTTAATTTATAATTTTTCCAGTTTTATACAAAATACAAAAATTGCACGAATCAAAGTGTCAACGCTGACATTTATTTTATCGCGGCGTTAACGCATTTTGCTCTCATGCTTTTGTTTTGAAAAGTCTGTTACTGGCTGCTGCGGAACCGGAAAATAATTGGCAGGTAAACATGCGGAAAAGCTAAAACAGACATGTAGAACGGTAAAAATCCGTGAAATTTACAGTTCAGGTAGCAACTCAGGTAGAAATATTAACAATTCTGTCTGAAAATAAAATTCTAGACTACAACAAAACTTTGTCGTCATTCCTCCATGTTCCATCAGATCTGCTCCATGTGTTCACTGTCCTGCTGTTCTCTAGCTGGTTACTGCAGTGCGGCTCCATCTAGTGGCACAGATGTGTAACGACAACAGAAAGTCCAGTCCTCCATTATAAAACAAATTCAGTCAAATTGAAATATTTAAAAAAAAACATGCTTTTTTTTTTTTTTTTTTTTTTTTTTTTTTTTTTTTTTTTACGTTAGATTATAAAATGGAAAAAAGAATAAAAAGTCACTTTTTTTTAATTTTTTTAAATTTTTGATTGACAATTGAAAATGGAAAAAAAAAACCAAATGATTCACAGATGATTATGGATTGATCAAGTTACAGAACTTTAACATAGACATTTTCATGTTCAAGTTCTCCCAGACGGAGGATTCAACAGAAACAAGGTTATTTGTAACAACTGACAAGTTGAACTCCCCGTTAAAGGTTTCTGCTGTTACCTCAGAAATTACCTGTTTTAATGTTCTGATTGTGGCCTCTAGATTGTTAGGATTTTGTTTGTAGACTTTTTTTTTTTTTCATTAAAAAAAAACAGAATGACATTAATGCCCTGGCAGTGGCAATAAGCTTTATTTTATTTTACATTTTTTAAGATGAGATTTACACTAAATATGTGTTACTGACAAGTGCTGATGTTAAAAAGTGTTTGAACAACAAATGTTATGACACTTTAGTTCATATGGCAGCAGAACATTTAAATAAAAGTGACCTTTACACTACTTTTGAGTACATTATTTGATTTTGCAATACAATGAGATTAATTGTGATTAATTAGGGAAATCATGCAATTAATCACAATTAAAAATTTTTCATTGTTGCCCAGCCTTAGTTTTAATCAAAGATCGTCTTCATAGCTACGGTAGAAAGATCCATTTATGTCCCGTTGAACTACGTTACAACCATCTTTGGAGGCTCCAGATGAGCAGGTTGAGAACGAGACTAAAACTGGAATGTACTCAAATAAAAACATACATGCTGAAGTATTTCTGAGTCTAGACGTGTCTGAGGTCTTATTTTATTCAACTAGAAATGTCCCGTCTGCAGGTCAGCGTCCACCAGGACGTTTCTGTCTCAGCCTGGCTTTGAATCACTTCCAGGGTTTCTCATCTGCTCTTTAAGGGTTAAACTCAGGCAGCGAGGCTGGTTAAGATGAAGTGTAGTAGTTAATGTCCTCGGGTCAGCTCTGAGGAAGTCACATGACTCCCATTTATCTCCGTCACTCAGGTGATTTGGTGTCAGAAGTAGATGATCAGTCAGTGATCACGTGTTCAAACGAGTTCAGACGGTCAGAGGTTTTGTTGTGCAGTTGTTCAGACAGACGGACAAGGTCAGGCAGCACCTGTGGGACAAACAGCTGACGCTCAGCAGTTGTGTGTGTGTGTGTGTGTGTTCATGTTCATCCCGTCAGATCAGCTGTGCAGTGCTGTGCTGCCCCCTGCTGGTAACACCTGCACATGTGAGGGTTTGAGTCCTTTTCTCCAGTCGTTCCTGCTGTTATTGCTGTTAAACATGACTTATTCTGGAAATGAACAAACAAACTGTGAATTGTATTTATTGATGCTTCTTCGTGATATTTAAAACAAACACAGACAATATTATCCTGCACAGATCGCAGCGTTTGCAACAACTTGCCACTTTAAATACTCTGGTCCCTTTGAACCCCTGACTGTCCATTTATATTACTTATATATTATTTAGTTATATTACTTAGTTTTAAATCTGCAATTTTATCTCGCTGTTTTGTAAATACTTAAGTTGTTTTTTCTATTCTCTATTTCTATTCTATTTTATATTATTACTGGGCTTGCTCCACGACCAGGGTAACTCATTTCGTTTCATTCCATGTTAACATGTGTTGAAATGACAATAAATGACAAGACCCACGTCTGTTTATTTATTTTCTGTTGAGGATGATGTTTGAGGTCGTTCGTCTCATCAGCTGCTGGGTTTCTAAACGACGCCCGTCTGTCTGCTCTCATTGAACATGACGCAGGTGTCAGGTGATATCTCCTGCCTGACGCCACTTCATCTTGTGTGTGTTTTTTTCTGAAGGGAAGGACGAAGCTCGGGGTCAGCTGGACAGCGCGCTGCAGGACGTCAACGTCCGCTACGCCGTCCTGGAGGACACCGAGAAGAGAGCCGTATGCAGAGCCCTGATCGAAGAGAGAGCTCGTTACTGCACGTTTGTCAGCATGATGAAGCCAGTGCTGGTCAGTGTGTGTGTGTGTGTGTGTGTGAGTGTGAGTGTTAGGGATGTAATGATATGGAAAATTCGATATCTCGATTATAGTGACCAAATGATCACAGTTTACAATATTATCGCGGTATTCTTCATTGCTGTACAAATGTCCAAAAAACACATACATTTAAATAATTTCACAAAATCTTGTGATTTTCTTGTTAAACTAAAACATCAGAAACAAAAATTTTATCAAAATGAAACTTTCACATTAAAAGGCCAAACAACTGGCACAGAAAGAGGTATAATTTTAAATGAACAAAATAAATAACAGGAACAAAGCTTATTTGTCTGGTGCAAATTTAAATAAACACTTTAACAACCATAGTAGGTCAAAATATGCAAACGGTTATCAGGAACAAAAATTATAGTGCAAGTTCAAATTAAATAAACTTGGGACTTTAAGCTGAACCTTAAATAAATATAAATGTGCAAATATGAAACAGCTGTTTTGGAGCCAAATATGTTGTTCTGAATTGTAGTTCACTCTGTGTGTCTGTGGGTGTCGCTGTGTTGTTACCTGAGGGTCAGGTATAAAGGTAGCTGCCTGTTATTGGTTAGCTGTTGGACCCGGAAGAGCAAAAGGTTTTTGACCGCTGTGGCGCTAACTGCCGGCGTTATGGTTGTCGGATCAGTTAATGGAATAAATTAATATTTTAACTGCATCAGAAGAACATCGTTCCAGTCATTTTTCGATCAACAAGCAGCGGTAACGTTTACGAAATGTGAGTTAGCGAAGTGCGTCGACCAGGTTATTCTTGGTCAAACATCTCAGTAGCTTGAAGCATTAGCCTTAGCTCCTTCAAGTTGCTTGTACAAATTACAATAAAATGTAAACAAGTGCTCTGCAGACAGAATAACTGTCCTCCACCAGTTGTCCCTCTGCATTCTTAAAAAAAAAAACAACAACAAAATATGCCCAGACCTCAGATTTCGTCCTTTTAGTGGGTTGATAAATGTCCTGTGTGCTATCACCACTTTCCGCCATGCTCACGTTACGATGCCGATGTTACAAGCTACATATTCATGCAAGACACAGTCGTGAGTCACTCACAGACTTGAATGAGGCTGATATTACATATCCCGGTAATCGACAGTGATAATGAGACGAAGTCAAACATAAACGGTAATCATTATCGTGTAAAAATTTACCATGCTTTACCGTAATACCAGTAACCGTTCAATCCCTAGTGTGTGTGTGTGAGCACCGCCGCCTGGTGGTGTTTCAGACCACAGATATGATAACAGTCGCTCCTGTGCACCACATCTCCTGCAGAGAAACACCAAAGTGTTATCCTATTAAACAAAATCAAATAAAAACTCCAGCGTTGTAACCGGCTCGGTTGTTAAACCCGGGACCGACTGTGTGTGTTTGCAGGACCATGAGATCAACATGCTGGGCGAGGTGACCCACCTGCAGACCATTCTGGAAGATCTGACCCACCTGACAGCTGAGCCCAACAAACTCCCACCAGCCAGTGAACAGGTGCCTTCGCCGCTTCTCCTTCGCTGTTTCGGGATCTCCGATCTGTTTGAGAGTGCGAGACACTTTTCCTTGCACGGTTTTCCAAATGTTTATCAGTCGGGATTTTCCTCAGAAGTCAGGAGCGAGGCTCCAAACGAGCTCCTGTCTGGTTTACTTCAGCCTTCAGCTCTATTTTTCTGCTGATCTTCTATTTATAAGTTGTTCTTCTCATCTTCTAACAGATCTTCTCTTTTTCACGTAAAGTGTCTTGCTGCTGAATGTATTGATCTGTTATCCCGAAGAAAGCAGCGTCTCCTTCTATGTTCAGACTTTTCTAAAAGCTGGAGATCCAGCTAGGGATGCACGATAACTGTTTTTTAAAACCGATACCTATAACCGATAACCTTTAGCTCCTAACGGCCGATACCGATAACTGAAAACACACACATATACCTAAGATCATTACATCAATACTATGAACAAAATCAAAAATAGTTTGGACTTTTTAAATGAACAGATATTTATTTTTTCCAATGAAAAACTATTGACAAGCCTCTCAAACATTTTCTTAAAGCTATCAAACAAACCTATTTGATATCTCACATTAACTTAAATAAGGTTCATTACTGACTGATATAAAAAATAAAGGCTCCTTGAACTGATGGAAATACATGCATCAGAATTACAAACTGAAAAAGATTAACATTTAAAGGATTTTGGCTTGTTGTTTCACTTATATTAATACCTTTAATTAAAGTAAATGAGGTTCAGTAGTTTTTATTTTTTTAATCTTATGGAAGCTTTAGATGAGAGGAATGAGGGAGAGGAGAGACTGCTGCTGGCTTGCGCATGTTAGTATTAGCTTCCGTTAGCTTCCGTTAGCTCACGTTAGCGCGATTTCAAAACTCCATGGAAGCGATTGTTATGTTGTAGGTGGCTGATCAGGTTTTACGTATTAAAGCTTGTGCTTCCCTCCTCGTAGAATTCACTCGGAGGATTCGTCACAAATAACCACCAAACTATCATCTTCTGAAACTTTAACCAAGTTCCACGCCACCATGTTTGTTGTGATCGGTACGCTGTGCTGCAGGCTGCATTTAAGGTGTAACATAAATTCCCACGTTCCCTCGTTTGCTAGTCGTTCTTTCGGCCTTTTCTATTTTTTTCTTTTTTTTATGTGTAACATGTTGGAAAATACTCCAAATATCAATTCAAGTCAGCAGCTACTAAAATTATGACCGAGTTAACGAGTTGTTTTCTGGCATGAGGGGGTATTCTTGATTTTCCTGATTGAGTAATCGTTTTTCTGATTATGCTGACGTTACTTGAACATAACATTCACTGCTGGTCATTCAAGGCTTAGAGGGAGCGAGGCACTGCCGTGTTGACAGAAATATTTATGTTATTGGAGCTATTCGTCGTGATATTGGACTTATCGGGATGACGTCATAATTTCCTGTTATCGGCCCAATAGTTATCGTGCACCCCTAGATCCAGGGTGTTGAGCTGTAAGTCTGTGGGCACTTTCCTCCTTCTAGGACCGAACCGTCCTGAGATCCACAGACAGGATGGAGAGATCAGGAGGCAACGAATCTGAATCTATCATTTTGAATGTGTGTGTTTGTTTCCTTCAGGTGATTTTGGACCTGAAAGGTTCTGATTTCAACTACGCCTACCAGACACCTCCAGCTTCTCCCAGTAACACGCTGTCCAGGAAGAGCAGCATCAGCAGGTAACACGCAGAGTCACGGCTACAACAGCTGGTGACTTTGGCCTTCTGCTCTCATCTTTTTCTTTTAAATTAAAGCTACAATCTCCAAATGTGTGTTTGTGGTTTGACAGCAGCTATCAGTCCGGATCAGTGAGACACGTTCCCTCGCTGGACTCCATCAGCTGCGCTGTGGACGGAGTCCACATCCAGGTAACACGTGCACACGTACATGCACACGCACGCACACACAGAAGCTGTGTTCATGTGTGTAGAAAGTCAGGATGCAACCACGTCATCCTCCTTTACCAGTTTCATGGAAAAATAATGACAACTTTGATTTTTATGCTGACTGACAGATGCTGCCCCCCCTCCCCCTATTTTTAATGAATAAATAATTAAAAAATAAAAAAAAATCACCACCTGATTTAAGTTGTTTCGCCCTGCCGGTGGCGTTTCACAGTATGACGAGAAGTCGAGCTTCCAATCAGCAGGCCAGTTATATGAACACACGACACAGCACCAGAGTTCTAGACACGTCCGTGTTTTATGTAAAATACCTTGAATTGTCTTGTACATGAAATGTGCTATACAATTAAACTTGCCTTGTCTGATCAGCTCAAAGGATGGATGTTTTCTGAATGTTGATGAAGCAACCACCCAAAACATGGAAAAAATACTGAATGTAAAGGTTCACTTTTTGATGATGATGCATCCAGAGTTATAACATCTAATAACATAATAACTGCCTCTGCAAATATGTTAAAGAGGAGACGAGTCAAGACCAAATGGAATGTGTTTCTTATAACCTAATTTACCATTGTTTTAAACAAAAATGATAGAAAAGTTAATTTTTTTTTGTACAAATTCCCCTTTACTGAATTAAATGGTTGTTAAATGAATCAGATTAATTGGCTTGACTGAGTTTCACATCTTCAATTATAACTTTATAACCTTTACTTTCTAAAATTCACATTTAAATTGAAGGTCATCTTGTACATTACTAAGCACAATACCAAAAAGTTGTTTGCCAAATTGCCTAAAATGTGTATGCATAAGATCCACTGCACCCCGGATAAAGAAGTTCAGGCTGAGGATTTATTTTAACTTTAAGCCCTGTGAACGCCGCTCTGGAGGGAAACAGATGTCGTCACATCCCATAAGTGTTCAGGAACAGATGTGGCTTTAGTTTTTGATGCCTGGTGGCTTCTGACAAGATCACGAAGCGGACCAGGTTTCCTTAATGCCGTCGCTGGGTGACCTGAGTGTGGCTGCGCTGCAACATCTGGATGACCGCTGGGTCA
The DNA here is from genome assembly GCA_018398805.1 of Hirundichthys speculiger. Taxonomy (NCBI): domain Eukaryota; kingdom Metazoa; phylum Chordata; class Actinopteri; order Beloniformes; family Exocoetidae; genus Hirundichthys; species Hirundichthys speculiger. Next base: position 112,037 of record JAGFBZ010002649.1, read on the forward strand.
AAGTCAGCCTGTAAACGTCCAAAACACCAAATCTTTTTATCCTGATAAAAACTAAAAACACACACACACTCTAACCCTCTCTGTGTGTAGCGCTCCTCGTCTCCGTATCTGACGCACGGCTGTGATGAAATGGGCCGGTCCCTCAGCGAAGGGAGCTCCCCCTCTCGCCTCAGTCGCCAGGGCAGCCGCGGTCGCTATGGTTACGCAGCCGGCCACCATCCCGCTCAGAGCCGGCGCGTTAGCCGCAGGGACTTGACCACCGTGAGAAACGACCACAACCACTTCACCCCCCCTTCCCCCCCAGTGCCGTCCTGTATGTTTTTTTTTTTTTTTTTTTGCCGTCTGTTCCTCCATCCATCCGAGTCCGGTTTCCAGACCGACCCTCATCCACCTCAGACCACCGTTGGCTCCGCCCCTCGATTACCTCTCATTCCCTAAAATCAAAGACATCTGTGTCCTGTGTGTGTGCTGGTGCTCTTGGGACCCAGCGGCTTCACCTCCGTGACATCACATCCTGCCAGCCTCGACCGGTCCTGCTGTCTCATCCCACCCCCCCCCCCCCCACCCCCCCCCACCCTCCGTGTCGGGGTTCCCTGTGTCGACGGGCTTCGACCTTCACGCCGGCGTCTGCATCGATGTCAGTGGTGTCTCATCCGTGTTCTGTGGATGGTGGAAGTGTCCTCCCATCCAGCATCACATCAGGCTCATAAATTCATGCTGGCAGATTATGTTCTGGTTGGCAGCCATTGTAGAAGTCAGTCCAAACCCTACAGGCCGTTATTAAACTCGCCGTCTTCACGGTCTGCAGCTGTAATCTGTGGGCTGGTTATGTACTGAGGGGCTTCTACGATGGCTCCGCGGGATTATTCTGTGTGCTGTCCTCATCATGCCGACCCTAACCCTAACCCACGGCTTTGTCGGTGACAGGAGGCCGTCGGCTCCACCGGTCAGCTGGCGTCCGGGGGGAGCGGCGCGGCGGAGAACGGCCTGCTGGCGCCGCCACACAACTCCTACGCGCACCACGGAGAGAGAGCTCGCGCCATGTCCGCCTCCGGGAAGGTAACGCATGTTACAGATGTTACGGTTTCAGAGGGCTGGGTGGTGCAGGGGGGGTCGTAGCTTCAGGAGACCCTAGGTCCAGACCTGGTTACGGTCCGTCCCTGTCAACTCGACCCGTATCAGCGGTGCTCTCCGTCCTCTCCTCCCTGCAGTCCTGCTCGGCCCGGGATCAGCTGGCCTTGACGTTGGGCGTGTTGAATTCGAACGCCCCGAGGAGCAGCAGGGACTCCCTGCACTGCTCCAGCGGGTACAGCACCCAGACCACCACCCCGTCCTGCTCCGAGGACACCATCCACACACACAGTGAGTGCTTTGGTCCTGAATACGTCCTTCCAGATCAGAGAAACGCTGATTTTAATCTCTCCTAAGTAACTATATAGAGTCACTAAAGGCGTCATATGACTGTTTCATGGTCCCTTTATCCCGTCGGAGTTTAGTTTCTTTCCACCTGAGTGATTTTACTAGTTTCTTTCTTTGTTTTTCTGGCGCACCAGCCTCCTGTCTCTCTCTCTTTTGTGCTCCTTTGAGTAGTTCTTTAATTTGTTTCTGGTTAAATTTCCTTCCTTCCTTTTCTTCCAGCTGTGAGGAGAGACCCCCCCCTCTATGGTAGGTCTCTGTCTGTTTATCTATCCGCCCTCTTATTTTCCAGCTGCACGCGGGCGAGGGTTGGGGGGGGGGTTGGGGGTCATGCCATCACATCTCCATTTCTGTCGAGCTTTTGGTATTAGTGTGCATTATCCTCCTCCATCCAACGCCAGCCTCCTGAAGACGACGATCATTGCTAAAATTATTCACACACTATAAACGCGTGCACACGCGTGTATCGAAGACCCATCGACCTGTTTATGTTGCAGTCGTGAATCGGCGTCCGTTGAACGTCGTCCTGAGCTGCCGATGAAATGGAGTCGATGAGTTTTCCCGCGGCAGCTGTTGGATGTCGTCATGTAGCCCTCAAAGAGATTCAAGCCATGTGGGACGGAGGGAAAAAAAAAAAAACCTAAACCGCTTATTTGTAGTGTTTGCTTCGTTCTTGGAACCGAAACACGCAGATAAACTGAACCTGAAGACACGAGCTGCTCATGGATTTCCTGTCCTTAATAAGAGCTGCTCATCCTGTGTTTGACTTTTTACAGTTGGACAGTTTTCATCTTTCTGTGACTTCGTTACTGGAGCCACTCTGTTGGATTATTTGGATTAGAAGTAATGGTCTCGTTAGATGAGTTTCCACAGTCGTGCTTCTCATAATTGTTTACCGTATTTTCCGGACTATAAGCCTCTACTTTTGTCCCACGCTTTAAACCATGAAGGCTTATACAGAGATGCAGCTTTTCTATGAATTTTTCTTCAGCCCTCAGGGGGCGCTCTAGCAGGAAGTACAAAAACCAAAAAACAAACCAAGTAGTTAAAGGCTATTCTGTTTTTGTTCAGTAGCCTATGTTGGCTATGCTACTCTGCATTCATTTTGTGAGCATCAATACCTGTTATTAATATTATTATTATTATTATTATTATTATTATCATTATCATTATCATTATCATTATTATTATTATTATTATCATTATTATTATTATTATTATTATTATTGGACAAACTGATTAATCCAGGTGTGTTTGACCATTGAATCTACTCAGACACACCTGGATTTATCAGTTTGTCCAGTCAGTTTGTTGGTTCTTCAGTGGATTTCAGGGTTCTGACCCGCCGCAGAGGTAAGGTTTTAATTGCAGATGCGGACCGGACGCAGCGTGGAACCAGCAGGTCCGCGATCCGGCTCCAAAGCGGATCCGGCACTGAGTGCAACTGGACCCAGATACGGGTCCATTTCGCGGGTCGGTTCCGGATGTCTTTGCTATGTGGGGGGGTTTCAGTACACAGGAGGAGGAAAAATAAAGCAACTTGGTTTCAGTGTACAGGAGGAAAATGAATAAAAGCGATTTGAATGGGTGTGGCTTATATTCAGGTGCGCTTTATAGTCCAGAAAATACGGTAGTTACATTCACAACCAGCAGGTCACAAAAGAAATGATGTTCACTTCTGTTTCTGTGAAAAACTATCAAGACAATCCAGAGCAACAGGTAACTCTTTCCCTCTCTCTTTCTCTCCCTACAGTCGACTACGAATCCATCTCTCTCCATGGAGACGCAGACTCCATCTCTTTCCATCAGCTGTCTCACGGCAACAGCCAATCAGACTTTGACAAGTCCTCCACCATCCCCAGGAACTCTGACCTCAGGTTCCAGTACAGGGAGTTCGCCCAGTCCAAACGTCCCGCCTCCACAGTCAGCCTGCTGGCCGAGGCCGAGCTGAGTGGCAGCTCCGCCCACCACCTGCCGTCCCACACGGCGACCATCAGGCGCAAGCCGTCGTCCAAACCGGCGTACCGCAGGGGCACGATCAGCGGCGGGGTTCCCATCCCCATCTGCACCCCGCAGGTCCCCCTCAAAGCCCACAGCAGCGGCGGCGGCGGCAGTGATGAGAATGTTTCCACGGCGCCCCCCGCTGGGGGAGTGGGAGGTTTAGGTCACAGTAAACTGTGCACCTCCACCCAGAGCCTCAGCGCTTTATCTGCCTACTCCTCTCCGTACTACCAGTTCATCCCAGGTCAGATGCCCATCCCGGTGCCCGTGCCGACCGTACCCTCGCTGCCGCCGGAGGGTGGCAGCATCAAACAGCAGCAGCAGAGACAGTGCCTGCAGCAGCAGCAGCAGCTGCAGCAGCTGCAGCAACAGCTCAACCACCAGCAGCAGCAGCAGCTGCAGCAGCAGATGGCGCAACAGCTCAACCACCAGCAGCAGCAGCGTAGTCAGATCCAGCAGCACAACCAGCAGCTCCAGATTCAGCAGCAGCAGCTGCAGCAGCAGCAGATGGCGCAACAGCTCAACCAGCAGCAGCAGCAGCGTAGTCAGCTGCAGCTGCAGCAGCACAACCAGCAGCTCCAGATTCAGCAGCAGCAGCATCAGCAGCAGTTTCAGCATCCGCGGATCGAGCCGCCACTCCTGCAGCAGCCGCAGCAGCTGCAGGATCAGCAGCATCTGGAGAACAGACGGCTGTTCCAACAGCAGTACCAGGCCCAGCTCCCGGGTCCTCCCCCTCAGGGAGAGCCCTCAAAGCCGGAGTACAGCACTGTCCATCAGCCTCAGGCTCCTCCTTCCTCCGGCCAGGATCACAGCCCCGAGCAGCCGCCTCAGGGGGAGGGGGTGGGGGGAGGGGGAGGAGGAGGAGGAGATATGCTGACACTCATCAGAAAAGTAAAGCTCAGAAGGACTATCACCAGCGATCGCTCCGCCCCCCTCCTGCCCTCCCCCGCCAATCACAAATGAGGCTCAACAGCTGATTGGCTGCCGTTCCTGCTGGTGAATCGTTACATTTCTGAGCTTCGGGACTTTAAATGAGACGCACGTGGAGATGATTGCTGACTCTTTAATCGCTGGAACTACACATTTACTTTATTTTATAAAATTCTGCTTCCTTTTGGACTGTTTTCTTTCCGTTTTCAGGCTTTTAAGGTTTTTTTTTTTTCCGTTGATGTTTGAATTATAATTGTGGACGACGTTTTCCGGTCTCACCGATGCAGCCGCCGACTGTTTTTGAGTTAGTACTTATTTCCCGGTCTGGTTCTGGTGATCGGCCGGCACAAGAAGCTCTCCGTGTTCCTCGGATCCTCCTCCATCCCGGTCGTGTTTAATTTTGACGTTGGCCCCGCCCAGGAGGGTGGGCTTCATTGATTGGTGATCACGTGGTTGAACCATGGTGTGAGTTTTTATTTGTCTGGTTGAAGTGGGTCTTACGTTTGAACCGGGTCGTCTCAAAGGTTTCAACAGTGCTTTTGAACTTTAGATTGTAAATACTGTAACAAAGCGAGCGTTGGGAGCACCTCCGAGGTAAAGACGCTTGGCTCGAAGGCACGTTGTCGGAGGTCTCGCCCTGCTGGATTAAAGCGAGTTGCGGTTTTGAACCCCTCACTGACGACTGCCGCAGCTGCGATGCAGAGTGGTGCCTTCGCTGACTGCAGATTGTAGAGAAAAGAACCGGTTATTTCCCTGCAGTTTACTGGTTTACTACAAATGATGCTGGTTAATATGGGGGGGGGGGTAAATAAATGAATGAGACGACGTGATTTCTAGATGACTTCAAGATCAAGATGTTTCAGAAAGGACCTGGAAGAACGCAGATGTTACTGCTACGAACATAGCTGGCTATGACGAGCAGCGCTGATGAACAGGTACGCAGCGACGTGGAGGCAGGTTCAGCTCGGGGGGTGGGGGGGCATGTTGACCTCAACATGTCCCCAAACATCATTAGGACTCGGGCGGGCCCCTGAACATATTCACCCACCGTATTTATGAAGCCTTTTTTATCATCTCTGACTGTGGAGGTTTATGACCTTAAACCTTCAGGCTCTTTGAAGCAGTTTGTGTCTGCAGGTACAGAGAAGGAAGATTTTTCTGTTTCATGTGTTATCGAAATACAACCGTAGCAGAAAATGTATGTCAGTGTAGCTGTTTAACCCTCTTTTGCCACAAAAATAAATGTACGACTGGCTGGAAAAATGCAATAATTGGAGCGTTGGTGGTATCGATCTTCAGGGCACGTCTACGACTGCTTCAGTATTTTACTGTCTTTGGTCCGTCTCGTGGAGACTGAAGAATCTAGATGTGGCGTTGAGGTCCCGCCTCCTGGTCCCGCCTCCTGCTCGCATCACAGCTGCCATTTTCCAGTTAAAGTAGTGAATTCATTCTAGCTGCCTGCAGGGTTTCTTTCACCGTCAAAACCACAAACTTTACCGTTTGGGGAAACAAAGATGCAGCTGTGCCCCAGATGCAGCAATGACCATTTAGGTTTAATCCCAGTTTAGTCACCAGTTTAATCCTGGGTTGGTCCCAGTTTAATCCAGGTTCAATCCTGGTTTAATCCTGGGTTAGTTCCAGTTTAATCCTGGTTAAATCCAGGTTTAGTCCTGGTTTAATCTCAGTTTAGTTCCAGTTTAATCCATCTTTAATGCCGATGTAATCCCTGATTTAATCCCAGTTTAGTCACCCAGTTTAATCCTGGTTTAGTCCCAGTTTAATCCAGGTTTAGTCCTGGTTAAATTGAGGTTTAATCCTGGTTTAGTCCAGCACCTGCATATATATATATATATATATATATATATATATATATATATATATATATATATATATATATATATATATATATATATGATCAGAGTTTTAATGGCTGCTTTTGCAAACAAACACATTTGTTTTAACAATGGGGCAGAAAAGGTACTTGATTTGAAATTGTATTTATGAGTATGGCCAGCTGATTAATACCGTTAAAAGTGATGTTTTAGTGCTGTTTAAGACTTCAGTTTTTACACACTTTTGAACACATCTGTACATGCAGATGCAGAATGTAACACACCTGCCTGACTGCTGGGGGTTTAAATTCAGTTCATACCTGCTGCTCTCAGCCAATGAGAAGCCTGCGTTGGCTGACTGACAGGATGTGAAGATGTGCGTTTACATGTCTTCATTTGGGTCAAAGTAGCTGGTCCTATTTTGGATCCTGTTCCAAACTGGTTAAATATTACTGGTTGAATGTTCCAGCCTGGGATGAGACAGATCAGGTGATCTCAGTGATCAGACCTGTCTGACTGTTAAACTGCTCCTCGTCGCGCTGCCTGTTCAGAGCTGCTCCACCGAGGCGGGAAACGAGGCCTCCGAGCTCCCAGGTCATTTCTTCTGTTGGGATAAAAATGGAAACAGACCGAAGTCAGTCTAAAATAAGGGTTAGGGTTGGGGTTAAACCTTTGTGCGTTTTTTTTTTTTTTTTTTTTTAATTTTGGTTCTCCGTGGCCGACCGAAGCTTTTATTATCTCGTTGAAGGTGCAGGGAAAAGCCGTTTCTTTCGGTACGTCTGGGATCTTTCCTGATCTTTCTGACCTGCCGAGTCCCGCGGCAGATGTGTATGTATATATTAGTGCTTTTTTTCCTGGGAGATACCGAAATCTTTATATTAAAATCTATGTACACATATCCTGATTGTATTTTTGTTGATTTATTGATCTGACGATGTGATGGCATCAACGTCGCTCATATTTTTGTAGAAAAGCTTTAAGGAGGAAACCTCCAGACGTCTGGAAGGTTCCAGCGAAGGACTAAACGGACATAAATGTAGAAATGTTCTGTTCATCTTTCTGTGTCCGCTGTGAGAGTAGTGATAAAACTGACTATGATCAATGACTTCTGTCTCTCTCATTTACTGTCACACACAGGGATGCATAACTGTTTTATTTAAAACAGATAACACACACATATACCTAAGATCATTACATCAATACAATGAACAAAACCAAAATAGTTTGGACTCTTTAAATGAACAGATATTTATTTTTTACAATGAAAAACTATTGTCAAGCCTCTCAAACATTTTCATAAAGCTATCAAACAAACCAATTTAATATCTCACATCAACTTAAATAAGGTTCATTACTGACTGATATAAAAAATACCTTTAATTAAAGTAAATGAGGTTCAGTGATTTTTTTTTTTTTTTTTTTTTTTTTATATCTCATGGAAGCTTTAGATGAGAGGAATGAGGGAGAGGAGAGACTGCTGCTGGCATTAGCGTGATTTCAAAACTCCATGGAAGTGATTGTTATGTTGTAGGTGGCTGATTAGGTTTTACGTATTAAAGCTTGTGCTTCCCTCCTCGTAGAATTCACTCGGAGGATTCGTCACAAATAACCACCAAACTATCTTCTTCTAAAACTTTAACGAAGTTCCACGCCGCCATGTTTGTTGTGATCAGCGCTGATGCTGCAGGCTGCATTCAAGGTGTAACGTAAATTCCCACGTTCCCTCGTTTGCTAGTCGATCTCTCAGCCTTTTCTATTTTTTTCTTTTTTATGTGTAACATGAGGGGAAATACTGCAAATATCAATTCAAGTCAGCAACTACCAAAATTATAACTTTAACAGTTAAACAGAGTTAACAAGTTGTTTTCTGGTATGAGAGGGGAATTTTTGATTTTCCTGATTGAAAAATCATTTTTCTGATTATGCTGACGTCACTTGAACATAACATTCACTGCCGGTCATTCAAGGCTCAGAGGGAGCGAGGCACTGCTGTGTTGACAGAAATATAAATGTTATCGGGGCTATTCGTCGTGATATCAGACTTATCGGAATGACGTCATAATTTCCTGTTATCGGCCCGATAGTTATCGGGTCGTTCAGGTTCTGGTCGTTCAGTATATTCAGGTGAGCTGAGATCTGACCATCACCCATCACCATTTAATATTAATTACTGCTGCCAGGTGTCTTCAGCATATTTTCCAGCCTGTAATCCCATTTAAAGGGAGAGACGTTGGTGCTGCGTCTCAGGGGAGCGTGATGACTCCACCACATCCACCCGGGACCAGAAACACGGATCTCAAGTGAATAAATACACCAACTGCTTATTTTCTCACTTCCATCTCCTTTAAGGGTTTCTGGTTCCTCCTAAAGGTCCAGCAGCACCTCATACATCCTTTATTTTCACATAAACCTGAACAAATGAGAGGAAGTTGTAGCTTATCTGCAGGTTAAACACGTTTGTGCTGAATCCTGAATCTCAGTCGTCCTCCAGGTTCATCTCAAGACCTTCAGCTGGATTTCATTGACTCATTGGGAACTTCATTTTTTTTTTTAAAGCATCATCGTCCTGGAGACATTGTTTCCCTCTTCTAATACTCTCATGTCTCACAAGTTGAGGCAGAAGTCTGGTTGTTTTTTGGAGGTGAAAGGCTTTGTTCAGCTCTGAGCTCAGCGTTGGATGAATCCAGCAGCAGATAAGAAGAGTGACTCAGCTCGGTTTCTCCTTTCATCAGTTCCTTCTCTTATTGTTTCTCTGCTCTTCTTTTGTCTTCTCGTCTTTCTGGTTTTTGTTACTCAGTGTCATCCTGGTGCTCAGAGGCAACAGGTGCAAAGCTGCGACCTTGAATTACAGACACAGTCATGTTTGTCTGGATGTCAGTGTGAAGAGGTTCAGTTTGAGGTCAGGAGGCCCCTAAAAACCGGACAGCTGTGACCCTAAAACCAGTTCTCCCAGTGAACCAGATGAGCTAAGATGAAGGTCAACACATCATCGGGGTCCGTGTCACATGTAACACACACACACACTCACACACAGGTGAGATGGTCATCATGAAGCACTGAGTCATCGTTGAAGAAAAAACCTCAGCTGTCACCGATGAGTCAGACTGACCCAGATATAAAACAGGACAAACGCTCTTCGCTCAGTGACTCAAGGCCACATCACAGTGACTCTGCATTAATCTGAGTGTGTGTGTGTGTGTGTGTGTGTGTGTGTGTGTGTGAGAGAGAGAGAGATTTGTGTTGCACCAGTGTTGCACCAGCTGCAGTTCCGCTCTCCACCACCAGAGGGTGCAGCAGACCAAAGCAGTGACTCTGCAACTCTCATCTCTGTCATAACTGCTGTGCATCTGAGAAAACAGAAGCTGCAGTTCCTCCACTGACCACCAGGTGTAAAAACAGCACATTTCCACTGAGCTCCATGTTAAAATGTCCAACTTTGCAGCAGAAATAAAGTTATTTACAGACCGGTATAAAACACAGCTTCAGTCTCGAGTTAGATTTAACACCCAGGACGACTACACAGGTGGGATTTATTTATTTATTTACAGCTTATGACCCAATCAGATGAGCAGATGTCATTTTAATTGATTATTTTGGCAGAAAGCTTTCTTGACTGGAACGTGTCTTGTGGGTGATGTCACAGAGGGTTTGTCCAGTCATTTATACCCTCTATCTCTGAGACGCACTGTTGACTGAAGAGTTTCATTTCAGGATTCCAACTTTATTGTTGTTTTTCCTTTTTTTTTTAAGTATATTTTGTCTCCATGTCTGCTAAATGTTGATTAAGAAAATAGATGTCTGTTGTAGTTTCCGTCCGTAGAGTCGGTTGATGAGGGAGACGTAACATCTTTGTTTTTCCCTGATGACTCAGAGCGAGCGGAGGACGGTGAGATCACCTCTCTGAGCATCTGAACGGAGCTGCTGACTCATCCGAGGACTCAACGGGATCAAAGTACGTCCTCCTGGGTCTCTTCGTCAGCCTGATCAGATTATTTAGGTGGTAAACAACATGTAACGGCAGGGAAACATCATGTAATCCCTGCAGACAAAGTTCTTCCTTTTTATTTAGAGGAGTGATCTGCTGGCGTCCACGCTCTTCAGCGAGCTTCAGTTGGACAGTTGGACAGTTGGACAGTGTGCTCTGATGAGATGTTCCTGAGTTTATCCTGGTGTCATCCAGTGTTTTCTGGAAATGTCTGTGTCTTTCCTGAATGTCACCAGTTGTCTTATAGAGTCATGCTTTGGATGGAAAAATAAAATAAATCTGAGTGATGCTGTCGTCATCATCATGATGTCATCAGTGAAACTGCGCCGTTTTTAAAGGGTCGTGTCAGAATGACTGATTTTTAAGGGGATGCACGTGTGCGTGTGATGGTGACGGGGACATGAGACGTTTGAGATGATTCAGGATGAATTCAGTTCTGTTATTTTAGAGCTTCTGGATGTTGATCCTAAAAGGAACCAAAGCCTTACACAGGACACATATATTTAAAATAATTGGCAGGTAAACATGCGAAAAAGCCGAAACAGACATGAAGAACGGTGAAAATCAGTGAACTTTACAGTTCAGGTAGCAACTCAGGTAGCAATATTAACAATTTTGTCTGGAAAAAAACTTATTAAACCCCTTTGTTCAAGACGATCGCGTCATTCCTCCATGTTCCATCAGATCTGCTCCATGTGTTCACTGTCCTGCTGTTCTCTAGCTGGTTACTGCAGTGCGGCTCCATCTAGTGGCACAGATGTGTAATGACAACAGAAAGTCCAGTCCTCCATTATAAAACAAAACCATTTCTGGGTCACGTAAACCAGAAAATAAAATATTAAAAACAAATTCAGTCCCGTGGCCTGTTTGCTATAAGAGAAATATAAATATAATTTTGTGTTGGATGAAAAAAAGTCACTTTTTAATTTTTTAAATTTTTGATTGACAATCGAAAAAAAACAAACCTGTTTTAATGTTCTGATTGTGGCTCAGGATTTTGTTGGTAGACTTTTTTTTTTAAATTTTTTTTTATAAAAACAGGATGACATTAATATCCCTGGCAGTGGCAATAAGCTTTATTTTATTTGACATTTTTTAAGATGAGATTTTCACTAAATATATGTTACTGATAAGTGCTGATGTTAAAAGTGTTTGAACAACAAATATTATAGCACTTTAGTTCATATGGCAGCAGAACATTTAAATAAAAGTGACCTTTAATTGATTATTTGATTTTTCGTATACAATGCGATTAATCATGATTAATCAGGGAAATAATGCGATTAATTGTGATTAAAAAATTTAATCGTTGCCCAGCCCTAATATTTATATTTAAACCTGATATAAAATCATGTACAGCTAAAATTAGCTTAATTAACAGCGCAGCTGTAAAGACGTTCTTACGTCAGACGCTCCATGAATAAACCGACGGCATCAAAGAGAGAAAAGAAAAAGACAAAGGGCATCATTGTTCATCACATCAAACTTCCTCAGTAATTTCCCTGAGATGATAACAGATAAGGAGAGGTGTTGAGGTTTTATGGCGCTGCTGCTGCAGTTCTTCCATAAAACCCTTCAGAGAGCAGAAGGCGGAGCTTAGAGCCGCGATCACGCAGCGGTGGCGGTGAACGCTGACCTCTGACCTCTGTGTACTCAACTGTTATCTGAGACCAAACAGCGGCAGAATAAAGGGAGCAGAAGGACGCAGCCTCCAACAATCCCACAGATAAGGATGGAGGGATAAAAAAAAAAACCAGCTTCTGACAGACCGTGAGAACTTTGAAGTCTTTTGAAGGGAGAGTTCAACCTTTACCTGAGTTTTAAAAGGTCTGCTCATGGTTGGGAGGAGATAAAGTATCTGGGTCACGGTTATTTTCTACAGTAGTGAACCGTGAACGTTCTCAGCTCAGGAACATTTCATGATGAATTATTCTTCTTATTATTATTTCTAAGAGGACTTCCAGAGCGCCAACCAGTTAATTAATGAGCTGATTAATGAGCAGAACAACTTCAGGACATGGACAGGTCCAGCTGCAGGACCGAGTCCTTGTTTCCAGCTGCAGCAGCTGTTTGATGACCCAACGGGGGAGCAGACAGAGTTAGTTACAGCAGGTTGGACTAGAGGTCTTCAGAACAACCTGAAAACCCGAGGTTCCGACCCGAATCAGGGTCTCGGGTCCATTCAAAAGATGTGACTCCCGGTTCGGGTCGGGAATCGGTACAGTTAGTCTCCGGGTCCGGTCGGTGCTCTCTGACAGGCTGGGTCTGCGTTTACTCCAGAGAGGTAAAGATATTGGCGGTGGCAGCTAATGTCAGGACTCGGGGCAGTTAAATGATTATTAATTAACATGGCGTATTTGTCATGAAACAATCGTGTTGCCGTAGCGTGTTATTAGCGTGTTATTAGCGTGTTATTAGCGGTTTGCCCGGCAGCTGTAAAACACAACGGATCACCAACATGACAACGCTGGATGAGAGAACATATTTACGACACGTCCTGACCGGTGTAGGCTATTAGCGTTAGCAGTTGCTACCAATAGCATCTGTATCCACAAAGAAAATAACAACGTGGATTTATTGTTGTTTACCATCACGTAGCCTATGGAGCAACTGAACCGGTAGAAGAAGACAACTTTAGGTAAGAAAATCAAGTTTTATTCAACGCTAGACAACTTTAACATGAACAACTATGGGCTGGATTGTCTCAGTTCTACTCAGGTAATCCGGTTCGGTTGGTGGTTGGAAACTAAAGACTCGGGTCGGGTCGGTTCCGAGTCCAAATATTGCGGGTCCATTCGGG